>CM053770.1:1784781-1962281 GCA_028658325.1 Potorous gilbertii | reverse complement strand
GTATCTCATGTGGTGGCTATGACTATTAGGTCACCAGGGAAGGTTCTAGAAAGCATCTGGCCCTGAAAAGGGAGTGAAATCCTGCTGCCTCTTTTTTTCCACGAGGTTTCACAAAGCCAAGACTTCCTGGTGTATGGATCACCCCAAAAGACTTCTAAATGCAGCAGGAGCAAGGGCACTTGTCTGGTCGGATCGCCCAGCTTTTTTTTTACCTTCACTGGCAGGCCTATTCAGATGGTCAGCCCTTTTGGGAGCTCAAGTGTTCTACTAGCAAATGAGCCTTACAAGTGAACTTTGAGAACTTTGTTCTGACTCATTTCCAGGGGAAAACGAATCTTTCTTGGAAGATGCAAGCCCATTCTCTTGGACCCTCCTAACAGCTGGTTCTCTCCTTAATTATTCCCACCCCTACACAGTCTTTTTGTTTATACCTAAATGTACTTCAAAAGTAGAAAACCATCACCTCAAATTCCTTCTAAGATTCCTGCTGCAAAGAGTCGATTTAGGAGCCAAGAAACTAATCAGGCTTGCTGCTCAGCAAAGAGCTGGTCCCAGGTGGTGGCAAGGTAAAAGCAAAGGGTTGTGGGCCAATAGGGCAAATCAAGGCAAGACATGCAGGAAGGGGAAAATCTAGCCCTAGACACATGGGCCTCTCTCTTCAGTAAGCAGATATTTTAGTAAATCCATCCCTATCCTCACAACTTCTAATGCTACCTTAGAACTAAATCTGTTAGCCCAGGAATGGAGCAATCGAGGCAGAGAGCCCCCAACTCAACTGCCTCTCTGCAGCGTCTCCCGGTCAGGTATATGCCTAGTCTTCTTCAGAATGCCCCTCCTTGGATAAACTGGAAAGAGCCTGAAAGAAATATTCAGGCTTCCTCTACAGGCCCTTCCAGAAGGTAGGTGCCGCCAGAGCCCAGGCTGCAGGAGGAGCGTTGGGGGACTGGAGGCCGTGGTGGGGAAGCTCAGTGCAGAAGTCCAGCCAGCAGGGCCTGTCTAGTGTCTTATAGCACCAGAAAGCCCTTCCTCCCAGAAGATAGCTGCAGGCTTCTTTATCTTCTGGACAGCGTGGACAGCGCCGATCCGATGGCCCGGCGCTGTTTGTTTACTAAATTCAAGAAAGTTGAATTTGTCCCCCGGAAATCTCAGTGGCTCTGAGTCGAAGCTCTCAAGAACCACGGAACCCCGACCAGAGGGGCGTACTGCCGGAGTGGTGGAACAAGACAGAACTGGAGAGAAAACCGTCGGCCAGACAGCCTCCCACCCACCCCACCCCTGCAACACACTCATACACTTACACACACACACACACACAAGCACGCACTCTCGCAGGCACATACACACCCCCTAGGAAAGGGTTGCGTCCCTGCCTTCCCTTCCAGCAGCAGTGGCTTTATTGTTCACATCGGGGATTGTTTTCCAGAAATTGGGAAATCGCCTCTTTTCTCCGTGCTGCCAAAAGGCATTCAGGTAATGAAGTCTGTGAGTGAGCGGTAATTGGATCCGCCTAATTTGCTCCCGGAATGGGTCTCCCAAGCTCCCCGTTTACAATTAAAGGAGACTGGGAAGGTGGCACTGGGGCCTCAGAAGGCAGCAGTGGGAGCCGGGTTGTTGGGCTCGAAACTGCGGAGGGACCTCAGCTGTGCACACGCGCGCGCGCACACACACTCACACACACACACACACACACACACACACACACTGACCAATATTTGCTGCAGTCTTCTGTCTGGTTCTAGACGTCCCTCTGGCCAAGACTAGGAAGAAACAGCCCATCCCATCAAGGAGCGCCCTGTATTACTTCCTGAGAAGACCTGTTCAGACTGTCAGCCTGCCTCTCGACCTCTCTGCCTGTGAGAAGACCGAGGAACTCTTAGGGCGCTCGAGATGGCGGGTACTTCCCCCCCCCCAAACTGTTTGTGGGCCTGTCCTGTCCCTCTCATGGTAGACTGTCTTTGCTCTCAGGATCCTTTTTTCCAGACTCACTGCTCTCCCACTGCAAGACTCCCTGTCACCTCAACACCCCCACACATGCCCACGCACACAGACGCACCCTTCTATTCCCAACTGCCTAATACAAGCAAGGGAGAGGGGCAGAGACATTAGTAACGGCGGAGCCTCGAAGAGATGCCCCCACGAGAGCATTTTGGCTTTGGAGATAACAAGGAGCAAGTGGGAGCCGCCAATTCGGATGCCCTTGCGCACTAACCACCCTAAGTTCACCTGTTTGCCCCTGAGGTGTCCAGAACCCGAGAGGCTGATACGCAGCGCCCTCTGGCGGCCTTGAGCCGCCACAGAAAAAGGAAAACGCGGCCTTAAGTGGAGGTGGGGGAGGGGTGGAGTTATTCGCACCCCTAGTTACCTGTGAAGGGTTCTCTCTCTCTCTCTCTCTCTCTCTCTCTCTCTCTCTCTCTCTCTCTCTCTCTCTCTCTCTCTCTCTTTCTGCTTTTCTGTCTTTCTGTCTCTCTCCTCCTCCTCTTCCTCCTCTTTCTCTTCTTTTTTCTCTCCTCTCTCCCGAACCCCAGAGAACTGGCCTCATCTTTATGTCTTCCTCGGGCCACTGACTCAGATGATGACCCTGATCCGGAAGCTGACCATGACCAATACAACAACACTGAGCTCTGTTGAGCCTCCTTCTATGAGTCGAGGTCCCACAGAATCCAATGCACTGACAGACTGATAGACGACCAGAAAGAGAAGTGCAGCACGCAGCTCCCGAGGTTGTAGAAGGAATGAACCTCTGCCAAGGCTTGTGGAAGCGGCCAGACGTGCCCCCAGCGCAGGTGCCAGGATGAGGGACCTCCCGAAAGAATGGAGGAGAGGAAGGGGGTCTTTAGTCACGGAATGGGGAAGAGAGAGAACAGGCCTTCAGCCTTGGTTTCTGGGTAATGTGAGCGGTCAGAAGAAAGCCTGAAGAGTTTGCGGGTGACCCTATCTTGTACGCACCCTCATCCTAGGCGAGCCCTACAACTCTGAAAAAGTTACCTGCCCCCTCCCCATTCCCGCTGGAGAACTTTCAAAGTCACCAGCCAGGCGCAAGGTCTCTGTATCCTCCTATTTGTTACCTGTGCCACAAATTCCCTGAGCCCACTGTCCCCTCTGTGACCCCTCTCCGTCAGAACCCGCGCTCTCTCCCCTCAGGGAAAGCACATATATACACAGGCGTGCGCAATAAAGCGCAAGCGCAAGCGCACACACACACACACACACACACACACACACACACACACACACACACCTCATCCTTTCCCTCTGCATCTGGACGGATGGGGTTCAGGACCCTTTTAGCAGGCTCCTTCGAAGCCCAAGAAAACCCACGGGGCAGGATGGGGGAAGGGATGAGGGACGCCACTGAAAATGGAGCCGAGGCAGGCGGCCAACTTCGCCTCTGTTCCCAACGAATCCCCCTCCCCACCCAGGTCTCAGGAGCCGATCTTCGAAGTATCTCTTTCCCTGCCTCCAGGCCCCGATCCCCATCCTTCCCGTCCTGGGCGCTTCCTTTTCATCCAGTTGAATGCCAGACGAGCCGAGACAGAGCAAAACTCACCAGGTAGAGAGTCGGCTGCCAGAGGAGAAGGACGTACCAATACGCAGCCTGCATCCTCCCGCGTCTCAAACTTCCTCGCCTTCGCCTGCGCTGAGTCTCTGTTCCCTCAAGAACATAGATCCCCCTGACGACCACTTCACAGAGGAAGGAGAGCTTTCAGCAGCCTAAACAAAAACGAAATGATAGAACCCATGACCACCCGGCAAGGTTAGCCCGGCCGACAAGGAGACAAGGAGAGGCAGATACTGGGGCACCGCGGGCCAAAAAGCGGAACCCCCAAGGAAAGGAAAGAACTCAGAAAAGCCGGTCAAACCGGCGTCCGCCCTAGGACAGAGCCAGTGGCCGCGGCTGAGGGGCTGCGAGAGCCTGGCCCACCGACTCTGGGACAGCTGAAGGCTGGAGACCTCCGAGCGCTGAGCGCCGAGATCCGTGGCGTGCGTACTGGGCTCGAGCTGGGAGTCCCACTGGCCGCCAACGTGCCTTCCTTTCTGCTTTATAGCAAGCAGGGCGACTCGGACTCAAGGCGGCTGCTGGCTCCCCAGCAGCCCAGCCAGTCCCGCTCCACGCACACAGCAGCCGAGAGACAGGTCGGGGGATGGGGGGGGGGAGAACAGGGGGACAGAGGAGAGGAGGAGAGAGGGGGAGGGAAGGAAAGTGGAGAAGTGAGAGGGAGGGGGAGGAAGAGACAGAGAGAGAGAGAGAGAGAGAGAGAGAGAGAGAGAGAGAGAGAGAGAGAGAGAGAGAGGCACTAGCTTCTCCAGACGTGTTGGGGAGGGGAGGTCGTGAGATTTGCATACAGAAATATGTGGAAAAATCAGTGTGCACACACGACCCCTCCCTCTCCCCTCTCTCCCACACACACACACACACACCACAACACAACACAACACACATCACACACAGGTTCAGCATCCACTTTCTCAATCAAAGATAAACGCCGGTCGCTAACTTCTGGCGCAGCTCTAGAAAGGGGTGGAGGAGCTGAGGGGTGCCCCAGATATTTGTTCTTTTCTCTCTCCAAGGAGTCTCTCCACTTCCCTTTCCTCTTTCCTCCCTTCTCCGTCCCAATCTACCGAGTAGAAGGGAGGGATGGGCAGGAGAGGACAGAGGAGGACGTGAAGGTGGGGAGGACAGAGAAGAGGGGAAGAGGAGAGGAGGTAGGCAGGCAGGCACCATAACACGTACCGCACCGAGTAGAGTGGGAAGGCGACCGGGTCCCTCTCCAGGAAGGCTCCATGTAGAATAGAGCTACAAAGGTTGGGGCCGGGTGGCGGGCCGGAGGTCCCCCGGCGGGCGCTTCGCCTCCATGCCTCAGCAGAGGCGGGTGGGTTCCTAGCACTTGCCCAGACTGAGAGGAAGAGACTCCGAAACGCCTCCCGTGCTCGCACCCAGGAGTGGGCGCAGTTCAAGGAAGCCCGAGGCCGCCCCGATGCCAGCAGGATTCACATCGCAGGAAACTCGAGAGCTCAGGGATCTGGGAAGGTGGAGGGAGGCGACAGGAGGCTCCAGCGAGGGCCAGAGAGAGAGCTGGAACCCAAAGAGACGCTCAAAGAGACAGAGAGAACAGCTCCGAAACCCAGACAAGCCCGGATCGAGACCCTCCAGGGCATGTACTGGGAGGCGGGACACGAAGTCCGAGGCAGCGGCAGAGGCGCCGGTGGCAGGAGCGGGGAGGAGGAGCTCGAGCAGCCACCTCTCCCTGCTTTCGCTGCCGCTCGTCTCTCTCTGTTGGAAACCAGTGGGGCTGGGGGGTGGGGGACGACACAAGAGGAGGAGGAGGGGGAGGTGGCCAGCCCGCTGGGCGGCAACTTCCGAGGCAGAGCCTGTGTGGGGGAGGAGAGGAAGAGCAGGACTTGAGACTTTGGAGGAGTGGGGTAGAGAGGTGGGGGACCTTGATGTCCCTGAAGCAGTGGGGGATGGCCCCTTTCTCGGAGCCCTTTAACCCTCCTCTCTCTCTTTCCCTCCCTCTACTCCTCCAGGGCCGCCCCGTTGCCATCAGTCACCCAAGAAAGAGGACGACCCCCCTCCCCATACACATCCACTCCTCATATTGAACCCCACCTCCCAGCCTCAAACCAGAGCCTGAGCCAGAGCTGTCCTCCTCTCGGCGGTTACTCCTGACCCCGCCGGCTACATAAACGGGGCAGGAACCTTGACCTCTGCGTCCCTACCTCACTCCATCCTGGGGGCTTGGAGAAAAGAGCAGAGAAAGAAAGGCGCTACATTCTGGGCGTGGGGGGTTCAAAGCTACTTCCCTGCGGGTTCAGGGGACCCATTAGCCAGAGGGCCCAACCTGGTCCCCAGAACTACCTGGCCTGCCTCAAGACAGGTAGGTACAGGATTGTTTCGGAAAGCTCTGTTGGACCCAGATGGAAAAAGGTGGGGAGTGGGTTGATGTCTAGGCGAGGAGGGGGCTAGACACAGATCATCCTGTGCTTATAATTCATTCTCTCTCTCTCTCTCTCTCTCTCTCTCTCTCTCTCTCTCTCTCTCTCTCTCTCTCTCTCTCCTCCCTATTTTCCCTCTCCATCTCTTTTCCCTGTTTGCACTCCTTTCTTCTCTCTTTCTCTTCATTTTCATCTCTCTAACTTACCCCCTAATCCGTGCAACCTAAATAAGGGAGGTTCTCATATCACTGAGTGAGAGCGTCAGGTCAAGTAATCATTCCCTCCCTCCCCTTCTTCCCCTCCTCACCCCCTTACTCTGACACTAGAGGACCAGAAATGACCCATTCTGATTTGACCTCTCCAGGCCCCTGGCCCGCCTGAGCTGAGCCGGGGGGAAAAATGCCCTCCCTCCTTCCTTGTCCACCTAAATCTCCCCTTCCAGTCCAGAGCAGCCCACATGTTATCAAGCCTGGTTTGACCCTTGTCTTTCATCGAAACAATGAGGGTCAGGATGAGCCCATGCTCCACCAAAAAAGGTGAACCGAGCGTTCGCCTGGCGCCTGCCAGGAACTGTCCAAGGGGCCAACTGACAGCGAACACATAGCTCTGTGTGACGCCGGCCTTCCTCGGCAGCCAAATCGGCTCGCCTCTAGCCCCTCTGGGTCGACGTCGATGTTCTGGGGCTGTCGAAGAGCTCGCTCCTGTTTCCGAGCCTAGGTCACTCCGACTCCGGGAGACCCCGTGCAAACCTCTCAGCCAACGCAAAAGAGGCAACGCCTCTCCCTGGAGAGATCATCAAACTGCTCTCCTGTCTCCTACACATCCCCTCTGGCTTGACGGGGAGCCGGTGGACCTCCAGAAAACCTGCAGCTGCAGCTGCCGCTGCTGACCCTGCTGCTGCCGCCGCTGCCTCTGCCGCCGCTGCTGGTGCGGCTGCTGATGCTGCTACTATTAGATTTCTGCCTCTTGGGATCTTCGTGGACAAAGGAAAACCCAGACCGAGAAGCATCTGCCTAACCCCCTGCCAGCGTTGTGGGAGTAGGGGGGGAGCTCTATTGAAGAGAGACTGTGTATATTCTTTTCCCTCGCTATACTTTCCAAAATTTCCATACTCTAGGAGGAAAAATAGGTCTGATTTGTGTTGTTTCTTTTATTGTCTTCTCTCCCAATAGAATGGAAGCCCCCTAAGGATGAGGACTGTTTAATTTACACAGCAAGAATTTGCTAAAGGACCAATGACTGATGAAGGGTCTGACGTAAATACCACTCAACCTCCTCATTTTACAGATAAGGAAACTGAGGACTCAAAAGGAGAAATGACCTGTGAAAGTTCACACAAGGAGTAAATAGCAGAGATTTCCACCTAGTCTGAAGTGCAAATCCAGCTCACTCTGCTGCTTCTCTAATTCTTAAAATGAAGAGTACCAGAGTGTTGTCATAGTATTACCGACGGAGCTGCGGACCCCCTACTCAGAAACCTTCAAGGACTCCCTCTGACTCCTGGGATAAAATAAAAAGCTTATGCCTGGCACGCAATGCCCTCCATACCTAGGTAGAATCGACCTCTCTACACTCACGATGTTCAGGCAGAACTAATTCTCTTTACCTCCAAACTGTCTCATCATTTTGTCGCTGAGTCCTTCAGCTTCAGCCTCCAGCCCCTCATGACCCCATCTGGGATTTTCTTGGAAAGTTACAGGAGTGGTTTAAGTGTCTGCGGCCAGTTTTGAACTCCCAATGAGTCTTCCTGGTGCCCAGAAGTCCATCCACTGCACCACCGAGATGCCCAGCAACTTCTCTATGGAAACAATATTACTATCCTCCTGCTGCCAAGGACCCCACCACTCTTAGTCACAGAGGCTGTTGTCACTGACTTTCTCAGTCTCACAAACCCTATATATCCAAACTATTACCAAATCTTTTCGTTTCTACATAACATCTTTTTCTTATGGGGTTGTGTGGGTGTGGGGAGGTGTACCCTTCTCTCCACTATCACAGTCACCACCCTACTACATACCCTCATCACCACTCACCTGAGCCATTGTAACAGGCTTTTGATTGGTGTCTGTCTTGTCGTTCCCAACCCCAAGCCATTATTTACTTAGCTGCCAAAGTAATTCTTCTCAAGACTAGGCTTGATCATGTTACATATACACTCAATAAACTCACTGGTTTCCTATCACTTTCTGAAGAAAATGCAAAATCATTTGGCATTTAGAGCTTTGTACAAACTGACCCTTTTCTACCTCTCTGCCTTCTTAAACTTTACTCCCCTCCATACGCCGTACACTCCAGTCATATTGATTTAGCTGCTGTTTCTCCCACTCAATCCTCTTTGCCCTGGCTCTTCTCGATGACTAGAATGCTCACCCACCTCATCTCTGCCTTCTGACTTCCATTAAGATTATGTGCAAATCCTACTTTTCACTTTCCCAGGCCACATCTCCACCTCTCCCCATTGCATCCTTCCCTCTGAGGTTACCTTTCATTTATAGATAGATAGATAGATAGATAGATAGATAGATAATTACATATTTTCTCCTTGAGAGTGCTGTTGGTATTCAGTCATGATTGGCTATTCATGACCCCACATGGCATTTTCTTGGCAAAGATACTGGAGTGGTTTGCCATTTCCTTCTTTAGTTCATTTTACAGAAGAGGAAACTGAGGCCAACAGGATTAAGTGACTTGCCTGGGGTCACACAACTAGCAAGTGTCTGAGGCCAGATTTGAACTCAGGAAGATGAGTCTTCCTGACTCCAGGCCCTACACTCGACCCACTGCACTACCCAGGCCTTGCTTCCCCTGGCCTTTCTTGGCTTTTCAAGCACTGACCATAATGCCTGTCACATAAGTACTTCATAAATATTTGTGGACAGTTGGAGTAACCAGTTGACTTTAGCTTCAGCATCCTAGGGTTAAATTCCAACTCTTCCATTTAGAAACTCCATGGCTTTGTCACTTCACCTCCCTGGGTCTCAGTTTCCTCATTTGTCAAGGGAGAAACTTGGACTGGATTTCTCTGAGGTCTGCTCCAGCACTGTATCTGTGGAAGAGGCCCACAGCTTTAATAGGTACTTGGTACAAGTTTGTGAAATTTGACTGACTGACTGAGTTTGCTCCCTAAACTTTCAAAAGAAGGCTCACTCTAAACCTTGTAGTTCACTCCCAACATCAAAGTCCCCCAAATTTGTGAGCACCAAAGGATAGTCACCTTGGCAGAGTCAAGTAATGCTGTGTATTTGTATCTACCTCTCTCTGTCTCTGTGTGTCTCTCTGTGTATGTCTGGCTCTGTTTCTGTGTGTGTGTGTGTGTGTGTGTGTGTGTGTGTGTGTGTTTCTCTCTCTCTCTCTCTCTCTCTCTCTCTCTCTCTCTCTCTCTCTCTCAAATACCAGCCTCTCTGCTTGCCCTGACTTCAAAAACATGCTCATTCCAGGCTCTTTTCACCTTTGAGAACGCAGAATTGTAAAACCTGATTTGAAAATAGAAAAGATCAAGTACATTTCAATTTCGTCCTGCACAGAACTGATGATGTTGGAAAAGAAACCACACAGGAGTCCACCAATGGGGATGAATCAGCATCTTGGGTTGTAGAAACTGGGAGCCCAGGAACCTTCTCTAGGAAAACCTGACAGCCTGAAGTTGATCATTTGACTTTTATATAACCTATGCTACAGTGCTGAGCTTGGAGCCAGGAAGTTGTAGGTGCAAATCCCGTCATTGGCACTCATTAGGTATTTAACCCTGCCTTTTCCCAAAGGATTCCAGATTACAATTCGCATCTATTGGTCACATAAAGCTTTGGTGAGCACCATATACTGGACATGTCTCATTTGATCTTCTTCGTAATTAGTAGGTGTTAGTATTTTCCCCATTTTATAGATGAGTAAATTGAGTCTGAGAAAGGGTAGGGTCACACTCTATCCAGTCAATTCTCCCTCTCTTAACTTCAGTTTCCTCACAGTAAAATAAGATTAATAAAAGCCCCTATCTGGTAGAGTTATTTTGAGGAGTAAATGACTTGATGGAGTTAAAGTGTTTTGTAAACCTGTACGTGAGAAATTACAGCTAAGACATAGGTTTACAAATAAACATTGCCTTTACTATGTAACTACTTTTACTTATTGTGTTCTCATTGATCATAATTATTACAAAAAGAATTATTATTTACTATTTTGTTTATTATATTATTTATTAGTTGTTTATCATTGTCGTTTCTCACTCATTTTCCTCTTTCAGAGAAGTCTCCATACAAGTGATCCTGGGCCACATTCATGTCCTTTTATTCTCATATTTCATGTTGTTCAGACTTCTCTCCAGATGAATCCGATGACTACCTTTGTGTTTGAACAAAAACAGTGGAATGTCAGCTTCTCTTCTCTCCAGAGGATTCCCCCGTAGTATGGCCCCCACTGAACCAGGTGTTCCTGTGCACACACTCCTTTTTCCAAGTGATTTCATTCTTTCTCCTTGGTCTTTAGATTCTGAAAATTTTTCATTCCATGTAGCTTAGAAATGGGGAGGGGGTATTTTCTATGAGGACATGGATTAAATTCATTGTCCTTAAATGTCTATGACCAGTGTTATAGTGACGTAATTGTGATCAACACTTATGCCTGGGACAATGCTCGACTTTATTGGGTGAGTTCCCAGGGTATTTTTAAGTCAGTATTTGGAGAATGGAATTTGTCTTCTGTTAATGAAAGAGAACTACTGGTATATGATTCCAGTCACTATGTGGTGTCTTGCTAGATATTCAGTAGGTGCTACATTTTTGCAGCCTGCAATGATGCTACACAGTTTTTGTCATCTCCTTGCATAATCTGCATTGGTAACTACTTTTGGCCTCCCCAAAGATCAATTCTGGAATTTCTGGAAGCTTTGACCTGCTCCTGAATTATTGTCATAAACCCCTCTTTCTCTAAACCAGAGATGGGGAAGCTGAAACTTCAAGGCCACTAGGTTTTTGGGTTCAACTTTTTGACTGAACTCAAGTTTACATAACAAATCCTTTTATTAGGGGGATTTATTCTGTGAAGTTTAGATGCAGTCAAAAGGCCATACTAGAGGATCACATATGGCCTTGAGGCCACAGGTTCTCCACCCCTGCACAAATCTGTATGGCTCAGGAATTTGTTCAGTGTTGCCATGTCAACATAATGCTGGTTGATTCCACACAGATATTGCCTAGGGAGGGTCTTTTGATTCTACTCTTGGATTTTTGCCCTTTCTTTCATGCAAGTAAGCAAATATTGGTTAAATCCAAGAAGTCTAATAATTGTCCATCTTCATTGCTACAAGGTGAGAGGATACCTTGTTCTTCCAAAAGCATTTCTGTAAGTTTCTAGTCTGTTTCTCACATGCTTGAAGGATGTCTTTAGGTTCTCCCATTGCCCTTATTATTAATGCAGTGTTTATCTCATATTTATTCTCTCAAGAACATTTAGCCCAAGATCATTTCAGTACAGTCCATCCAATTTTAAAGAGTAACTTATTTAATGAGTTACTCATGACCATTCTTGTGATTTACTTAAATGTTTTTAGACAAAGGGAGTCTAAAGGTTAAGTCAAATTTTTTATCATTTTTTAAGAGTTGACTGGGTGGAGCCAAGATGGCTGAGTAGAAACAGAGACTTGTTAGAGCTCTCCCCCCAAGCCCAGCCAAATACCTGTAAAAATATGACTCTAAACAAATTCCGAAGCTGCAGAATCCACAGAATGGTTAAAAAAAAAAGCTCAGACATCATCTTTCAAGAAATTATCAAGGAGAACTATGCTGATATTCCAGAACCAGAGTATAAAATAGATATTGAAAGAATCCACCAATTACCTCCTGAAAGAGATGCTAAAAGGCAAACATCTAGGAATATTGTAGCCAAATTCCAGAGTTTCCAGGTCAAGGAGAAAATATTAGAAATATCCAGAAAAAAACAATTTAAGTATTGTGGAAGCACAATCAGAATAACATGAAATCTAGCAGCTTCTTCATTAAGGGATCAAAGGGCTCATAATATTATATTGCAGACATCAAAGAAGCTAGGATTAAAGCCAAGAATTATCTCCTCAGAAAAACTTAGTATAATACTTCAGGGGTAGAAATGGTCATTCAATGAAATAGAGGACTTTCAAGCATTCTTGATGAAAAGGCCAGAGCTGAATCAAGAGAAGCATGAAAAGGAAAACAGAAAAGAGAAATCATAAGGGACTTACTGAAGTTAAATTATTTATATCCCTACATGGAAAGACAATATTTGTAACTTTTGAGACTTTTCTCAGAATTAGGGTAGTTGGAGGGATTATATACATATAGACAGAGGGCATAGGGTAAGATCAATAAGAAGGGATGATACCTAAAAAATTAAAATTAAGGGTGAGAGAGGAATGTATTGGGAGAAAGAGAAAGGGGAGAAATAGAATTGGGTAAATTATCTCTCAATGATGGGGAAGGGGAAGTGACAGGAAAGAGTGAACCTTACTCTCGTTGGATTTGACCTAAGGAGGGAATAACATGCACACTCAATTTGGTATGAAAATCTATCTTACACTATAGGAAAGTAGGGAGGAAGATGATAAGAAAGGATGGGGATGATAGAAGGAAGGGCAAATGGGAGGAGGGATAATTTGAAGTAAACACTTTTGAGGAGGGACAGGATCAAAAGGGAAAATAAAATAAATGGGGAGAACAGGATAGGATGGAGGGAAATATAGTTAGTCTTTCACATCATGACTGTTATAGAAGTGTTTTGCATGATTATACATGTACAACCTGTATCAAATTACTTGCCTTCTCAGTGGGGATGGCTAGGGAGGGAGGGAGAGAAGTTGGAACTCAAAGTTTTAAAAATAAGTGTTAAAAATTTCTTTTACATACAACAGGGAAATAAGACAGACAGGCAATGGGGTATAGAAATCTATCTTGCCCTACAAAAAAAATAGAGGGGAAGGGAATGAGAGAAGCAAGAAGTGTGATAGAAAGGAGGGCAGATTGGGCAAGGGTAATCAGAATGCACGATGTCTTGGGGAGGGTGAAGGGGAGAGATAGAGATAGGGAGAAATTTTGGAACTTAAAATCTTGTGGAAGTGGATGTTGAAAAATAAAAATTAATTAATTAAATTTTAAAAAGCGTTGACACCCTTCAAGAAAGATAGTGTAAGATAGTGTGACATACTTGATAGAAATCTTGCCTTGGAGTCAAGAAGACCTGAGTACCAATTGTGCTTTGACACATATTAGCTTTGTGGATCTAGGATTGTCCTTGAGTTACAACCAAAAGGTCAAACAAAAGTTCTCCTACTTATTTAAAGGTCTATACCTGTTATCCAAACACTTTATCACCTTTACCACCCCAGCACCTCTCTAAGGAGTTAATACAGCAGTTTCTGATCTTCATCAACAAAAGAAGGGAATCTTCACACGGGGACATCACCACATTAATGAATGATACCTTCAGACAAAAAACAAAGACTTGTCCCAAATGCATTTATTGAAAGCCAATACAACCCTACTGTCTTTCCCCAGAGATGCCACTGAGATAACTAAGAATGGATATCCACTCTCAGGACCAACCTTTGCTCACCACTGTGATTCTGAGCAATCCTTTACAAACCAATAGAAATTCCTTTCCCAAAATCTTATCTGACATTTTTAAAGAAATTCACAAAATAATTAGGTAACACTTCCCTCCCCAATAAGAAAAAAGTGAGAAAACCAAGGAAGTCTACTCCAGGGAATCTTGTACACAGACCTAAACAGACCTGGGTAAGTGAGCTCCATGTTGGGGCAAAGTGAAACAAGTTTCCTAGTATGTCTACAATCCTCTCCCACCTCTCTCACCAAAAAAGATTAATCTGAAAATCCTAGATGCTCCTGGTGAATGGGTTGGGGGTTTTGTAGTGGGATGGACTAGGGGATGGAGAGAAGTGTGTTGAGAGCAAAGGTGGAGGTAATCTGAGTGACCATCTTCATTCTACAATTCTTCCTGTATTCTGCATCAAAAACAAAAACAAAGTTTGCTTTTGTTCTAATGAAACTCTACCCTGAAATAAATCAATCAGCTAGAAAGTCATCAGGATTAACCTTAGCAAACAAAGAACATCCAAGATTTCATATCTCAACATGAATAGACTATGGTTCTGATTGGGCTGACGAACCAACCTTCTTGCCTTATGTAACCAAGGACCAAGTGTCCCTGTGCTACATGATCTTAGGCTACTTCCTTAGTCTCTTGGTGCCTCACTTACTCATTTGCGAAGTTGTAGAGATGTGGTATTGGACTAGATGACCTCTAACTTTTTTATCACCTTAACATTCTAGATTTTATTATTCTGAATTTTTGAAAGTTAATATAGGAAAGTATCGATTCCTATACTTAAGAACAAAAAATATCAACTTCCCAAATATAAAATGGTTAGTGGTGAGTTTGTTTGCAATAGATATGTGGACCTTAGTGGCCTGTAAGCTCAATAAGAAGCAATCATGTGATGTGGAAGTTGAAAAGGCTTTGGATTTTGCTGGACTAAACTACATGAGATACTGCTTCCAGGGAAGAGAAGGTAGGAGAATTTGAGAAGTCTGTTCCTGGTAAGTCATTTTCTGGAACTTTATTCTCAGTTCTAGGAGAATTTGGGAAAGACTTTGAAAAACTAGAGAGAATTCAGAGGGGAATATTTAGGATGGTGAAAGAGTCATAAGTCCAAGCTTGTGAACTTCAGGGTTAGGGATGTTTATCCTAGAGAAGACTCAACCCATGGAAACTATGACTACTCTCTTCAAGTATTTGAAAGATTATCCCATAAAAGAGTAGAAGCAGGATGAAGGCATGGAAGATGCAAAAGAAAAAATGCAGACTTCAGTTAGGAAATCCTTCCTAACACTGAGAACTATCCCAGAGTAAAATGTAGAGTAACCCTCAAGTAGTGGGTTCTCTTTTCTTAAAAGTCTTCAAGCAGACACTTGAAAAGTCACTTGTCAGGGATGTTAAACTGGGGATTACTTCCAGGAATGGGTTGAATTGGGGTCCATTCTAATGCTAAGATTGTTTGAACTCCCAAAGGAAAAAAAGTAAATTGCTTCGTTAAATGATGAATTGTGACTCAAAAAACAGGCATCTTCAGCTTCACTCAAAAATGCAAGAACTTTATCAGTGTTTGTACATTATGGCCATTGCCCAGTGTACGCAGATTCCAAATAAAAGAAGGCTTCCCTGATCATGACAAGATTCTCCAAAATCTCCTATTCACATATGATAAAACACCAACTGCATCAAACCATGACATGTTATATAGTCTCCTCAGTAAGATGTGAAAAAGACCATTCTATTCATATACACTAGAATAATAAATTGGGTGAAAAATGCATATTGCCCATACTGACCCACAGCTGGGTGGGCCAAGTGGTCCATCATTTCAGGTATCTTTGTCAGGAGTTCATGTAAGGTATATAAGAAGCTAAACCCAGAACTGAGTAAGAATAATTAGACTGGATCATTTTTGGAAAATGGTGTGGCAAAACTTGCCCTGTTCCAAAATTGTTCCTTGTATAAAAGCCCATCTCTCCACACCAACATTCTCCCTGGGATTTCAGGTGACTGAAAGACATCATCTTAGAAGACTTGAAATAAGAAATCATCCAAAATACAATGGAAAGATACGTGATGGTGGGGTGGGAGTTGGTGAGAAAGCATGAAAGCAGTCTATGAATTGTATCCTTGTGTTCTCAAAAGGTAGAGTCTCGTGCAAAGTAGATGCTTAAAATGACTGTTGATCAGTCGGTCCGTCGAGAGTAGCATGTGGCCAACGGGCACGTTCATGCAGGAAAAGAACTGATGCCCAAGCATCATGTAAGGAGTAATGATGCAAGTCCAGGTCTCTCCAGACTCGCTGACAGGATCTATTCCCCATTAAGCCACACTTCCACCAGGAACTGAAGTCAAAAGCTTCTTTCTTTGGGACTTTGAGCTGAAATTTTATGCATTCCCCTTCTGTATTTTCTTCTTCTAGGCTACGAGGTGGCTTCTGGAAGGCTTTTTGTTAAAAACTTGTTCTGAGCAGGTTTTTTCGTGATACCAGGCTCCAATTCCCAGTGCTCAGATGGCATCCTTATAGGAATGGTCCCTGAGACTCTTTTCATCTCGCTTATCCTGGGATTTCATTTGCATCATATGTGGATATTTGCTCATGGGAGCACCAAAACCTGGCATTATTGCCACTTTCAATGGAGTCTCAGATTGTGCCCAGGATAGCCAAGATTTTCCAGAGGGTATTTTTTTTCAGTAACCCCAAGTGTAAATGGGATGCAATTGGAGAGAGGATAAAGGGTAGAAAGAAAGGACATTTACAGGTTTGAGTCATTTACTATTGGACTGTAGCAGAACTTCATTGGAAACTAGGGAGTAGATTTATGACATTACATTGACAAGAATGCTTTAATACTAAGATCCCTGAACTAGTGCAAAAAAGCAACTGGCAAGCCCTGGAGTAAGAAAGCTGAGGGATTTGGAAGCTTCATGAATTTGGACTGTTTTTTACAGGAACTTTCTGTGACCTGACCTTAAGTCCACTTTTCACTTGATTTATCTATGTGGGAACATGAAGTTTCTGTAAATGAATTACACCAACAATTTTCTAACAGAGAAAGCGCACATCAGGCAAGAAGAGAAGGTTAGAAGCAAGTGGGAAGTGGGCCACTCCTTAAAAGGAAAAACCTGAGCTTAAAAAAAAAGACAACTAAATTTGAAAGAAAAAAGACATTGTGACTTTGCACAGCTTTGCACTTCACTCCAATGTCAAGACTCTTTCCTTGCATTTGCTCCAGGGAGCAGTATCAGGGACATTCTGAAGGCAAGATATTGAAGACGAAAGTCTAGAGGAGAATAGTTCTCTCAATGAAGCCAAGTTCTTGCCTTCTTGGCCAGAGTCTGCCTAGGATTGGTGATAGATGTGTGGAAGGAACTACCAGTAATATGACTGCTTGGCTACAGGAAATCTCAAAGTGAATTCAGCAGGGCTTTACCATCAGAGGAGCTGACATTTCTGTAGTGATTTCAAATCCACAAAATATTGTATGAACATCATTGCATATACATCCCACAACCCCTTTGTGAGACAGCGGTTGTAGGTATTATTAAACCTACCTTGCACATGAGAAAACGTGACTTGCCCAGTTGAAAACAGTTGGCAAATGCTGGGTGCGGGGGAGGTGGATCCAGACCTTCCTGTCTTCAAGTTTAATGCTTCATTGTGCAGCTTTAGTGGTAAATGTAAAATATCATATTGGGAGATATAGATGCTTCCCTTGATACTCAAATAGAGCCTTAAAGAGTTTCATCTGGCAGTGACTCAATGATTATGTCTCCCTAGCTGTCAGTCACTCAATCAACAATCATTTATTAAACTCTTGCTGTCTTCCAGACACTGCACTGGGAGAAAGGCAGTAACAGTCCCTGCCTTTCAAGAAGCTTTCATTTACATGGTCCCTCTTCTCTTTTCTCTTTATACCACTTTGTGAGTTTGGCAGATCAGTGATCCTCTCTGTGTGGATGGTCTCCAGACCTATGTGACCAGATTTCATCTCTGCCCTATGCTCCAGTCGTCATCCCATCTGCCCACTGAATGCCTTGAAAGAGATGTCTTCTGGCACATCGAATTCAGTATGTCCCAGACCTAAGTCATTTACCTTCCTTCTTACTTCTTCTGACCTTCCCTGTTTCTGTCAAGGGCATCTCCTTCCTCCATCATCATCACTGCATTTACAATCTTGAAGACTTCCCCAAGTCTTCACCTCACTCACCGATGAATCCATGCCAACCTGGGGCCCAATCGTGCCCGTTCTCCTTTTCCAACATCTCTCATATATTACAAATAGCCTTTGGAACCTCCATTCTTCAGGACTCTCCAGGCCATCTTTAGCTGATGTTGATAAAGTGTGGTCTGATGACATCATCCCCTTCTCCCACTCAGTTCACTTCAGTGACTAGAAATCACTTTCAGGAGTAGATCAAAAGTCGTCAGCTTGGCACACAAAGGTCTTCACAGCTTGGCTCATTCTCATCTTCCCCCTCTCTTTACACTTCCCCCCCACCATACAATCAGTATATGATTCACCTATGCTGGTCTACCTGTTCTTTGAACAGGACATTCCACGTTCAAGCATCAATATATGTTACTAGAGCCTTCCCTTCCAAGATGACTTTCCATCTACTCCGGATTGATTCTGGATTTCTCTATTCATACACACATTAAATGTGTAAGCACTTTGAAGGAAGAAACTTCTTTTTGCTTTCTGTAAGAGGGAACCCCAACTCTTACCACAGTGCCTAACACCAAGTAAGCACTTAGAGTAGATCTGGTGTCTGCCTCGGTGACTGTCTGACCTAGTAGTGAGATTGCTCAGTCAAAGAATAAGCAGAGCTAGGTGACTTGGGTGACATCATTCTGAATTGCTCTCCATGAGGGTTGAACTAATTCACAGCTCCACCAAGAGTGTGGTAGTGCACCTGTCCTAGATCCTCCAACAAGGCCTGTCTTCCTTTTTAGTCCCTTTCCTTATCAGATGGGAATGAGGTAGAATGTGAAACTTGTTTTAATTTGTATTTACCTTATTATTAGTGATTTGGAAATTGTTTTGTGTTGTTGTTAATGGCTTACATTTCTTTTTTAGAAAACGGCCTGCTCCTATACTTTAACCATTTATCTATTGGGGAATGTTCTTTTTGTCATGTATCTACCTCAGGTTCCTATATAGGATAACTAAAAAGTCTTAGAGAAATTTTAAGCTGTTAAACTTTTAGATTATACTGAAATTTGGGGACATTGTTTATCTTTGACAGTAGACCTTTATGGGCACAGAAGGTTGGCTTTTCACTTGTTAAATATCTACCTTCTAGTTCTATTTGCATTGATGTTATTTGGGCAGAATTGTCCATTCATCTCTATCCCTTATTTGGTCAAGAACTCTTTTCCTCTCCAAAATTGTGAGGGGCATCTCCTTCCTTTCTCCTATGATTTGTTTATGATATGTGACCTCTTTTATTTAGATGAGAGGTGTCAAACTCAAGACCCAAACCACAGATTATCATGCAATTGGGAAATTTTTAACAAAATTCATAAAACCCAGATCATGTTAATTTGTGTTTTTTAAAATTAATATGCAGCCCACAGGGCATCAAGGACTCATTGGAAGTTTATTGTTGTCCCAGTTGTGAAATGTTGGTCTTATCCTAATTCTCCTTTTCACTTTTTTTCATTAACACCTTTCCATTCTTTTTCGAAAATTCTGTGATTTGGGATCTGTTCTCTAATCTTAAAGGCTGGTGAGTATATGCACATCCTCTCAAGTTAAATAAGGAAAAGAGTCTTCTATGAGCCACCTGCATCCAGCCAAGCTAGAATCAGATAAATCAGAGACTTCTTGGTCATTGCTTGCACCATGCATGGAGATTCTGAGAATCCATAGCACTCAATCTCACCTTGAGAAGCCCCCAGGGGCTGCTGGGGAGTCAAAGAACCACCATTGACTCATAGAGGATTGGAGAGATTTAACTAGAGGAAATAGCCAAAAACCCTCATTTCATTTGGGCCAATACTTCCTCCAACTCTAAATATGTCATTCTAGTACATGTCACAATCCTCATTGCCTCCTCTCTCCCTCTCTCCCTCTCTCCCTCTCTCCTTCTCCCTCTCCCTCCCTCCCTCCCTTTCTCTCTCTCCCTCTCCCTCCCTTTCTCTCTCTCTCTCTCTCTCTCTCTCTCTCTCTCTCTCTCTCTCTCTCTCTCACACACACACATACACACAACTCGTAATCCTCATGAGTTGTTATAATATGCAAAAACTTCTTTTCCTGGTAGTTTACTCTTAGCTGATGGTCCTCTCTGAACTTATCTAGACTAATTCTTAGAGTCCAGACACACAGTTCATCAACCTCTGGGTCTGTATTCAAAGCCAGTAGATCTTCCAGAGCTGATACAGCACTGGAGAGCCCAGGGGTCACCTACCTACAGTAATAGGGCATCAAAGGAGGACACCAAGGGAGAAGAGATGAAGAGGAGGAAAAGCTTTGTGACAGTTCACACTTGGACAGTACTGTAAAATCTGCAAAGTATTCTGCTCCCTTTCCTTTCCTCACAGAGAAGAAATGGAAGTCTCCCTAAACCTATTTTACAGAGGACGAAGTTGAGGCTCACAGAGGTGAATTTACTTAATACTTTTTCCATTCCTCATGCTGTTTCCCCTAAAAATATGTACTTATGAATAGTTTGAGAAATGAATCCACTTTCCACTTCCCTCCCCAGTGACTCTCTCTGAGTCATCATCTTCTGAACTTTGAAATGAGAATAACCATCCTACCCAACCTAGCTCACAGTTATTGTGAGGAAAGCATTCTGCCAATCTTGAAATGATGGAGAAATAAGAGGTCTGCCTACTAAGCTTGCCTTTTCATTGATCATCTCTTTCACCACACCATCCTGCCTCTGCCTCCATTACCACACTAAGCCTCTTAGTATCCTCCTTCTAGAAATTAAATCTACTGGCTTTCTTCTTCATTTTGACTTTTCTCTTCTACCTCTCCAATGTTTGTGATGCCATTGAACACCCTCTTTGGAAATAATTTTAGAGTCTTTTTTTTGATTAATACTGCTTCTCTTTGACCTCTAAGAATTATTATTTTCTTTTAGGAAATATATGACTCTCTCCGTGTCTATGACCCTATCCTTTTCTGGTTTGATCCTTCCTCTCAGAATCACAGAAATTCATAATTGGAAAGGACTTTCCGGTCTAAAGCATGCCTGGAAAAAAGGGTTTAGCACACCAACATGCCCTAAAAGTTATTGTCCAACCTTTGCTTGAAGACCTGCAATGAAAGTGATCCCACTGCCTCCCCAAGGCAGCCCATCCCACTTTGATGCAGCTCCAACAGTCAGGGTATTTTTTTTTCTAATATCAAACTTTAACTGATTTCTTTGCAATTTCCCCTCATGGATCTGTCCTCTGGGTCAAGCACTGCTCCCTCTCCCCATACCCCATTCCCAAAGCCTCACCCTAACTGCCCTCCCGAGGTTGAATCTCTTTTCTCACTACTTTTTCAAGCTCAATCTGCTTATATGATGCTCCATTTAGATGCCCCATCACCACCTCAAGTTCAATATATCCAAAACAAAACTCATTTCTGACACACAATACGTTTTCTCTTCCTACTTTCCAGCCAGGTTGCCACTGTTCTAAGATTGACTGCTGCCCTTAATAAAGCACTTTAGCATCCGTTATTTCCTTAGAGTCTCACAATAACTTTGCAAGGTAGGCAGGAAAAGTATCATTAGCTCCATTTCACAGAGGAGGAAAATGAGGCCTAGGGAGATTCTGTATCTGTCCAGGGTCACATAGATGGCAAATGGTGGATGTGGCTTTTGAACTCCAGCCAGATCCTCACTCCAACTCATTGCAATGCTTGGGCAAAGAAGTTTGAAGTCTCTGAATCACTTTCAGTCCTTCATGCTTTCTTATGCTCTATATGCAGAGTCGCCAAGTACTGTTAATTATTCCAACAAAATAAGTGTCCTACTCAATACCTCCCTTTCCATCCCCACACTAGGAATGGGTTAATAGCCATTAAAGTGCTTGACAAGTAATAGCTTCTTAACAAATATATCTTGAAGGGAAAGGAGTGCAATCTTTTGTCAGGGGTTCTTCCTTAGGATACCTCCTCAATTTGGAACTTCCATCCTGAATCAGCAGTTCTACGTGCCAACTAAGGCTTTATCTCCCCAACTTAATGCTAAGCCCTTAGAAGGGAGAGGAGAATATAACTTTTCCTATCTTCACAGATGTGAATAGCACAGGGTTATGCACAGCGCCAGTGGCTAAGAAGTACTGATTTTTTTTAATGGCTGCAAAAAGGATATCTGTGATCTTTCATACTTTTGACTGTCTTGCTCCTCTGGCCACTCTGTTCTTGGCTCTCCACCCCACCCTATCCTGTTCATCCCAAGAACAGGGGAACTCCATGAGGACAGGAACTATTTGTGTCTTCAGAACCTAGCATGGTGCCTGGACAAGATGGCATGCTGAATGAATACTTGTTAGATTAAATCGACAGTGTAATGGCCTCTTGACCTGCGATGTTCTGTCCCCAAGTTACAGTCATACCTGTACTTAATTTAATTGTGCTTCAAAGATAGGGCTTTAAAAGAATGAATTGAAGGGTTGTGGCAACCCTGGCTTGAGCAAATCTATTGGTGCCTTTTCATAACAGCTCAGTTTGCACACACTCACATCATGTCTCTGTGCTGCATTTTGGTGATCCTCAAAACATTTCAAACCTTCTTTATTGTTATTGTGTCTGTTATGACAGCATTCGATCAGCGACCTCGGATGTTACTACTGTCATTGTTTTGAGTACTCGCATGAAACAGCAGATTTAGTAGATAAATGTTGCATATGCTCTGATGGCTCCACTGACTGGCTGTTTCCCATCTCTCTCCCTCTCTTCAGACCTCCCTAGTCCCACAATCACAACAATATTGAAATTAGGCCGGTTAATAACCCTACAATGGCCTGTAAGTGTTCAAGTGAAAGGAGGGGTCATTCAATGGGGTAAACTTCATTGTTGTCTTATTTTAAGAATTGCCACAGCATCCACCCTCCTGATCAGTTAGTGACCCATCTACATCAAGGCAAGATGCTGTGGCAGCAAATACCCTGAAACACATCCAGGATGGCCTGCTAGAACAGGTTCTTAGATTTGCTTTTATAAAAGTAAAGCAACTTTTGAGGAGTCACCCATCTTCTTTAATCACATAGACCAACAGAGAAAATTCAAGGAGAGAAATAAAGACCAACAGACAGGGCTTCTAACTGTCTGATCATAAGTAATACATACATCACAGATCGACAAACAGATCCAATTGTCTGACCACTACATACATACATAGTTACCAAAGAGAGAAGCACCAACATCTGTGTTTTCAAAAATGGAGGGGGTTTGGGGAGGGGTTCTTTAATGGCTTCCCAGAGTCTCATTTAACACACAAAGTATAAACTCCCAAAGCAAAACCTCACCTCAGAGTATATATACACTTTTCAGAGCTGGAGGGCACAACCCTAGACCCAGTGCCTCATTAGAAATTAACAAAAGGTGTGGGCCTTCCTACCAAACAAGCCTTCCCTAATCAAGCTTCCCTTAATGGGCTCCACCTGAGGCCTATCAATGATCAGGGAAGATCTTTAACTTGAATTAGAGATGCTCCAAAAGCAAAAAGATGACAACTTTTTGCTTTTGGAGCATCTCTAATTCAAGTTAAAGATCTTGCTTGTGGCTCAGATGATGGTTAGCATTTATTTAAAAAATAAAGTATTTTTAAATTAAGGTATGTATTTTTAGATAATATTTTTGTGCACTTAATAGACTATAGTATAGTGTAAATATAACTTGCACATATACTAGAAAACCAAAAAAATGCATATAACTCACTTTACTGCCATATTCATTTTATGCACAATTTGTCTGAGGTATGCTTGGAGTACAGGGCACTTCTGCACTAGCCCAGAGAATCTGCCTCACCTCAGTGAAGCCTTCAATGGCAGCTTGGGAAAAACCCAGGCATGATTGGCATCATCTTCAGTGGTGGGCTGGTAAAGCCTTATAGTGTTTGGAGCATTTCCTTCCATACCTCTGGATGACTTTTCACAGTGCTCCAGGGAGGAAGGTGATTTGGAGGTTGTGACCTTCAGAAAGCCCAGAGAAGTGAATGACCTTTGGTTTGTGGCAGGGCTCATCATAACTGGGTTCCTGATTCCCAGTCCAGTGTATTTTCCACTATACTATATGGCCACCTCTCCAAAGTAAAAGTATCATGGGGTTATAGGGTCCCAGAGTTAGAATGAGAAGGAAATTCAGAAGTTATTTAGTCCAACTCCCTATTTTACAGATGGAGAAACTGAGGCCCAAGGAAAGGCAGTGATTTTCTCAAGACCCCAAAGAGAGAAAAGGACCACAGACAGATTGTCACACAGGCCCTCTGACTGTAGGCCTAGGTGCTTTGCACTGGGTCATATTGCCTCCACATCATGAATTTATAAATGAAGTTTTCATGGTACTTTTGAAGAAAGTCTTTTGTCCACTTTTGTTATTAGTGAGTCAACACTCAAGCCAATGGAAAAACCATCAGTAAGTATCTGCTTCCCCAGAGCACTGAGCTCTCTCTGAAGAAAATGCAAAATCCAGAGAAGAATGAATTCTTGGCCTCAGAGAGCCCACAGCCTTAGCAGGAGGCTATAGACACCAGCATAAGTAACCTTAACCATAATACATATATGAACTGGAAAATAACAAAACCAAGCATTCAGAGCTCTAAGGGGAAATGTCTTTATCAGTGCAGAGGCCCATGGTGGGCTTCCTGGAGGAGCTAGTGTTAGACATAGTCTTTAAAATAGTTAAACAGGTGAATCTGGCAAGACATTCCAGGCATGAGGAACAGTTGAAACAAAGGTGCAGGATACATTAAGGGAACAGTCAGTGGGGAGCTTATAGGGCCTAGAAAAGTTAGGTGATATGGATGTGAGGTCAACACTCACCATGTGAGTGACCTGGAATGGCAGGAGTGGAAGACTAAAAGTCATTCAGGTGTCATCATGGGACTCAGGAGGTTTTTTAGTTGCAAAGTTGAATGACCAGCTCTGCACCTCAGAAAGATCAGTCTGATATGGCTCTGAAGGATAGTTTGGAGGCATCACACTGGAAAGACTTGCAGGTACCACCTACCTGTCCAGTATAGGTAGGTGGTAACCAATACTTGCCCTTGGCAGTTGTTAGAGGAAAATATGAAGGGAGACAATTTTGCTCCTAAAAAGTGAGAAAGATGTCATGAGAAGGAACTCTGGAAGATAAATAATGTTTTCTAAGACCATGCACCAATTTTGAGAAAAGGTTTAAATTATAATTATGTTTTTATTGTATAACATGCATCACTTGTATGATCATAATAAGGAAAACCTTTCAATGAAATAGTTACCAAACGAAGATTTCTGTGAAGAAAGGAGATGACCAGCCTAAATGCCATGTTTCCTTTATTCCCCCTAAAATGAACACAGAGAAAGACGAAGAAGAGATAGACTTCTGCCTTTCATCAGCACTTCTAAGGGCCTGGAGTTTGGCAGGAAAAGGAGAAAGAACAATGCTTTGGGTCACTGGCATAGAGCTGTCCATGGTGCTCCCTAGCCCCCACCCTTAGGAGACCTCAAAGCTATGGGGAAACCCTGACAGCCAGGACCAGAAGGGTCAGGAAAGGGGAGAGGGGACCAGAGACAAAGGGAGTGGGGGAAGGAGCAGGGACCAAAATAAAGAAAAAAAACACCTCCTGTGCGCAATCTGAGGCAGCCCTTGCCCTCCAGATAGATCTGGCTGAAGGTTTGTAGGAAAGGAAACCACAACCCGGAAAAGAAAGATGTTCCCATCTGCAGAATTGGCCTGATCTTCACCTAAAACTCTCCTCCTCCCCACCCCACCCCTTCTGGGGTAACTCTGTTCTTGGGAGTTCTCAGGTTTCCAGAGGAGCCAATTGTGATCAATTATTACAGTCCTCCAGCGCCATCTCGTGTACCTACACAGCACTGCAGCCTTGACCACACCTTTCCTCTCCATTTCAATAAGACAGTTCACTCAAATCAAAGTCAATTTCAAGTCATGTCATCATCTTGATGTCATTGTCCTCTTTGAGAATGAAGATGCCTTAAGGCCGACTCAAAGTCTGCTTCTGATGTGTCTTACCAGTTGTCCTTGTAGAATGCTTCTATCCACCACTACATCATAAACCTCATATCTTCCTTGAACATTAGTTAGGATCCTAGAGCTAGAGCTAAAGGGACCTAAGAGGTCCTCTGGGCTAACCCCATCATTTGACAGATGAGTAAATTGAGACCTAGACTGTGACCAAGGTGAGATGTGATCCCAGGTCTTCCTGGCTCCTTGTCTAACACTTTGCCCACTTGTCCATCCTGTCTTTCCGCTCACTGAGGAGTGTTGGAGTGAAGATGGAGCCTTCCTAGATAAGCTGTAGAAATCATCCCCCTAAAAAGAATGGATGTTTACCTGGAGTTTCAAAGTGTGCAAGGAGAGTCCCCCATTCCAAATAAAAGGGGGCCCTGTGTGGCCTGCTATGTCTTCTTACAGTCCAGAGAGGTTACATGGAATCAACTAAGAAGACAAGAGACAGAGTTGGAAGTGGGGCTCACAAGCCCACCTTGGGGAGACCTCCTCCAGCCTGTCTTTGTGAGGTTATGTTTCTTTATAAAATCAAGGGCACTTCTACTGCCTTGGGGAGTGTTTCTCGGCTCTAAGGGAGGAAGCAGTCATTCTCTTCTGGCTTTCACTCTGGAGAAGTCAAGGAGCTGGGTAGAATAATAGAAGAAGCCAGGGCCATTTCATGGCTGATCTGGTCCTTCATGTTTTCTTCCAAACAAAGCACAGGCTTCTGTCTCTATACGACTTTGACCTTAATTTCTCCATGAACAAATTTGTCACGATAATGCTCTGTTCTTTAAGCAGAGACCTGGCACTTGGACTCCACGCCCTAAAAAGGCTTCTCTTCTACTGTTTGACACAGTTTTTGGTAACTCTTTGAAGGGCTCATCTTAGGGCGTCATACTGTGACGCACAGTAAGAAACACAATGCCAGTAATTTACCCCTCCATAATGTTTCTGAAACAGACAACTGACAATGAACTGAGCTGAGTTTAGCCAAAGGAGGGAGAAGATTGGATTTCCCTAAGTGAAGTGCTCAGCATTTTTAGTGACCCTACAATTCTTGTAAGAAAGACCCATTAGCTGTCCCATGGCATTCTTCCAGTGGTTTAAGGCCTAGAGTTTTGTCTCAGAAACTTTAAAACAGAAGATAAAGGAGAAGTACATGGAGGGTAGAAGACTGCAAGACAGTTAAAAAATGAGGAATAACATAGGAGAAATAGTGTAAAGGATACCATCTGAGGAATGTATGACTAGAAAAAATGATGGTCTGATCACTTATCCAAAGCAAAGGCTAACTGAGGGACAGCTAACCCATTGGTTTCCATACAACTTGAAAAGCATACAAGGAAGCCCTGCTCTCTGCCACCCATGGGAAGACAGAGAATGGGAAGCTCTTTGCATCATTGAAAGGAATATTCACACAAGTGAGATCAAAGCTCCATTATTTACATTCACATGCACTTTGGGCTGAATAGGTTCTACAATATATTTATAGTTAATAAATGGGACTTAGGAAGAGCAAAATGAACTGCTTGCTTGTAGTTTTTCAGGACATAGCATGTACTTACCCATGAGGAGGAAATATCGAAGTCCCTGTTCTTAGTGGAACCAAAGTGTTGATGATAAATTCCTCAGAGAGAGACATGATGCCATGAACCAGGGCTGCAGATATGACATGTGGGACACAAACAAGAGGAAATTTCAGAATTACTCTAGAGTCAAACGCATGTATACAGAGACACATATGCATAGAACATTCACATGATAGATGAGATTCACTGGCGAGTGATGTGTGGGGTGCTCTAGGCTACCGCCTGCCTCTTTCTGGAGCCTTTTCCTGATCACATTGCTTGGCATGTGATCAAAACTCTAGTGGTGAGTGCTGAGGTCATGTCTGCTGCTGCTGCCCTGGTGAGACATCCATGCTGACATCAAAGTGCATGCTTGATAACCTCAGGCCTGACTGTCTACTGAGTTGGGATCAAGGCCCTGCCTCTTTGACCCTTCTCATTGCATAGGTTCTGCCCTCCCGTGACTCTTTAGCATTCACTCGTCTCAAGGAAGAAAAAGAAGATTCTTATGCTCACTGATTTTCTTCTATGACTTTAACAGAAGAGAGTGTGAGAGGAGGAGGAGAGGGAGGTTCTTTGCCAAATTAGGTCCTGAGTTTTGATCTCATTCTCCTACCCCATCTCCGTGATCCATCTTAATGACAATTCAGAAAGAATCGAATGGTCAGGTTGACTTTTCTGGCATTTCTTAAACTTTTCCAAGTCAACCACCAGTGTCTGTTGATACAGTACTGATAAGAAAGATAACACAATGCTAGGCACACAAGACAGGGGGTGGGGATGGGGGTGTGTACAGATGTCCAAGTCTGCTACTAGAAACCCTGTAACATATGCTAGTTCCTTTCAGATAAATTTTAACTAGAGAGTCTTAGATAGTTTATCTCTTTCTATTTATTTTTGTGGTATGTTTAAGTGATAGAGTTGCTCTCATGTGAAACATGGTTTTTTAAGTACAAGAAATGATCACGGGGATCATTTCCCAGACTTTTCTCTGCTGGGAAGGTAGCTAAATCAATCACACATTAGAGTACTGTGCAAAGTCCATCTACTTTATCAACTGGGCAAGACTCAGACTCTAAATCATTCTGTGTCTTTTTAATCCAGGGGTCATCCATAGGCAGGGCCCTCAGGTCCCATTGGGGTCCCATCTTCATGCACATGAACAGTGACCAAATCCAGAGATTTCTGGGTGGTCTGATCTATAAGAAGGACAAGTTGTGTGTGCCTGGCACCAAAGGGTTATATGAAGGCACATTCACTGCACAGGACATTACATCATAAAATTTAGATCTGTAAAGACCTTGAAGCTGGTTCAAGCCATCAAGTCTGATCCACCAGGAGGCAATCTGATCACATACCTGAAAGCAGGTCAATGGGAAGAAGATTGAGGCTAGAATCCATGAACCTGATTTTGGATTCTTAATTCTCCTACCAGCTGCCTGTGACCTTGGACAAGAGACTGAAACTTTCTCATTCTCCATTTCTTCATCTGAAAAATAATAGTAGTAATAGTAGCTAGCATTTCTATAGCAAGATTTACAAAGGACTTTCCATGCAATGTGGTCCTCACAACAACCTGCTTTTATTTTTTCCATTTATAGGTAAGGAAGCAGAGGATGAGAAAAGGTAAAAGACTTGTCCGAGATCACACAACTAGAAAATGAAGGACGTTCAACTAAAGGATCCTTTAGATCCCTTCTAGTTGTAATTCTGAGTGGCATTTTCGGCTTGTCTGATCTCTTGCCCTTCAACTGAAATTCCTTCATGATAGTAAGTAAATTAACAAATCTGAGTTGCAGAAATACTTCAGAACAGTGGGGAAGCCCTGGCAGGTATCAGAGGTGGCAGCACGTGACCCAGGTAGCAACACATCACCAAGGTGGCTATAACATCTCATCAGAGAGATGTGTGATAACGAAAGGAGGGAGGTGAGGAGGCCACATCCGGAGAGTGAGTGAGGGGTGACCAATGGAAGACCATGGGCTTCACTAGTGCCTATCATGTCAAGAGAACTAGTAGAAGCTCCCTATGTGACCTCACTCCCACCCATGACATGAGAAGATGTAGGTGGTCTGCCATTCCTCTTGCTAAGATAACAGGCCCATCAAAGGAAGCACTGCAAACAGAGTCTAGAGCTCATGAGGGGCAAGAGCAAGGTGGAGTCATTGCCTCAAGGGCTCCAAGAGGAAGATTAACACCTCTGGTTTGAGGACTTGCCTAGTTCTTTACGGGGCTCCTCAACCATCATTGGTATCTATCTGTCACTCAACTCTCACATGTGGCTCCAAGAAGCCCTAGCATGCACAACAGTCACACCCTAGCAAAACCATATCAGTAGGTGAGCTAAACCAGTTTGAGAGTAACTGACAGGCTTCAAAGCCTGTTGGTAAGGTAAGCAAATGTCTACCTTGAGCAAGTGAAGATTTTCCTTGGTAGAATGGGTGAATGAGAGCAATTTGTTCCATGAAGGCAACTGAAGCAGGAGCTATGGAGTGCTTAGAGCTTGGTTGGACATTGAAGATGCCAAGGTCACCCACCAGGCCATTGATGGTCATTCTGACTTTTTTCCTGTCACTAGACTTCAGTGACTCTGAGGCTATGACTTTGTGAAACTGCCTCACTTAAATCCAATTCACTCTCAAGTCAAGACAGTACCCTGTGATGTCATTGATCCTCTGAAAATGAAAGACAAACAGCAGCAATAACCTTCTTTTCTTTCATGTGAGAGCAATCCTGCAAGTGGTACAAGGTAAGAAAGCCCAAAGGGGATGGTGTGGATGGCTTTTCTTCAACAGGATGGTCTTTAGGGCCAATGGCCTTTTAGGTCATAGATGCTCAGCTCTCTCTACAGCTAACAGAGCTTCTACCATCAAGTGGTAAGGAGGGAAAGCATCTTTCCAGCTTAGCCATCTTTCCAGAATGTCCAATGGCAGTGCTTTCCTGGCTCAGTTGGCTGCTATTTTACCCCCCTTCTTAGTCTGGACACAACCAAGGCCAGACAGGGGAGGCTGATTCCTAGAAAGGAAAGTGAAAACACCATTCTAAAACCCTAGGGTGAGCTTGTTCGAGCTTGCTTGCTAGAATGGCAGGAAAGCACAAAATCACTAAGGTGCTATGTAGGTTAAGAAGCACCAAAAAAAGAAGAGGAAAAGAAACTTTGCTTTAAGGGAGATGGGGCTTTTTCCAAAGCACAAATCTCAAAGTACCAAAAGAAAGACCAAAAGGACGAAGAACACACATGGAAACAAAAAGATAATCTACTTAATTACAGGTTTTAGCTTGATCAGCCTTTAAGCCCAGTAGAGATGCTCAATAATCCCATTAGAGAGACAAATGAGTGAATGTCCCCCAGGTATTAATCTTCCCTGGCCCAGTTCTGGGCTTTCTTGCACTCCCTGATGCTGCTATGCCAGCTGCTAGTGGACCCCATGAAGATAACACAAGCTAGCTATGTTCTGTGCATTCATCTGTGTTTTGTCTTTCCTAGAGCCAATGGCCACAGTAGTGGTGTTGGGCACTGGATTTGGAATCAAAAAGACTGCGGATTCCCAGCTCCAGGTGATGCTGGGTAACTCAGAGTCACTGGTGATGGTGGTGCTGATGGTGGTGGTGGTACTGGTGGTGGTGTATTATGGCACCAAATACCAGAATCTCAAAGCTAGAAGGGACCTGGGAGGCCATCTGGTCCAAGTGGGGCCTGTAAGGAACTCTGAAATACACCCTCTGCTTGAGGGTTTTGAATAGGAGGGAACCAAACACTCCTAAGGCAACCCATCATTCTCTTTGGGAAAGCAGTCAGTGTGAGAAGTTTCCCCTGATATCAAACCTTAACACCGGGCAACTTCAGCCTGACTTCTGACTTCTGACTCTGACTTCTGCCTTCTAGAGCTAGCCAGATTATGTTTTATGTTTTTGTCCATATGGCAGCCCTTCAAACACTTTAGCACAGCTGTCATGGCTTCCCTAAGTGCTTTCTCCTTTGGTGTATACATGTCCATTTCCTTCAACTGCTCCTCAAAGACCATGAAATCAAGGCCCTTCAGCATTTATTCAAATACCTCATTGACTCTTGGATCAAATAAAAATTCCTCTGCTTGGCACTTAACGCCTTTCAGCATCATGGTGCACTTCCTCTTCACCCATTCTTTAGTGGAATTGAATTGTCCCTTACATGCAGTATTCTGGATTTCATTTCCCTTCCACAGCACTGGCTGTCACCCATGCTTGGAATGCCCTCCCTTTTCACCTTGGCTTCTCAGAACCTCTGTTCTCCTTCAGGATTCATCTCAAGGGCCATCTTCTCCATGAAGGCTTTCCTGATGTACCTTTTAATTACTAGTGTCCTTTCCCCTCAGAATCACTGTGAGAGGTCCTCTCACACTCAGTAGCAGTATCCTTGGCAGTGGCAACAGGTAATGACAGAGAAAGCATATGCAGAAGCATGAGGAAAGACAGCCACCCAAGTTCAATGTCAACTTCAGTGATCATGACATTTCATGACAGAGAGTTGTCAACTATGGACCCTTGCTAAGTGATGATCCTTAAAGTTCATCATAAAACTATACCTAAGGAAGAAAGGGACTTTCAGGACCAGTAAATGGAAAGTACTACTTCCCACATGTGTTCTCTACACATGTGCCTCATTACTACTATATTTTCAGTATGAACTCATTCTCCCTGGGGATCTTGTGTGCAAGGGAAAAGTATATCCCAGATTATTTGGAAGCATTGTTTTTTGTCACCTGTCCATCCTATACTTTTTCATAAATTCTTTTTCTGAGAACTAATGGAATTCAATAGATTCTTACTGATAATTGGGAGCATACTGATGGGGACTCAGTACTAAAAAGGCTCAGTTTCTCAGGGTTACTCCTAGAGCTCTGAAAGAGTAAACAGCAGCAGCCTGGCCTGGCAATGTGGTTGTGAGTTGGGGAAGTAATCCCAGAGGAGGAGGGGCACTATACATATAAAACAGGCAGATATATGGAATGCTAGGGCCTCATTGTAGAACCCAAAGTTACCTTAGGGACCATCTAGTCCAGTTGCCTCACTTTATGAATGAGAAAACTAAGGCCCAGAGAGATGAAGTCACTTGACTAGGGTCATAAAGTTGGGCAAGAAGGACTGGGACTCAACTCACTCCAATCCAATCCTCTCTCCATCACTGTCATGGAGAATATCCTTCTGACCTTCAATTATAAACAACCTGAAAGGGTAGAGAGAGGCAGGGATGCTTCTACAGAACTTAAAAGAGAAGAAAAAAGTGTGTGGTATTAAGTGTTTGAAGTGGGAGACCAGCGTTGGACAAAGCTGGAACTGGGAAGAAGCTAGGACATGCAGCCCTGAAGTTCCCTGCTCTCTTCACGAGGGAACTTGGTGGTGAGCATGACAGGAAGACCCCTGCAGTGAAGTATGAGGGGCTAGGATAGAAGGAGGGTATATGAGACAATCAAGAAGAAAGAAAAGGAAAAGGCTCTTGTGAAGTGATCAGCCCAAACTCCCAAGAGGAACAAAAGGAAGGTCCCTGGGACAAAGGAGGCTTAGGGAGCTCTGGGGGATCACAGGTCCAACCCCCCTAAATTCTGTTGTGGGATAGCTCCCTGGAGAAATCAGTCCCAGCCCTCAGAACTGTCATCGTCTAGTCTCTTGAGATGAGTCCTGAGATGGTGCTGTGGAGACACACAAATCAGGTTTGGATGGGAGTTCCCCAAATAAGGCCCTTATGCCTGCCACCAATATTGAACTGGGGAGACTCTAAGAGGCAGAAATACCACTGTAGAAGATGGACCAAGCATTGGCACTTACCCACGGTGGGGTGAGTGGGCAGTGGTTAGAGGCCAGGTGGGTTAGTGGGGAGGATGGGAGTGAAGACAACAGGATATTGATGCAGAGTGGAGTTGTGCTAGAGAAAGGCCATAAGAAGGAACCTCAGCATGGCCCCAAGTTATGCTTGGAACCCACCATGTCTGCTCCTTAGATGTGGCTGTAGGAAGCCCCCCTTGTCTCCAGTTTAGACACCTCAGGTATGGAGAACAAGGGCACAATAGGGTCCTTCGAGGTCAGCCTAGGGAGCTAGAAAGGATGTGGTTCTTTCAGAAGCAGAATGAACAAGAATAAAGAGGGAAGTCCAGGCAGGAGCAGTTACCCCATGAATATAAATGCCTTTCCCAGAGGAAGAAGGCCAAGAGCTCATGGGTTAGATGAGAACGATTTTTTGAGGTTTGTTCTTTGTTATTAAAGAAGACCATCGCATCAAGCAAGTGCTGATGTGGCTTCCAATTGACTTGGATCTGAGTGAGAGAAGCTGTGCAAATCGCCATCCTCACTTTCTGCTCCAGAACCATCTGGATGATGGGACCGTGCAGAAGGAACAGTGGCAGAGAAAGAGGAGAAATTGAGGGAAGGCATGGGAAAGACTTCCAGGAAGTAATAGAGAACAGAAACCAGAAAGTAGCTTTCCCCCTGCAGGGAGTGCCCCCAGGGGAGGCTACTCTGGACCAGGTCACGGGGCTGAGAAAATTACCCAGAACTAAAAATAGCCCCACAAAATGCCTCAGTAAAAGTCCCAGGAGAAGGGTGAGTCCCTAGAGACAAAAGTGAATGATGGTGAGGTGGGGGAATGGAGGATGTCATCTAATCTTACATGAGCAAGGGTAGGAAGGATAGCTAAGGAGAATTGGATGATGTGAAATACATCCTAAATGGTCTTGAGAGGCTACAGCATGGAGCTAATTCTAAGAATATGGAATGCAGTAGGGACTAGGGTAAACTTTGCATTTGGGGTCATAAGTACAACAGAGGTGGTGTGGTTAGATAGTAATTGGTCTGAAAAAGATCTGGGGTTTTGAGTGGTGCACAAGCTCAGCATAGCAGCCCCAAAAAGGGGATTTGAGCTGCAAGCAGAGTTTCCAGGTTCAGGAGGTGGGCACCCCACTGTACTCTGCCCTGGTCAGACCACATCTGGTCTCTTATGTTCAGTTCTCAGGCCATATTTTTTCATGCCTATTAGAAATATGGAAAACAGATAGAGAAAAGCAATCAGAGCTGTGAAGGGCCTGGATACACTTGGGTTAGATTGGAGGACCAGGAGATGATGTATTCTGAGACCCAAACGTCCCCTAGGAAGGCCTGTCGTCCTCATTACTACCTGGAACATTGACTAGCTGTAACATCCTGGGTCAGACCCTAGGCCTCTGTGGCTCCAGTTATCTCATGTGAAAATAAGGAAGTTTGACTGGATGGCCACCAGGACCTCCAGCTCTAAATCTGTCATCATTTGATTATGATGAGGATGTTGATGACAGGGGATACACCACATCAAACTGCTTCCCTTTATCTTTGATTTCATGAAAATGCGTACTCCATTCAAGGATGCAGATTGCACCCCCTCTGTACCTTTTCAGTCTGGGTGTCTCTTCCCATAGATCCTTCCTATGGGGCCCTCCCAACATCTGGTGTCTCTTCCTCCAGATGTCTGCCCTCTGTGGACACAGGGAGGCACATCCCCTGCTCCTGCCACACTCACTCTGTGCTGAAAGAGCTTACTGGATCCTCACAACAACTCAGGGAGGTAGGTCATGTTGTTATCTCTTTTTACAGATGAGAAGATGGAGGTAAATAGAAATGAAGTGACTTGGCCAGGGTCACATAAGCTAGCAAGTGTGTGGGACTTGATTTGAACTCAGGCTCTCCTCACTCCTGGCCTACACACCATCTGCTTCACCACCTTGCTGCCTCTCCTTAAGGGGAGAGACTTTTTTTTGTTTCTCTGTTTGTATCCCCAGAGCCCATGGACCTCGCCAATCCTAAATGCCTTGTTACAGGTTTGTGGAGTTGAATTATTCTTAATACTTATGAGTGGAGTTGAATGAAGGTGATTAGAGAAGGTGTTAATTAATTAAGCTGCCTGAGCACAGGTGACTCCTCTCTCCTGCAAACTGTCAGCTCCTCACTGCAGACCAGGATCAAACACAGTGTTATTCTAGGGGAAGGCATGCTCCACTGCAGGAGGGGAGAGTGAGGAGAGAGGGAGAGGGAGCTAGGAAAGAAGCGTAGAAGGAAGGAAAGAAAGAGAGAGGGAGGAAAAGGCATGTATTAAGCCCTTCTGAGGGCCAGGCACTGTGCTCAGAGCTTTAAAAACACCTTATCCCTGAGGGAAGTCTGGGAGAACTAGGCCAGGAGTCATAGCTGACACAGGCCATGGCATGGCCTCCCTGAGTCTGATGAGGCTAAGAATACCTGTGCTCCCAAGCTGACGTTGCAGAGCTGTTGAAAGGAAAATGCTTCACAAACTTTAACATTCCTATAAAGGTAAATGGTGTTATTGTAATCTGAGGCTTAGATGAGATCATGGAAGGAAACATGGCAGTCACCTTAAAAGGCCCTGGTATTGCTAGCTGTGAGACTGATGTGAGGCCTTCAACATCAATCCATCCCTTTCATTTAGGAAGAACCAAATTGAGTTTTGCAAAAATATTCCAGGGCTCATGCCTTCCAGAGTGTTCAGAAACTGGCAAGCAGCTGTCTGTGAAAACATCCAACAGTTCACTTCATAGTTTCCATTAATTTAGAATTTGTGTCCCCATAAAATCCCTATTTAACTGGGACACTGAGAGGGAAAGGGAAGAGGGGAAATATTGCCAAGAAAAGATGACAACAGGTTAGGATATTGGCAAATCTCTGAAATTCTATTTGAATTAGAACAAATATGAATCTTTTCCTTTGGGTCCAACAGTTCAACTGCATTTATCTGAAATGAGGGAGGCATGACTAGACCAGAGTTACTATGAAAAAGATGGGGAGGCTAAAGATGACACAAGCAATGTCTGCACCAACTGGGTCATGATAGCCCCCCAAGGCCACCAAATCTTGGGCCACATTCTGAAGAAGGGATCATCTCAACTGTGCTCTGCCTGCCCTACTCAGACCACATTAGGAGCCATGGTTCAATTCTGGACAGCCCAACAGCCAAGGAGGCAAAAGAGAAGGAAAGAGCCTCAGGCTCCCAGAGTTGGGGATTTGGAAGGAAGCTCAGTGGCCAGACATTCAGTCTAGGTCAGTCAGTGCTTCTTGATCTGATCATCACACTCAGGCTTAAAGGAAATACTGATACTACATCCCTTCTGAGAGAGTCCCAAGGCTGGTGAGCCTAGCGCCTCCCCAGACAGAATACCCCACTTCAGGGGCAGGGATCTGATGCTTAGAAAGCTTTTCCTTCCATGGACCTACACTGTTTTCTCAACTTTCATTCCACATATAAACCAGGTGAAGGAACAAAGGGCATTCTTTGAGAGAGGGGGAAACCTTGAAGGCTGTATTCACATTTGTGAAGGATTCTCAGGAGAAAAAAAAGAGTCATGTGTACTGTGTTTGACCCCCAGAAAGTAGAACCAGAAGCAATGGGGAAAACCATGGAGAGCCAGATTTGGGCTTTATATCAGGGAAAGCTTCCTAACGGTGAGAACTGTCCAACATGAAATGGAAGGGATTCTCCTCATTGGAGCACTTCAAACACAGTCTAGGTGACCACCTGTGGCTCTCATGGGGACGAGGGATCCTTATTCATATCAGGATGGAAATAGATGCTGGTGAATCGCTTCCAAACTTTTGAAATGGAAGAATGAGGGAACTGAGAGGCCAGAGGCCAGTCTGGAGCTGACTCTGCTTCAGTGACCTCAGAGAAGTCATCACATACCTTGTGTCATGTGGTCCATGCTCATCACAGGCAGCATCAAAGCCAAGACCATGGCGGGTTTTCACAGCCCCTTCCTCATTGTTAGCCTGAGTACCAGCCTGAAAAGGGACTCCCAGAGCGTCATGTGTCATATCCCCCCGCTACCCCCACCTCCAGTTATAGCGAACCCTTTGCTTTTCACTCTATTTCTCTTTGCCCCCTCCATGGCCCTTATCACGTTCTCATTTGAATAAATCGTGAATCTCCTCACTCAGATATAGTCACTTTGAAGACTAAAACTCTAGAACTGGGCTTTTTACTGCCCCAGAGCATCCTGAGAAGAGAGTCCTTATTTGTTTGTTGAATTGATTCTGCATTAGTTCAGTGAGCTGCTGAGCCTTCTACAGTGTGTCTAGCAGCTCCTAGTTACTTTACAGAGAACAGCTGCCAAGCACTCTTGATAATTTAGGGTAAACTATAAGAATTCAATATGTTAACTACACAGCACATTTAGCAGATCTGGGAAGAAAAGTGTAAAATTCAGGGAAATTGTCCTGAGGTATTTTGGAATGCTTTCAAGTGAATGAATCAAGGGGCAACTGCAGTCCTTGCACTGTCTTTTAAAGCTTCCAGATCCAGGTTTTTCCCCAAAGCAGCTACTGTAGAATTAATTCAGTACAAATATTCAGACCATAGTTACAGCAAGAAAGACAGAGACAGAGACAGTAGAGACAGAGAGAGAGACAGACAGAGACAGAGATAGACACACAGAAAGACAGAAACACAGAGGGGGGGGGAGAGAGAGAAAGAGAGAGAGAGAGAGAGAGAGAGAGAGAGAGGAGAGTGAAAGAGACAGAGAGACAAGGTCAGAGACAGAGAGAGACAGAAACAGAGAGACACAGAGACAAAGACAGAGACAGAGGCAGAGAGGAAGAGGAGAAGGAGAGTGAGAAGGAGGGAGAGAAAGCATCAGACAGATAAATGCATAGACAGATGATAGAAAGAGCATTTACTAAGCAATTATCGTGTGTGTGTCAGGCACTGTGCTAAGCTCTGAGGATACTAATTTACAAAAAGAAGGAACTGAGGTAATCCCTCCTCTCAAGCTTGGTTCCAATGGAGAAAGACAAGGATTGCAGAAAAACTAGGAAGTGAGTGGATGATGTGCTCATGCAGAGGCCAGGAAGCTAGGGAGGGGGGAGCTGAGTTTGGGAGAGAAGTGAAATAAACATGGCCAGGGCTTCTTCTAGAAGTGGGGTCTGACTGAGGTAATCACTGACCAGGAAAGTGGGGTGTCAAAGAAGAGGGTAGGGAAGTTCCTACAAGTAAAGAGGTAGAGAAGGAAGTTGGAATGTGATCCAGCTAGGGAAATCTCCAAATAGTAGAGTCTTTCACTAGATCCTGATTTGAGATGACAAAATCACCGATGGCCACGGAGAGCCAGAATAACAAGGAGGGAACCCCAAAGTGGGGTATCCAATGATATGCTCAGGTAATGGATTAGCCCACAGTGATCACAGCAAGCTGAGCTGAAGCAATTTTTCCCATGAGGAAAGATAACTTTTCATAGTACTTCAGGGTAACAATGTCCAACCTACTCATAACCCTTTCCGTAGTTTCTCTAGAAATACAACAAAATAAGAAGGCCTGAATTCTGGCTCCACACAGCTAACAGCTCTCTGACTGCCTTGCAGACTCTTGGAGATGAAGGATCATGGATTTTTTGGTTTTGTTTGACATAGGCAAAGGAAATGCGGAGAAGCGGGTTAGTGCCTTCAGTCAATATAGATTCCACAAATAGAACCCATGTCTTGTCCCATAAATGAAATAGGGATGTTTTAGGGAGTTCCCTAGAGATTTTCCAAAAACAACTATGAGAATTGCATGGAAGGATGTCTCCAAAGCACCACTCCCACCATTAATAAATCCAAGGTATGACTCCAGGAGTCTCTTATAATAGACACACAGTCAGAGGGAGAGTCCAGGGGAATGGTCATCCCCTGGCCAAATCATAGTTGGTCATCAAATTAATTACTACCAACTGGAAATTGGGATTCTATTTCCTATGCACAGAACATGCCTTACTGAGGTGATACCTAGGAAACCATCTTAGCTCCCCTTGTGACTCATCCACGAAATCTGGGGAGGCATGCTAATCACCAAGTGCATTCTTTATTGGAAAGGGGGATTCACTGACTGTCTTTTATCATTCCTCAGTCCTCTGGGACAGCAAAACTTATATAATGAGATCACATCTGGCACACATTTTTGCAACTTTTCCATAATGTTTTAAAATGCAGAATAGACTTAATCCTGAACCTAAAAGTATTCTCTTTCCACATGAATTATTTCTCCAATTAGTGAAAATGACAACACTAAATGAAATTCTGAGCCTGTGCATTTTCAGACATCTTGTATTTAACAGGAAAAGGCAAGAATTTACAAAGGTATCATGCATAGAATTCTTTCTGGATAACTTATTAAAGGTGTTTATTCCCCAGAAAATTGGAAGATTATCATTTTCACAGTGGGTCAGGGGGGCAAGAAATTGTAAAAAGGGAAGACTTCCAGAGTTATGTTTTGAGATGATGCCAGTGGATTCAGGTCCAAGTTCATTGGAGTCATTGAATTGGGCTTCTCCTTCAGAGAGAACATGGACAGCCAAAGCTCCTTGAATCTCTGTCCTATCTGAAGAAGTCTCTCACAGTTAGAATCATTCATTGGAAAACAGGATGGTTTATACTCAACAAATGTGAAATAATGCATCATCAATGTGGGAAAAGAGGTCTGTGAGCATATAAAATCATAGAGGATAAGCCCAGAAATGACTTAAACACTTGGCAAAAATACACAAAGGAAATGCTGCTTGCCTGAATCTGTGGTGAGAAGGTGAGGAACTATCAGGCACTGCTCCCTTTGGGAATACCCAGCCAAGATAGGAAACACGCAGAAGTGGCAGGCCTAAACCAATAACATGCCTTCTCCTCCCAGATTAGCATTAGCTAGATATGTGGCCAACTATGAATTATTTGTATTCTTCCACATAACCCCAATGACCAATTGCTAATTATTTGTGTTCTACCTAACCCCAAAGATGTGATTAATCCAGCTCCTCCACACACAGTCAGAGCCTACCTTCTGGTGCTGGCCATCAGTACCACGTTCAGTCATGCCTTTTTTCCGCTCTTTACTCAATATAAGTTGTCCTTGCTCTTTCACACACCTTCCAAACACCAAGGTGGCTCAACTAAAGATCTATCTGACCTCCCACACTGTTTGGCTGCAATTCTTTATTGGAGATAAGCTGTATGGATGCCAGAGCTGGGTAGGGAGAAAGGAGAGGGAAGCATGGACCATAAAGGAGTAGATTTGAAAACTTGGGTTGGGTTGTTTAGAAATTGCCTTTGCCTCATGATTGAGTTCAGTGCTGGGTACCAAATTTAAGGATGAACATGTACAAAGCATCCAGAGGATACAATTAGGATTAGGAAGAACCATGAGATTATGCCATGTGGGCATCAGTTGAAGGAATATGAGATATTTGCCAGGGATAAAAGGAGATCTAGAAAGGCCCTTACTAGCTTTCCTCAAATATTTAAGAGACTACTGAATGGAAGAGGGATAAGGCCTGACTTCCTTGACAGAACTAAGGGCCCTTACATAAAGGAAGGTTTCAAATTGATATGAGGAAGGAAAAATTTGAATCACAGAATTTCAGAGGTCACACGTCCCAACGTCCATTATTCAAGTCAACACAAAACAGAATCCCCATTGTAACCCACCTAATGGATGCTCACCTAGCTCCTGCCTGAAGACTCCTCAGTGAGGAGGAACATATGAACTATATTTTTATAGTTACTTGAGTTTTTTTATTTTATTTTGTTTCACTTAACATTTTTCTTTCCCTCTCCCCTCAATTTAATAGGAAAAAACAAATAGCAAAAAAATAGAAAGCAAAGGAGTATCCATCCATGTGGAATAGCTGACTCAAGTATGGGATATGAATCCATTGGAAAACTGATATACTGGGAGAAATGTTTTCAAACAAACCTTGGAAGACTTGTTGGAACTGATGCAGAGTGAAGTGACCAGAACCAAGAGAACATTGTTTAACACTAACAACAATGGCAAACTCTCTAAGCCTTTCCAAACTGTTTTTCTTTACTATGAGAAACTGGAACTGAACTATAACTACTAAGGAAAATAGTCTGAAAGGCTTAAGCATTCTGATCAATGCAGTGAACAACCACAATGGCAGAGAGCTAGGATATGCTGCCTACCACCCCTTGACAGAGAAGTGATGAATTTGAGGTATAGAATGATATATATGTATGTATATAATGGGGAATTTGTTTTATTTCTGTATATATAATTGGTTCTTTCTTTTTTCTCCTGGGGGACAAGATAATGGTGTGAGAAATGCTAATGATAGGAAGGAGTCATTGAAATATATAAAAGAAAATACACAAAAGAAAAGAGAAGGAAGGCCAAAAGAAACTCAGACAAGCAGTAATGCTTCAAAGGAATGTGGTGAACTATGTGTGTGTGTGTGTGTGTGTGTGTGTGTGTGTGTGTGTGTGCGTGTGTGCGTGTGTGTGTATCAAGCTCTACGGGATACAGATGCATGACTTCATATACAATCCACTTCTCTGCTCCTTGTATATGGTAATGTTCGTTATATTTTCAGGGTTAAGTGCAGAACTTTTTTTTCAAAGTGAGTACTCCATTGGGGGAACAGCCAGGAAGCCATTTTGGCAAGAGGTTAGCGTACTTAAAGCAGAGTAATGTGAAATGAGCCTAGAAAGTTGAACTGAAGTCAGACTGTGAAAGACTTTAAATGACAGTTTTTCTTTTACCCTAGAGATAACAGGGAGCCACTGATAGTCCTTGAAGAGGAAGTACCATGCTCAGACCTGGGCTTTATAGATAAATGTAGGAGATGGATCAGATGGAGGTCTCCTAGAGGCAGGGAAGCCAATTAATCTTTTTGCAGTGATCCAGATAAGATGAGATGATGACCTGAGCTAAAGGGTTGCCTGTGTGAATGGAGAGAAGGGGGATGGATACATGACATGATGCAGAGATAGAATTAACAAGAGGTGATTACAAATAGATCTATTAAGACATATCAAATAACTCACTATTGCTTCTGGAGATGGAATGTCTCCTGCCCTTCTAGTTTTTTGGTGAACTTCCTCTGGGACACCAAAGGGGAAGCTCAGCCAGCTCTTGACAGAATGCCTGAAGGCTCCAATTGCTTGCACACATTCTAAGTTTCAGGAGACCAGAGGTGAGCAGCAGGACCACAAGCAGAGCATTTCCTTCTGCCATCCTCTCTTGTCCTGACACCTTTGACCATTGGAAGGCCAGATCAACCAAAGTGTCAGCTCCAGGTCTTTGAATGATGTTTTCCAAGTGGGAAGGGGCAGATAGAGGGTTACCGCAGGTTAAGCTTAGCTGGATTTCCATCCAATTGGTTTTATAAATGCAGAGCCTATTGGGGCCACGCCACAATGCTTCATTGGTAGGTTGTAGTTTCCACTCTTACTTGGGAATTTCTTATTTCCTAACAATTAAAATCAAATAGAGATATTTAACCTAAAGAAGAAAAGACACAGGGGCAAGGGAGACATAATTTCTGTGTTCAAGTATTTGAAGGGTTGTCCATGGAAAAAGCAGCAGCCAAAGTCATTGGGGCCTGAAGGAGAGAATGAGGCTCTATGGGAAGACTTGCCAAGGAAATGTGTATAGGATTGGGAGCAGGGAGAGGGGGGTGTCAAGAGGCATTTATTAGATACCTACTGTGTTCCAGTCATGAAACCAGAGCTATAGAAGAATGCTCACTTGACATGTTCCAGCAAATGTTCAAAGAGCAGGGTCTTGGTCAGGAAAGAATTGGACTGGACTCCTGGGAGGTCCCAGGCAGCTCGAAGGTTCTGTGATGAGGGTTTCATCACCTCTCCATGTCCATTAAAGATGGTACTCAGACTCGATTGTCCTGTAGTCAGTGCTGTAGTCCCGTTCAGATGGTCAGTGAGGCCAAAGAGGGCATGTTCAGGATGTCTCCATACTTTATGGAGCTGGGATGTCAGAGAATGCACACCTCTTAGAATCAAGCATCATCACCTCTGGCCACTTTGTTATCTTTGGAATCCTTGCATCTTCTCCTTCACACTGTGGATCATTGCCTCAAAGGTGGTGCAGTGAAAAGGGCTCTGACTTTAAAGTCAAGGGGTATAGGGTCAAAGCCCAGCTCTGCCACTTGCTACGTGTGTGACCTTATTCCAGTCCCTTCTGGGTCTCAGTTCCTCATTCGCAAAATAAGGACATTGAATTAGAGGTTATGAAGGGCTCTTCCAGCCCTAAAGCTATGAAGACCTCCTATGCATCTTTTTCTCTTTCTCTATAAAAGAAAGAGTGGTTAAAAAAAACTTTGTTTACTAAAAAGGTAAAAAAAAATAATAAAGTTATTTCATCAAATTATCCTAAATCCTAATATAGAAAATTATGAGGACGAGCCAACAGGCTTTTCACTTCAATTCAACATGTATCTATGAAGTGATCTTGGAATCTTCCTGACACTGCTTTGCACTCTGCTAATCCCAGGAGTACACAGAGACCAATCTGTCCTGCCCCTGAGTTTACATGGAGAAGGAGGCTGGTATAATCCGTGTCCATGTCTCCACCCTTTATCTCTACAAGTACAGATATACCCTCTGAGGTATATATGTCTACCTATATCTGTCTCCACCCTGTATCTCTGGGGCTATGTATCTATCACTTGGGAAATCAGATGTGAACCTTCCATGAAAACCCATCAAAGCAAAAATAGGATTTGGTGATTGACTAGCTCCTACAGTGCTGTGAGCTACCCTCCACCCTAAATTTCAAGCCATTCATGCAAGGAGCTTAAGGTAGAGAGTCCAGTGACTGGCAGAGGAAGGTCACAGTTTCAGCTACTCCCAATTTTCCATACCAAAAGATATATGTGGGGCAACAACAGACTGTCTGTCATGACAAACTTTTGCATCAGTCTACAAACACATAAGAAGCAACCCAGAAAGCTGATCACTTCTGAGCAATTCCCCAGGCCTCCAATACATGGTGAATGCTATGGGGGTTGGGGTTGGGGAGTAATGACTTAGCAGGACCACAACATCTCATCGAGTTAGAAATCTGGATCAGCTAAACTTCTGCAAAGAATTTTATTCCAAGACATCTCCTGGAGTCACCTCTACTGAAGAACTACACCCATGGATTCTGGGAGGCAATGAAGGCAACTGGGCAGACTTCATTTGGAGTATCTTTAAAGGCCTGTGGCCCCACAAAAGGGGACACCACCCCAACATCCTTTAGAAGGCCCCTGAAGTTCCAAGCTATTTTCACCTTCACTCTCCTCTAATTACACCAGCTTTTCTCTTCAAGTACCAAAACTCTGGGGAGGGCAGATCCTCTGCTACTTCCCTACATTTCTCGTGCTATTTCCCACCTTTTTCTGTTTTTCCCCTCCAATGGTCTGGATGCCAAAGGGGTTTGGCAGGCTGCCCTGGCTGGGATTCGAACCACTCTTTAGAATATTTGTTTAGGTGAAAAACTACTTTTAGAGTATCCAAAAACCACTTCCAAAGGAACACTGGGAATGAGGCTTGTTTTTCCTTTGGGGCCTGCTGACATTATACCCTCAGGTTGCTGAGCATTAGTGAAGAAGTCAGCTATGGAGTAGAGGAAGGGGGCAGTGCCCCAGCATGAAAGTTTTCTTGGGGCTTTTGGAGTTGAGAGTTGGAAGGTAGAATGTCAACCTCAAGCAGGATGAAAACTCCATGAGAGTAAGAGCTGAGTTTCTGTCCCTCTGCTTCCCCAGTGTGTGGCACGTAGTAGATTCTCATTGTTTGTTGAGTGACTGAGATAAAGGGGTAGACTTCAAGCATATGTACAAAGTCACCCAGGTGAAAATGGGACTGGATAAATATTCATTTCTTCTTGAGGTTTTCTGTGTAGATTCTATTCATTAATTCTAAAACAAGAAATAGACATCTTCCAAAAACAACTGGTTGTCAGTGTTCTTTGTCCATGGTGTTAAAGAAGGTGGATGCAAATTGAGGTAATTAGAAGAGGCTTGCCCTGCAAGTTGCCTTAGAAGTCTAACCTGAGTAAGAACTGAGAGTCCAGAGGAGTGGCAGGAGAAAATGATTTCCCACACCTAGTGGAAGTTCCAATTCATGAGCTCCTAACTCCTCTCTGAGAGCATAGCTTCTGCCCCTTAACACTGGCTGTTCATTAGAAAGTCCTCTGCTTTTCCCTGGTACAATTTTCCCATAAATTATCCCTTTCTCTATTTGCTGAAGCCTTTGTGTCCAGTCCTAACAACTGAAATACTGAAATCTCTCACTGAGTAAACTCCTTCCCTTGATTGTGCCACCTTGGGGGAACTGAGAACTTACAGTTCCCCAAAGTATACCCTCCTCTTGACAAAGAACTCAAAAGTCAAGTAACTGGCTGGGAAAATGTCCCAAAAAGGAAAAAAATAGTAGGTATTTTCTTCCATCCTTTCAGACAAGGAAGAACAAAACATACCATCAGAGGAAGACATAAAAGTCTTGGCTTCTACATCCAAAACCTCTAAAATAAATATACAGTGGTCTCAGGATTGTGAAAATCAAGTAAGAGAGGTGGAGGAAAAATTGAGAAGAGAAATGAGAGCAATACAATCATGAAAAGTGAGTCAACAACTTGTTAAAGGAAACTCAAAAAAAAGCTGAAGAAAATAACACCTTTAAAAATAGACAAATGGCAAAAGATGTCCAAAAAGTCAATGATGAAAAGAATGCCTTAAAAAGCAGCATTAGACAAATGCAAAAGGAGGTTCAAAAGCTCACTGAAGTAAAGAATTCTTTAAAAATTAGAATGAATCAGGTGGAAGCTAATGCCTACATGAGAAATCAAGAAATTATGAAACAAAACCAAAAGAATAGAAAAATAGAAGACAATGTAAAATATCTCATTGGAAAAACAACTGATCTGGAAAATAGATCCAGGAGAGACAATTTTAAAATTATGGGACTACCTGAAAGTCATGATCAAAAAAAGAGCCTAGACATCATCTTTAATCAAAGAAAACTGCCCTGATATTCTAGAACCAGAGGCTAAAATAAATATTGACAGAATCCACCCATCACCTCCTGAAAGAGATCCAAAAAGAAAAACTCCTAGGAATATTGTAGCCAAATTCCAGAACTCCCAGGTCAAGTAGAAAATATTACAAGCAGTCAGAAAGAAACAATTTGAGTATTGTGGAAATACAATCAGATTAATACAAGATCCAGCAGCTTCTACCTTAAGGAATCAAAGGGCTTGATATATGATATTCCAGAAGTCAAAGGAACTAGGATTAAAATCAAGAATCACCTACCAGCAAAACTGAGTATAATACTTCAGGAGAAAATTGTTCATTCAATGAAATAGAAGACTTTCAAGTATTCTTGATATAAACACCAGAGTTGAATAAAATATTTGACTTTCAAACCCAAGAATCAAGAAAAGTCTGAAAAGTTAAACAGGAAAGAGAAATCATAAGGGACTTACTAAGCTCTCGAAACTTTTCTCAGTATTTGGGTAGTTGGCATGATTGCACACACACATACACACTCATATACACATATAGACAGAGGATACAGGATGAGTTGAATAGGAAGAGATGATATCTAAAAAAATAAAATTAAGGGAGGAGAAAGGAATATATTGGGAGGAGAAAGGGATAAATGGAATGGAGCAAATCATCTCTCATAAAAGAGGCAAGAAAAAGTTTTTTCAATGGAGGGAAAAAGGAAGGAGGTAAGAGGGGAAAAGTGAAGCTTACTTTCATCACATTTGGCTTAAGGAGGGAATAACATGCACACTCAATTTGGTATGAAAATCTATCTTACACTAAAGGAAAGCAGGAGAGAAGAGGATAAGTGGGGTGGGGGGAAGACAGAACGGAGGGCAAATAGGAAGAGGAAGTAATTAAAAGTAAACACTTTAGGGGAGGGACAAGGTCTAAAGAGAGAATAGAATAAATGGGGGACAGGATAGGATAGAGGGTAATATAGTTAGTGTTTCACAACATGACTATTATGGAAGTCTTTAGCAAAACTGCACATAGGTAGCCTATATTGAATTGTTTACCTTCTCAGTGGGGATGGGTGTGGAGTGAGGAAGGGAGAGAAGTTGGTAACTCAAAGTTTTAGGACCAAATGTTGAGAAGCGTTTTTGCATACAGCCGGGAAATAAGAAATACAGGTAATGGGTTATAGAAATCTATCTTGCCCTACAAAAAAAAGAGGGAAGATGGGGATAAGGGAAGGGAGGGGTGTGATAGGAGGGAGGGTAGATTGGGGGAAGGGGTCATCAGAATGAAGGGTGTCTTGGGGTGGGGGAGGGGAGAGATGGGGGAAATTTGGAACTCAAAATCTTGTGGAAATAAAGGTTGAAAACTAAAATAAATAAATTTAAAGTGATAATAACTAATAATAAGTAGCTTGGTTGTTTGTTGTTGCTCAGTCCTGCCTGACTCTCTGCAAGCCCATTTAGGGTTTTCTTGTCAAAGATACTGGAGGGTTCACATTTTTTTCTCTATCCCATTTTACAGATGGGGAACTGAAGCAAACAGGGTGAAGTGACTTGCCCAGGGTTACACAGCAAGTGTCTGAGGTCATATTTGAACTGAAGATGAATCTTCCTGATTCCAAACCCAGTGCCCTGTCCACTGAGCCACCTAGCTCCCTAACAAGCAACTTAAGGCAATCATGCACAACTTTCTCCTTACTCTCCAACTCACTTGCAGTGCCAGTGCCATGAGTTCTTGGCATACCTTCAGCTTAGGAGACATGCCTGCTGTATGTAGTCCCTTTTCCTCTTTTCTGCTGTTAAATTGCCTCTGCGTTTCCAAGGGTGGTGCCTACCCAGGACTGGGCACCTGCTAGGTGATTAGGATAAAGCCTTGTTGGATAGAGTAAGTTATGTTCTACTCCTAACTGTACATATATGGATGGGGCCCTCTTGGATTCACTGGCAGCTTCAGGTTCATTTATTTGTTTTTCAGCCTAAATCAATCTTAACATTGGTTTTGGAAGTGGAAGAAAGACTGCACCAGTGATGCTTTTCTCTCCTGGATTTGATCCTGAAGACCTAAAGAAAAAAAGACCTGGGCATTAATTTTAATCACGTGCAAATGGGCCTCACCCTGAGCTCTTGAGATCAATTCATTTGCTTGCCACCATGATGAGAGGAAGGCATTTTGGTAGAAGGGAAGAATTCTGGAGCTAGGACCGAATTCTAGAATCCAAGTCCCATTTGTACCATTTACTTTGCATGTGACCTTCGACAAGTCATTGAACTATTTCTGGGTCTATACTAGGAAGGAAATCTAGTGATATTTGGGGGTCATTACCAGCTACTTGTGGACATCAGTGAGGTAACTTTTGCATCTGACATGAATAATAGGAAGGAGACCTACTCACCCATCTGCACAATGATTGGGCTACACTAAATTGTCTTTTGGGTCCTTTCAGTTGCAGGTCTCTGACCTTAGGAAGCCACAAGAATCCAGCACTCACAAGAGAAGATGTGGCCTCTCTCTTTGTGGCAAAACAAATAGAACTATCTCCTCTTTCACTGCCCTTTTCATCAGCAGTTATCCTTCCTATGGGTGTGCAAAGCAGAGTTCATAGACTTGGAAATCTTTTATTAGGTTTTCCTTACTTTCCGATATTTGTGAACATCACCACGTCAACTTGCTGAGTTTCCTTAAACCAAATTAGATAAAGGCCTTTGTGATTCTGGACACTGGGGAGGGCCCCTGCAAATCCTGCTAGAGACATCCAGGCAGAACACTGGCCCTTCAGGGGGTCCTATAGCACCCCCCCCCCAAGTCCTGAACTCTATCTGATCAAGCCAATGAATCACCCAGTATTTGGCATATAACAATAAGAGTCTACAGCTACTTAGCTAGTTAAAATGTAGCTCTCAGGATTAAGGGGCCATGGCTTAACCCTACAAACCGAGTATCTGGCACAGATCCATTCTAGTGGGAAATAAAACGGCCTTCTAGGCCAAAGACCCAGTTCCATCCCAGACCTCTCCTTTCTACAATCTCAGGTGAGTCCCCTGAATTTCTCAGTATTCCTAAGCATAAAATGAGAATGATACTTGTGCTGCATTCTAGCTCTGATGAAGTCATTTCTGTGAAGCCCTTCACAAGTATTGAGGCCCTCTAGACATATCCAACATCATGGAAACTTCAGCTAAATGGTAAAATTCCTCCTATAAAAAAAAATCAGAGTGTTTTTCTCCTTCCTAGAAATAGTTCTTCCATGGTAATAGCAAGACTGTAAAATGTCTCGGCTCACTGGCTCAGAAATATGGGCAGCATTTGCCCCTAATGGCCATTTTTCCTCTGCTGCTGTCAACTCTTATCTCTGCTGCCTGATGGTGGGTGGCCAGGCCCACAGCTCTGACTTATTCTGTTTATGTGACAAAGGCAAACCGGCAAGGTCAGAGATGGAGACCATGCATCATAGTGCCAATGTGCAGGCTGTGAATGATGTCGGGGAGAGGGTGGGATACACCACAAGATCCTGAACTTCTGCTTGGGAGTAACATCTTCACCTCCCCGGCTGACACACAATAGATAGACCAAATGACCCAGTTACCCGTTCTCACCCCACTTCCTGCAGATGTCCTGCTTACATTGGCTGAAAGTTGAACTGGCTTTACTCTAGTGGCAGAGAGATGTGGCATGACATGGTACCCATCCTTTAAAGCAATAAACATAGTCTTCGATCCTTCTTTCCAAAATAGCTTATTAATAACTTTTGTTCTTACACTAGTCATTTCCAGATACACCCCCTACATGTACCCCAAATGAGCCATCTCTTATAACAAAGAAAAACAACTAAGAAAAACTGAGCCACAAAGTGACTGTAGTGAAAGTTGCTGTCCTTTGTTCTCAAAGAGGACGAAGTGGCACCACTGTTAGGGTCCAGCATATCTGACTGTGGCTGATCAGACCCATATGAGATGGGAGCAGTCTACCACAGCTTGGGTACAAGTGGTGCAAATGAACTACGGAATCATCTTTGTAGAGGTTTTTGTACATTTTGTGTTTCAATCCCAGGGATCCCTGCCTGCCACAGTAAACAGGTTAGGGTTGGTTAAGCAGATAATTCCTAGGGTACCTTTTCTAGCCCCTTTCTCACACAAGGAGGTGGTCAATGTGATCCTTAAAAAGCTCCTCAGGCACCTGGGGGTCACTGGATCCATTGGTACTTCCAGTGAGAAATTGATCGTATGGCCTGGGCTGCCTGTGTTTAGGATTGTGACTACAACTCTCGAGGTGTCTGCACCCATGCTTTGTCACTTACCCATTGCCACAGAAATGGGTAAAATGGGTAAAGTGGCATGGATGAGGTCTTTTGATTTGCACATAAATTATACTAAAGTGAGGCAAAGTTACATGAAGTTGTCAACCGCGGTTTCTCTCCCAGAGTTATTACAGTAACTAACAAGTCATATTTGACAGAGAATGCACTATCCCATGCCCAGAGACCACCAACCTCTAGATGAAAGGAGGGAGGTGCTGCTGTATAGGACTGGTTGGGATATTTATCCCTTACTGGTTTCACTGCAGTTATACTGTTAGAGACATTGGGTATATTGTTCTTCTGGTTTTACTTGTTCACTCTGCATCAGTTCATCTACATTTTCCTAACCTTCTCTGCATTCTTCATGTTTTGTTTTATAAGGCTCAGCAGTCATGTGTTAGACCCACTTCTCAGCCATACCCCAACTGACCTACAGTTTCTTGAGAGAGTTGGTGTTTTTCCTCTGAGCTCCTCCAAGGAAGACCCCTTTAGTACCCGAATGTACAGAACCCAACTAGACATGTCACCAGCAGGAGAGCTCCACAAAACCACCAAACCTGTTGCTTTCAGAGACACACAGAAAAGGTAGGGAAGTTCAACAAAGTATTTAGAGTCAAGGTCAATGGTCCTGCCAACTCCACACGTACCTTCTTGGCCCAGGATAACTCATATGGTGACCACCAAGAACATCCTGAGATCTCAGGGGCTCTTCTCCAGTTAGCTCCACATGAGCCCTTGAAGACTTTGATGACTGGAGCCTATGGATAGGTATGAGAGGACAGCAAACTAACAATATGGAATTGGACAGGAGTTTAAGCTCAAGTCAGCTAACAGGCTGGGTCCAGAGACTTTCAGCAATAGTAGTAGAGTGGTGCCCACAAGAAAGGGCTTCTTAGCTGAGGGACCATGGAGGCTTGGTAGCATTTGAGTTGTAAGTTGTCCTGATCAGAGTGTGCCTAGATGACTTGCCTCCCAGGCATCCATGTGGCCTCTCTCAAAGGCCCCAGCATGGTTCTGGAGATGAATTTCAGGCTCTTAGAATCCCTAGTTACATTCTACCCTCAACTCAACTGGAGAACTTTTCCCTATCCTTCCCCAAAGTCTGGTGCCTTCTTTTGTATTTTCATACATTTTCATGTGCACATGTTATATAATCCACTTGCACACACAGTCACACGCACATACTCCCTAAAATGCCAGCTCTTTGAGAAGAACTATTTCTTTCCTTTCTTTGTTCCCCCTGTGCCTAGGATAGTACACAGGTACATACGAATAAACACCATTGTTTAGCTAGAAGGCAGATGGATCTTTTCTGCTGCAGTGTTTTTTTAATGACAGGTTCTGGATAATTCCCCAGACATTAAAATAGGGATGGTAACAGCAAATTCATTGTAGGACTGGAAAATATTACCATTTAAGATCAAAGTGATATAATTTCCATGCTTTAAAAAAAGCCACAAAACTATACAGATAACCTTAGAATTCAAATCCTAAATCAATGTGTCTATGGGTTCATGCCCCTCTCTATCCCTGGGGACATGTGTGTGTGATTGTGTCTGTATGTGTGTGTGTGTGTGGTGTGTATACACATGCATGCATGGATGTTGATGTTGGGGGAGTGGCTATTACTGCTTTTAATCAATGCCTCACTCCAATTCCAGATCCCATTAAATTAGGGTTATAAATCTCTTTTGTCCTCAAATGTCCCTCAGAAAAATCCATCACAGCATCCTGAAATCATCTGAGGAGAAACTGTTTGACTCCCAACCCAAAGGTAGGAAAGTGCTGCCCACTTCATCCCTCCCTTGTGTAGCTGCCAGCTGTCTCACTGGCTCAGCCCCCAACCTCTGCAGTAAATTGGAGACCGCTGTGGTATCGGCTCCAGGGATGGCTGTTTGATGAGGCACCATAATGCATGCTCCTTCCAGGAAGAATTAGAACATCTGGCCTAGGACAAAGGCAAAGCCCATGACTGAGACACTGTCCTTCTGCTGGGTATCGGTGCCTCCACACAAGGAGAGCCATGCTGGCAGAACTACAGAGGGGAGATAGATGGAAGGAGAAAGAGCATGTGGGAGATGGGAAGAAAGATGACATAAGAGTAAATACTCTCTTTATTCCGTTCAAATGTAAAGAGGAGGTTGGGACCTTCCTTTCTCAGATACTGATTGAGTGTTTGCTGGAAGTTGAGAGAGAACCAGAAACTCCTGAACCAAAGGGCAGGTGGGCATTTTAATGGCACTGTTTTTAATCTCTCCAGGACCAGTTTGCCCCCCTCATCATCCTGCTGATGGCACAGGAGGTAATGCCTGTCCCCTCACACCCCCACCCCATGCCTAGCTGCTTCCAAGTCATGTCATCGTTTCTCTGATGGCGTGATCTTCTTCGGCAACTAAGGATGAACACAAAAAGTTGCTTCAGAAACTGTCCAACTGCCAAGCATGGCCCCACTTGGGCACCTGGGCCAAAGGCAGGGGAGAAGGGCAGTGTCAACAAAAAACTACCTCCTGGAACCCACCTAGTGAGTCAGTCCAGCCCCAGAGCTGCCCAGCCACTGCCCAAACAACATGTTAGCACATCAGCAGCTTTTTTCATGTTATCAGCAACAAAGACCAGCTCTGGCAGAAAGGTTGGATTCTCGATTTCCTCAGATTGATTTAAAAATCAGCTCTCTCTGTTGATAAAGGCTCTATTATGCCCCTGCCCAGGGTTTGTGTATCTCATTCCTTTCCAAAGCCATCTGTCTGGAGTTAATTCTCTGATAATTCTATCAGCCTCCTCAAGTGGGCAGCAGCCTCTTCAAAGCCTCTCTTACATTTCTCACAGATGTTAACTCTTCCAGGCTTGGAAGTTTTCTAAGAAAAGACCGAAGCCCCATATGAAGCAGCCTCTTACAAGCAGCCCCTCCATCCCTCTTTTGGCCAGGTTTTTTGGAGTTCCTTAAAGGAATGGGTCTCTTCACCCCACCTTCCAGTTACAACTTCAGGGAGTCTGAGAAGTAGCAGCCCTGGGTCCTGGTTCAGAGATAACCACAGGCAAGTCACAATTCTGGACTTAATGTCCTCATCTGCAAAATGGGGCTGCTAATTCTAACATCTCTTCCCTCACAGGGTTAGTTTTTTAATCACGTTGCTTTGTGAAGCAGGGGAAAAGAGTTCTTCTGTTATTAGAATTGTCAACGACATTCTGAAATGATTCAGTGACAGTCTGGGGCCATTAGGGTGATGAAGACCTCCTAGATTTATTTTAAGATGCATTTCCTGGTCACTTGACTACACTTGGCATGTTTTTTTTTTTAAAGCAAAACAAAACAATGCCATAATTAAAGGAAAAAGAATGGTCCCAAATTAAAAGAAAAAAAAAGATTCCCACACCTAAACCCACACCCAGGCTTTCTTTGCTCATTTCTCAGTAAGAATCTTTGCCATGAGGACAGAGAAGTGTGGAGAAGGGGCACGACAAGCCTGAGCCTTGAACATGCGATTCCAACCATTCCTCACTGAAACCGCACACCTCCTGAGACTCATGCAGCGAGAATCTCTGTTACAAACTGCTAAAAATTAACACAGATCATTTCCAGTCATTATTAATCAGAGCAATGTGAATTAAAACAGCTTTGAGGTACAACCTTGCATCGATCAAAGTGGCAGATACTTCAAAAGTCTTGAAACAATGCTGGTGGTGCACGAGAGAAACAGATCCCGGTCATTCATCATCGGTGGCATCTTTCTGGAGAACAATCTGACAGGAGGCAGACAAAATCACCAAAATAATCACGATCTTTATCCATTGATTCCACTGCTGGAACTGTCCCCTGAAAGTATCCCTTCTTCCTTCCTTCCTTTTTTCTTCCCTCCTTCCTTCCTTTCCTTCTTCCTTCCTTCTTCCCTCCTTTCCTCAGTCCTTCCTTCCTTTTTCTTTCCCTCCTTACTTTTTTCTTTCCTTCTTCCTTTTTTTCTTTCCCTCCTTCCTTCCTTTCTCTTTCTTCCTTATACACGAGCTACCTCTTCAAAAATGTTCACAACAACAATACTCTTAATTACACTGGAAACAAAGTAAATGTCTTACAAGGGACAAATTAGACAATTTTGGTACATAAACACAAAGACTTTAACATTGACAAGTATAGGGAACATAAGAAAATGTGGAAATGTCTTTAAGAAATAATGCAGAGAGCAAAGCTGCCCAGAGGAAAGGTATGCAGTACCCTCTATCTAACAACTAAGACAGAAAAAGATGACTGGGAATGAATGAACTAAGCAAGGAATCCCAATGGCGAGTCAGAGAGAATAAATGAAAAGTTCCCTCATTGAGGGAGGGCGGAGTGGAATGCATTTCTTCAAAGGAATGCAGTTTCAAAAGCATTGTGATTCATTGTATTGCACCCAATATTTTTCATAAGAAATCATTAGGGAGAGACCATTTGAATCAGGGGTAAACTAGAGTCACTCTCAAGAGAAAGTCAATTGTTAAATGTTCATTTTCAGCCTTTAAACTCTGGAAATCAGCAAATGCTACAAATCAGGGCTTGATTTATTATTGTGCTGATTGAACTTTACAGTGATGGAGAAAAATTATTATTATTTAAATTTAAAATGTATCACACATATTCTTAGTTAGAGAGCTGGTGGTTAAACATTTGCAAGCACATCACTGACTCTACTGTCTCTGAAAATATAAGGAATTCTGTGTTGGTCAATGCGTATAAAAGGATTCTGGTTGGGGCAGTCCTGGAGGACTGCTTTTTGCTGATTCACTTAACAAATATCCTAGCCAGACTGCTCAAATCAAACCAGGAGGAAGAAGCTCTACCCTCCAGAGAGGGGTTCAGGAAAAGCTGCTGGGCCTGCCTTTCACAGCTCAGCTTGCTCTTAGGACCTTGGCCAAACTGAGCTCGGGCTCCTGGTGGTCACCTCTGGAGCAGGCCTGTTGTGGAAGGGCCTTTCATAACTGTCTTGGCTTTTGGGGTGATGAATGGATCACTGACGTTGATCAGTCCAGATCCCTTAAGTTGCCATAAAGGCAGCCAGGAATTTTTATCAGGCTGAACCTTAGAGGAGCATCTGAATTCCTTCTGTGTTGAAACAAAAAATCCAGACACCAGGCAAGGAAAATGATGCACCTTGAATTCAGAATTTGCAGCATGGGGAAGGAAGGGACTGAGGATCCGAACAGTGGGTCCAGGCTATTCAGGAACAGGGAGGCAGGGCTGGTGGTCCCTTCTTTGCACACCCCCTGTGCTTTTGTGAGCTGGGCTACTCTTCCCCTTGCACACACCTTATCCCTGCCCCTCTGACCATGCTTGCCTTCCAGTTCAGTCCTGGGAAGATGGCAGAGGCCCTGCCTCAGTGCCAGCCCAGCCTGTTGCGGCAGCCTTGCTGACTCATTACTTTGAAGAGCCTCAGGAAAGTATTCTCTCTGCCATGGAAAGAAGTGAACCTCTCTGATACAGGCCTTAGACCCTAGCCAGAGTTCCTGCTCTGGCAGACCCCCTCTCTCTGCTTCACACTTTCCCCCAATGCCTCCTCTGTGCTCCATTTGAACAAGGATACACGTAGATTAGCAAGGACAGATTTTGTCAAAGTTGGGCTCAAGAGACAGCAAATATTTAACAGAGAAAGGTGAACAAGCTTTTAAGGAGACTTTCCCTGAGCACTCATTTAGGAACCTGATGGAAGAAAGGGAAGAAGAATGACTGGCTGGAGTCCTAACCCATCTTAGCAAGGCAGATTCAGTCCTATGTCTTCCGCAGGACTTAATCTGGCCATCTTGGGCTCAGGACTTTGGGTGGCTACCCACCGTGGCTTCAGTCATTCAGCTTCTGCCTGCTCCTACCATTCACAGGCTTTGTTCTCCCCACAATGTCTCAGTTGGACTGGGCAAGCTTGGCAGCCAAGTACAGCGCTAAATCCCAAGGTCAGGACAAAGCTTCCCAGGAAGTTGAGGGAGGAAAGTAACACATAACTGGGATTCATCTCTAGCATTGCACTCTCTTTGGCAATCCCCCGAAAGACATGACCATCCAATGTTATATAATAACTTTTGTATTCCATGCTTTACACCCACACAGGGCATCCAGGCTGAGCCAAGACCAGTAGACACTAATATCAGTGATCAAGACATAATAATAGATGTCAGTATCTAGAAAACAGAGAAAAGAATCATAAAATCTGCACACTCTCTGGGAGTTATGAGAGGTCAGAAATGATCAGTGAACATTCAGCTGGGTGTCCCACCCCACCCCACCCCTCAGTTCATTCTCTGTGTTGACCCAAAGTCAGAGAACCATGCAGGGAATCAAAACAGGAGGTTCTCAAAGGGGTACTAGCTCCATAAACCTGTGCCCAGGAAGCAGGATGAGGCCTGGCCACACCTAATTTTCCCTGGGGCATAGTTCTGTTCTAATTAGGGTGCTGTACTCATTGGCCAGGTTATACAATCTTGGTGGATGGCTTCAGGGAGCAAGGTTACCTGTTTCCTCCTATGTCCAGCTGCCAGCATGAGAGAAGCAAGCAATAAAAAAAGAGGATACTGTGAACAAACAACCCCCCCGCAAGTGTGGGTGCACAGAAGATACTCCTTTCCTCATCCAAGATGTACTTGGGTTCAAGATAGATTATGGGCTGGCATGATGTCAAATCAGATGCCCCTCTTCAGATGCCTTGGAATAATGACCCCTTGACAACCATTCCAGAAATTAGCATGGGGTACAAGTTGAGACCCCAGTCATTCAGCACAATGGAAGAGACGACCTGATCCCCAAGCACAAGCTCAGCCCTAAAAGAAAAGGCCTTCAACTTCAGTCAGTTCATGTCCTTGTCTAAAGTGCTGACTGAGATTCACTTTGCACAGGGGCTTTGCTCAAATGTACAACAAATGGCCCCTGCAGTCTGAGAGCTGGGATCTTGAAGAATGATGATTCACCTCATTAAGTGAAATCAATTAAAAATATGAACTACTTTCATTAAGTGCAAATGGCATGTAAGGGAGGAGTCACCCACATATTTGTGCAGAAATACTGCTCTGGGGGTGAACCCTTCATTCCCCAGAGGCAGCCAAAGAGCTAGTCTTTCCCACAAAAACAACTACAACAGGCATTTACAGGAGGACACTTTGAAATGGGGCCTGGCTTTATTGCTGAGGTCTGAGTGCAGAGCTACTCCCTCCTGGCTGCTGGCGTGCTCTGTCTCCGTCAGAGATGCCAGCTCCCAGGGATGTGGTATTGCTCATTCAGCAACAAGTTGGAGGAGGGTAAAGACGGGACTCACTACATAAATCACAGGTGTCTAGCTGATGGAAAGGTAATGATGCCTCAAGAATGATTTCACCTGGAAAAACTTCACCTCAAGCAATGCACGCTTTGGGCTCCCAAGGCCGTCTCTCCCACCCCACCCCAACTCCAGGAGCATCCCAGGAGGGTGAGAGACCCTAGCAGACCCCTCTCACACCTTCTGGATGCCCAGAGCTGAGTCCTGTGAATGTGTGGGTGACTGTGTACATGTATTTGGTGTTTGTGAATGTAAGTATGGTTGGACGTATGTGTGTGTGAATGTGTATGGTTGTGTACATGTGCTTATGTGTGTTTGAATATGTGCATATGGTTGTGTACATGTGTTAGTGAATGTGTGTGTATGATTGTGTGCATGTGATTATGTATGTGTATGTTTGTGAATGTGTGCAGGTCTATAGGACACTGGACTGGACAGAATTGAGAGTCTCCACACCAGTTCAGAGTAGTCTGAGAGGTCCATCCTGAGCATACCAAGTCTGTTCTAGGCCAGACATGGCATGGGGCATCTGTTCTATGGCATCCTGAGAGAAACCAAAGAGATTAACTCATACAAAACTGAGCCCAAGTGCACATCACGCAATCACAGAGGGCAGCGTCACAAGCCAACGAGACTAGAGCCAAGGAAAGCTCTAGCAATGTCCCAGCCCATACCCTCTCCTGGTTGGTCCATGCATTTCTACAGCAAGTTTCTAGGTTACAAAGAGCTCTGAAGCCTTGGCAAGGAGTAGGAAGGGACCTTTATTTCCTTAAAATTGCTACACTCTCTATCATCTAGGTCAGGGTTCAAGTCAGAAACCACTTGGGAAAATACTAGCCAAAGAAATGGTTTGTCTCAGGATACAGTGGGTTCCTTTTATTAGAGGTCTTCTAGCAAAGTCTGGATGGCCACTTCTTGAGTATTTGGGAGATGATGTGACTTCTTTTTCAGGCATCCTTTGGACTAGATGGCCAATAAGTTCCTCCTAACTGCAATATAGTTCTATGAGTGTCTTGGTGGCCTCTTCAGTTCCACTAGGTTCAATTATCCCCTGTATGCAGATAACTCCCAGGTGCATCTGTTCAGCTCTCATATCTGTCCTATAGGCTTATCCTATATCAGAAACTGCCCTGTGGGAAATCTCCAAGTAAGAGTCCTGTCAACTTCAAGTTGGCCAAAGCCCAAGGCATTGTCCTCCCTGTTAAATCCAGCCTGTCTCCAAATGTCTCTCTTTCTGTTAAGAGCTTCACCATTTTGGCACTCCCCTGGACTCACAACTTCAGAATCATCCATCTTCTCCTCACTCACACAGCCACCACCCTATTCCAGAGCCTCATCACCTAAATTATTTCAAAAGCCCTCATTGGTCTCCCTGCCCCCAGTGTCTTCCCTCTCTGATCCATTCTCCATAAAAATGCTGAAGGGATATTCTTAAAATACAAGTGTGACTGGCCATTCTTGTGCTCAGGACTCACTCCCCCACTATTGCCTCTAGGATTAGACACAAATTCCTCAGTTTGGTCTTCAAGGTCCTTCTGTTTCCTACCTCTTTCTGATTGGATGATACCTTACTCCCCTTAAGGCATTCTCCATTCTAGTCAAATTGTCCTACTAATTCCTCTCCATGAACCTTCCACCTCTGTATTTGAACAGGTGTGCTCCTCCATGCTGTGAAGACCCCTCCTCTTCATCTCTACTACTGAAAAACCTAGATTTCAATTCAAGGATCAGCAAATTTCCCCCTCTGTCATCTCTACTCTCACTTATCTTCAGTCTCTCCCTGTCACCAATCTGCTTCCCTATTGCCTAGGAAAATGTGCCCATGTTTCTCCCATCTTCAAAAAAACCAAAAACCAAATCAAAACTCTCTCTTGATCATTCCACCCCTGCTAGCTCTCCTCTAATTTCTCCTGCCTTTTGAGCCTTAACAAGTCTATCTACAAGTCTGGCTTCTGGCCTCCTCATTGTTCAACCAAAACTACTCTCTCCAAAATTGCCATTACTATCTTCATTGCCAGATCTAATGACCTTCTCTTGATCTACCTCTTTCTTAACCTCTCAGCAGCCTTTGACACTCTCGGTAATCCTCTTTTTCTTGATTCTCTCTTCTCTCTAGGTTTCTACGACTGTTCTCTCCTGGTTCTCCTTCTACCATTCTGACTAGTCCTTTTCAGTTGTCTTTGCCGGCTCTTCACTAAGGCCCTGCCTGCTAACCATGGATGTCCCCCAAAGCTCTGTTCTGGGCCATCTTTTCCATCTGGCCTATTCCCCTTGGTGATTTCATTGAACTCCATGGATTCAATTATAATCTCTATGCAGAAAAATTTTCTCTTTCTCTACCCTGCCATAACCTTCCTAGTGTTCTCTAGTGTCATATCTCCAAATGCCTATTGGGTTTCCCAAAGTGGATATCTCATAGACATCCTAAATGCAACATGAACTCATTATCTTTCTCACAAAGTCTTCCCCTCTTCTTAAATTCTCTGCTCCTATCAATGACATTACCATCCTTGGAGTCACCCAGGCGCACATACTTTTATCTAATCCTCAACTCCTTATTCTCTATCATCTCATAAGATTCCAACTTGTCAGTTCCACCTCAGCTACATTCCTCATGCATGTTCTTTTCTCTCTTCTGACACTGTCATCACCCTTGTGCCACCCTCATCACCTCATGCCCGGTCTATTGGAATAGCCTGCCAGAAGTCTCTCCCCATCCCAATCCTCTACTCAGCTGCCAAGTTGATCTTCCCAAAATATAGGTTTGACCATATCCCTCCCCTCCACAGTGGCTCCCTATTACCTCCAGGATGAAATATAAAAGCATTTCTTTGGCATTCAGAGCTCTTCAGAGCCTGACCACTCCCCCTTTTTCCAGTCTTCTTATATTAACTGATTCACTGACCCTCCCACCTCAGTCCTCTCACTTATCATCCATTCTGGGAATGATCTCCTTCTCTGTCTCCAAGATTATCCTGCTTTCTACAAGGAGACTTTCCACATATACATTAATATTAGTAGTCTTCCCTCTGGGATTAGCTTTCATTCATCCTGTCTCAATCTCAAATGAACATGATGGTTTGCATATTGTCCCACCCCTTCCCCACCGTTAACCTGTAAGTTCCTTAAGAGCAGGATTTGTCTTTCACTTTTCTCTTTATTTCTGGTGCTCAGCACACAGTTGGTGCTTGATAAATGCCTGTTGATTTGACAGAATGTGTCTCAAGGGTCATTGCCTACAAAAAGCCTCCCATGGTTCCCACAGTTATTAGCCCCTCTCCCTTTCAAATGGATTCTTTCTGAAACATCTATTTACTTATTTACAGCAGTTCTTTTGTGGTGGTTAAGAACTGGAAATCTAAGGTTTGCCCATCCATTGAGGAATGGCTGAATTAGCTGTGGTATATGAATGTAATGGAATATTGTTGTGCTGTAAGAAATATAAGCAAGAGGACTTCATAAAAATCTGAAAAGATGTATATAAACTAATGCAAAGTGAAGTGAGCAGAACCAGGGGAACATTGTACACAGTAACAGCAATATTGCTCAATGAAGAACTGTGGATGACTTAGCTGTTCTCAGAAATACAATGACCCAAGACAATCCTAAAGGACTAATGAGCAAGCAGGCTATCTGCCTCAAAAACTAATACTGTCCAAATACAGACTGAAGCATACTAGTGACTACTTTCTTTCATTCTTTTACTTTTATTCAAGTCCTCTTGGACCAAATGACTACTATGGAAATGTTTTACCTGATTGCACATGTATCATGTATATCAGATTGCTCACCATCTCAGGGAGGGAAGGAAGGGAGGGATAGAATTTGGAATTAAAAACTTTTTTAAAAAGTTAAAAATTGTTTTAACATTTAGTTGAGAGGAAATTTTATATGTATACATGTATAACTTTTTCATGTATTTATTTATTTACATATTGTTGTTCTGTTGGGAGAAAGTAAGCTCTTCATAGGCAGGGACTGTATTTGTATTGTCTTCCTATATCCAGAATCTAGGGCGGTGCCTGACATGTAGGAAGTATATGCTTATTGAATTAAATCAAAGCACCATGGCCCCCAGAACTCATGTTCATATTGTTCTTGGCCCAGTTTCCTACATAGGATCTTGACTGCTTTCAAGCCTTCTGAGTCCTAAGCAAGTTGTCCAGTCTTGAACTGGACCTGTATCTTCATCCAGGAGAAGATTTTCATTAAAAAGAAGAGTAGAATTTCTTGTGTTGAATATGTGAGGAGGCCCTCATGGACCGTGAGCTCCACCAGGATGGAATGTGGGTGATTCTTGCAGGAACATTGGCTTTATCCATGTGATCTTTGTTACTCATTTTTGTTGGTCTTGTGAGCAATAACATTGATCTGGCATAAGAAATAAGCATTTACTAAGCAGCTACTATGTGCTAGACACAGCACTTGGCACTGGAAATACAAAGAAAGGCTAAAAACCCAGTCCCTGCTCTCAAGGAGTTCACATTCCAATTAGGGAAATAATATGCAAATTCTGATGTCCACATAGCTATGTCCAGAGCAGATGGCAAATCATCTGAGAAGGGAGGTCCAAGCAGTTGTGAGGAAGGCAAGAAAGGCTCTCCTTTGGAGGACTTTGGGATTTGAGCTGAGTCTTGAAGGAATCCAGGGAAATGGAGAAGCAGAGGTGAAGAAGGAGAATCTTCCAGACCGGATGCTTCTGCAAAGGTGTGGAGATGGAATGCCATCTCCAAGGAGAATCAAATAAACCTGTGTAATTTAATTATCGAGGACATGGAAGGGAGTATATCTTAAGAAGATTTAAGTAGGAAGGAGACAGTTTGTGAAGAAGTTTAAAAGACAAAGGAATTTACATTTGATTTTGGAGGTAATGGGGAGCGAGTGGAATTTCCTGAATGGGAGAATGAGATGGTCAGACCTCTGCTTTAGAAAAATCACTTTGACAGCTGATGGAGACTATAGATTGGAGTGGAGGAGGTGTGGGAAAATGTTGCCTCCCTTGCGGACCTAGAGATGCTGCTTTCCTGCCACCAGAGAGATAATGAGCTTAATTCAGCTCCTTTTATCTCAGTGAACATTAGTTTATCAAACTTTACTGACCTCAGACTATAGCAAGAGCTACATGGACTGCAATGTGGGGGAGTGGGAGCAGCTTTAACAAGATGCAGTATGGTTACTGGGAAAGGGGAAGACTTTCACAGCCAACCATGACATCCAGGAAAGTCATCCTTGCTGACAGCATCCAACCCTCTCTCCAAAAAGCTTCAAGTATCCAGAAAGTCTCAACCCATCCTGGAGGTTTTCCAGATGGCCTCATTTAGCTAGAGTGCAGGCAGCGAAGGAGCTTCCCATGCCAAGGAATAAGTGCCACATCTATTTGATGGATCAGTTTCTACATTTCCCTTTTGCTCCCTTTGGGAGCTCTAGTTCGATGCAGCTGGGTGAACCCAAATGCTCAAGGTGGAAGTTGGGGACAGAATATTTCTCTGAAGGCGCAATAAAAAGAAGTCTCCAAATATTCTTGATGGGAGAAGCCTGGCAATATCCTCTTGAGGAAAACAAGAATCAGAATCCTAAACTTTAGCAGCAGTGTAGAGTGAACATCAACATAGAAAAAGGTTGTGCTATGGGAATAGCTCTTCCCATGCCCAAGGTAGAACGGGGGCAACTTCTGCAGCCAAGGACTTGTTTAGAGGCTGTCTCAGAACTTTGACTGAAAAGTAAATATATTAGTGGCTTTATCCATTTCTTCATTTGTGCCCTACCCTTTCTCCCCTCTCCTACCTCAGAAGCAGTGTGGTGCAATAGAGAGCCAGACTCAAAGGCAAAGAAATCTAAGCTGTTCCTACCTCAGACATAAGCTTTGTGATCTTGGATAAGTCACAGCCTCTCAGGGTTCTAAATAGTATTCAGACTGCAAATTACAGAGAAGGCTAACCTGCATTGGGAGGGATAATTTACTTACCTGGAAGCTCCCTATATCAATGGAATCACAGATCCATTCCCTTACCTTTTCCTTTCATTCCTGTAAGAGAATATGTCATTCCAAGCAGGAAATAAAACTTCTTATTCTTTGTAATCTTGGACTTCAGCTGCAGTGAATTCTTTTTACCTTGTTTCCCATCTGCCTTCAGCAGTCTGTTAGGAGGTCAACCCGGAAACCGACTCTGACTTGGTACAATTCAGCAGATGCCAATTAAGCCAGGAGCCCTGTGGAATTTCTATCCCTAAGTCAATGTAAGGCTTCTGAAATGTGGTATCCTGGGGGATCAGAAAGTCCAGGTTTAAAAAGTTCCCAAAGTTTTGTCCAATTATATGCCAATAAATCCCACAATCTAAATTAAATGGATGAATATTTACAAAAAAATTTTAATTGCCCAGATTAACAGAACAGGAAATAGAATCCTTAAATAACCTAATCTTAGAAAAAAGAAATTGAATGAGACATCAATGAACTCCCTAAGAAAAAATCCTCAGGACCCGATGGATTCACAATTTTACCAAACATTTAAAAAACAATTAATCCCAACACTATGTAAACTACTTGAGAAAACAGGCAAAGAATGAGTTCCTCCAAATTCCCTTTACAAGACAAATATGGTGCTGATACCTAAACCAGGGAGAGCAAGAACAGAGAAAACTATAAACCAATTTCCCTAATGAATATTGAAGGAAAAAATTTCAAAGAAATACTAGCAAAGAGATTACAGCAAATATATCACAAAGATCATACACTATGACCAGGTGGGATTTGTACCAGGAATGCAGGACTGGTTTAATATTAGAAAAACTATCAGCATAATTAACCATATCTATAATAAAACTAACAGAAATCCTGCAGAAAGAAACAAAAAGGGAAATTCTATTTAAAATAACCACAGACTATTTAAAATGCTTGGGCGTGTACCTGACAAGATAAACCCAGGAACTATATGAACAAATTACAGAACACTTTTCACACAAATAAAGTCACATCTAAATAAATGGAGAAATATTAATTGCTTATGGGTAGACTTGGACTTCAGTGTAATTAAAAGGACATTTCTACTTAAATCAATCTACTTATTCAGTGTCAAACCAATCAAACTACCAAAAAAAATCTTTATAGAGCTAGAAAAAATCATAACAAAATTCATCTGGAAGAACAAAAGATCAAGAATATCAAGGGTATTAAGTGAAAAATAATGTGAAGGAAGGTGACCTCAACCTGTACTCTATGGCACTGGCTAAGAAGTAGAGGGTGATCAGTGGAATAAGCTAGGTATGCAATACATTGTAGCCAATGACCATCATGACCTAGTACTTCATAAATCCAAAGATCCAAGATCTGGGAAGAAAAACTCATTATTTGACAAAAATTTCTGGGAAAATTGGAAAACAGGATGGCAGAAAGTAGGTATATACCAAGATAAGGTGAAAATGAGTATATGATTTACATAAAAAGAGCGATACCATATGAAAATTAGGAAAGAGAAGAAGAGTTTGCCTGTCAAATTTGTGGAGAAGGGAAGAATTTAGAGCCAAAATACATAGAGAGCGATACAAAATGTAAAATGGATAATTGTGATTATATAAAATTATAAAGGTTTTACACAAACAAAACCAAAGCAACCAAAATTAGAAGGAAAGCAGAAAACATCCAGGAAAGTTTACAGCAAATATCTCTGATAAAGGCCAGAATTGAGTCAAATTCATAAGAATATGTCACTCCTTAATTGACAAATAGTCAAAGGATATGAACAGGAATTTTCCAAATGAAGAAATCGAAGCTATCTATGGAAAAGTGCTCTAAATCACTATTGATTAAAGAAATACAAATTAAAATAATTCTGGGGTACCATCTCATCAATGTGACAAAAAGTAAAATCACAAGTGTGGGAGGGGCTATGGGAAAATTGGGAGATTACTGCATTGTTGGTGGAGTTGTGAACTGATCCAATCATTCTGGAGAGCAATTTAGAACTATGCCCAAAGGACTATAAACTAGGTATACTGTTTGATCCAGCAACACCACTACCAGGTATGTGTCCCAAAGAGTTTGTTTTAAAGGGAGGAGGGGAGGAGAAGAACCTGTTTGTATAAAAATATTACTTGTAGATCTCGTCGTGGTTGTTAAGAAGAGGAAATTGAGAGGATGGCCATCAAGTGAGAAATTGCTCAACACATTGTGGTATGTGATTGTTATGGAGTACTACTGTGCTATGAGAAATGACAAGCAGGATGATTTCAGAAAAATCCGTAAAGACTTACATGAGCTGATAGAGAGTGAAGTGAGCAGAACCAGGAGAACATTGTACAGAAGAATGGTAATGTTGTACAATGATGAATTGTGAATGACAGCTATTCTCAGAAATACAGTGATCCAAGACCATCCCAAGGAACTCATGGTGAAAAAATGCTATCAGGAAGATCTGATGTCTGAATACAGACTGAAACATGTTACTTCGTCACTCTTGCTTTTTAAAAAAATCTTCTTGAACAAAATGACTAATACAGAAATGTTTTATATGATTGCACATGTATAATCTATATTAGATTCTTTATCATCTCAAGGAAGAGGAAGGAGAGAGAAGGGGAGATAGAATCCGAAACTCAAAACTTTGGGGATAAAAGAATATTAAAAATTTGTTTTTTTGCATATAATTAGGGAAAAATAAAATATTATTTTTTTTAAAGTGCCCAAAATCTGAAGACCCTAATTAACTGGAAGGTTATCCTTGTGGAGAAAAAAAATGCCCATTCCAACTAAGGCCAGGAAAAACAGAGAGCCCACTCCTTTTGGGGCAAAAAGCTGCTAAAGGATCATTCTCCCCTAGTTGATAAAATGGTCTGATTTTCTGAAAGAGGTAGAGAAAAAAACAGCATTTTTTTGAGCTGTCTCTGATCTTAGAGAAGAATGCCAGTGCCTGTTCTTCCCCTCCTGGAGTAGATGTGGAAGCCCAGAGGAAGCCAGAAATTGCAATCAGAGAGGTTTTGCAGTCCCAGGTTCAGTGAAACCATGGTTGCCCATCACCGTGGGTCAGAGGAGTGCTGTTGAGCAACTCACACAAGACCAGTGGGGATTAATGTCCAGAAGAGACCAGGCACCACATTTACTTCTGAGGGAGACTATGTGCCTAAGGAAGCCCCTGGAAAGCCATCCTCTCTGAGCAGCACAGTAATGTCACCAGAAGACACCAGTCCCTGCAGAGAGTAGGGCAAGGGCTTCCCCTCTGTATTTCCTATATGTGCTCCCCCACATGTGCCGTCCCTCCAGCACTTGAGCTTTGGCCTCATGTTCTTGTGTGTTTTCCTCTCTCTGAGAGTTCCATACCTAGATCCACTCTCCTGTCAATGGCATATGCATTTTGTGATTAGGGGTTCAGGGTTCAAGGAAATGTTTTGTTGCAATTTTTCTTGCTTTGCTCTGAACTAATTGTATCCTCTGTCTGACTAGAAAGAAAAGACCCATCAGTGGATGCCCAGGAGATTTTGAATATATACAGATACACGCAGTACCTTGCATATGGTTTGTATGGAGAAGTGACAGTGAGGATCACGTTGCATTCCCAGGTTCTATGTACTTGTCTCCCATGCCCCTCCTCCCATCCCCAGTTGGGGAAGTAAGTCCCTGCATTCCTTTGAAGGCCAATTCAGATGTTGCCTCTTCCATGAAGTCTTCCCTCAAGGATCTCTCCCTCCTAGAATTTCTTAAAGGCTCTTCTTCATACTCATCTTCCTCTCTGTCAGAGGTTTCTGCTTACTTCTTCCTAAGCCCCTTAGAATCACAGGATTTTATGCTGGAAGGGGCCTTCTGGTCCACACTTCTCATTTTGTGGATGAACATACACATGCTCAGTAGCTTTTGAGAAAATGGATGTAGTAAGTGTCCCCTTCAGAATTGGCACAGACCACAAAGGGGACAGTGGCCACTCCCTGCTGAACCCACCAGCAGGGCAGTAGAGTGGGGTATTTGCCAAAAAATAAAGATGGTGGCCAGGAGCCTCTTTCCCTTTTGAGTTTTTTGTCAATAGCTTTTGAGCTGAGATAATAGGGGAAAACTTTTTATTACAAGGAGTGTTTTTCACAAACTTTCTGCAAAGTATGTTAAGAGAGAAAAACTTGTCATCTTAACTGTAGCATTTGTGGCTTCAGATGCGAACACATCTCTTCATCTTCTTTTAATTACAGAGCTGCACTAGAGACGCCAAGCCATTTACCGAGGCAGACACCATGCAAGAGTGGTTTGTCATGGAACTTGGAAAACAAGTCAGAGAAGGAGCTCCTCTCTGGGGAAGTTAGGCTCCTTAGCTATTTTCTTGGCTCCCCTTTAGTGGGTAAGAAGCTGGAGCTGGAGAAGCCTACCACAGCTCAGAGCTCTCAGCACACCCTTGTTTTTGGTGTTCACCATCTTGGGCAACTCCAGGGCACAGCCAGGGTGTGCCTCTCAAGGCTATAGAATGGTGTTCTGGGCTGTTCTCTTACTCTAAGAAAATAAAAGACATAGACCTTGCTCACAATGCCCTCCCCCCAGGAAAAAATGAAATATGTGGACAGAAATTCCTAGTTTTGTGCAGATCTGTCACAAATGACACTTTCTCCCTCCTCTAGGTTTCTGCACTGGCTGCCCCCAATGCCTGAAATGCTCTCCCTCTTCATTCCCATCTCCTGCCTTCCCTGGCTTCAGCTGAAGTTCAGTCTTCTCCAGAAAGCCCTTCCTAAACATCCCCAATTCTAGAACCTTTCCTCTGGTTGATCACCTCCTTTTCATCCTTTCACCCTCTACTTGTCTGTACATAGTCATCCACACTTTGCCTCCCCATCCACTGTGAGCTTCTCAAGGGCAGGAAGCATCTCTTGCCTCTTTTTGTATCTCCAGCACTTAGCAAAGTGCCTGGCATACAGCAGGCCCTTCTTAAGTGTTTATTTGTGATGGGCTGTTCAACAACACTTCTGAATATAAACCTAAACACTTTGGAAAGGGGACAGAGAATATCTGATCTCTTTATGGCCCTGTTTGACCTCCACCTACTTAAAGTTGTACCACGTAGACAGAGAGAGCTGGCTTCAGTCTCTTTTGTCTCTGAGACTCTGTGATTCCGAAGCCAAGCAGGCTTCTCTCTTCCAAATAAAGAGAGAAAAGAATCAGAATTAATGAGAAGAAGAGACTCCTGGTCAATCATCTCCTCATCCAAAGACTCTCTAGCCATGCTCACAATCCCTGTTGCAGCAGCTAAGTGAACCAAAGCAGGGACCACACTCCTGCTCCTGCCACACTAACTCTGGTTCTGATTGTCTGTGACACAATCAATTTGGAGACTGTTCCCACAGGACCCAGGAACCCTTGCACTGTCCATGCATGAGCAGTGATGGGAATGCCTGAGACTGGTTATGTCATGATCCAGCCCACTTATGGAGCTAACTAAAGCAGTGCCTTTGACCCAGCAGGTTAAGTCCTACTCTTCCTTAGGGGAACTTCCACTTGCAAGCGTTTCCTCACTTTGAAATTAACCTTCTGTTTGTGTCCTGACTTTCCTGTCTCTAGCTCTCTCTGTTTGGCTCTGGTTACCCACAGGCTACAGGCCAATTCCAGTCTGGTTGACACCATCATGGCCTTAGAAAATCTGAACCATGATGCTCCCTGCCAATTCTTCCCCTAGAAGAGGAAGAAAACGAGACAGACACAGCCAGAGAAAGCCAAAGGCCTCTGCTCTCTCTTGTCTGCAGAAAAGAGAATGAGAAAACATGACTTCAGAGACCTGTGCCTTTGAGACCAACTCTGGTCAAATTCTGGGATGTAGTCCAGGGTCATTTGGCTAGGTTGGCTGAAGGTGATGGCAAACCCTCTCTTCTCAATGTGCTATACCCTTCTCACACTTCCCCCGCTCCCCTTTCCAAGAATTGAGTCATTCCAAATCAAGGGTGTCTTGTCTAAATGCCTGCTGCCTCCTAACCTGAGTCCAAATGACTTGTTTTATATAACCTTATTCTGGATGGAGCTAACCAGAGTAAGGGCAGCTAGATGGTACAATGGATAGAATGCTGGGCCTGGAGTCAGGAAGACCCATCCTCTTGAGTTCAAATCTAGTCTTAACACTTTCTAGCTGTGTGACCCTGGACAAGTCACTTAACCCATTTTGCCTTGGTTTCCTCATCTGTAAAATGAATTAGAGAAGGAAATGGCAAACCACTCCAGGATCTTTGCCAAGAAAATCCCAAATAGGGTCACAAAAAATCAAACATGACTCAAATGACTGAACAACAACAACACCCCAGGTAATGAATCGATGTTAGATAGTCACCATTTCACCCCCCCTACCAACTCCACCACTGCAAACAGTCAGAAGGTAACTTAGCATAAGTTGCTAATTATACCTTTCACAACAATGGCTGAGCAGTTAAGATTCCAGCAAACCCAGATCCTGGAACACATTAGATGACACTTGTCAAAAATATGCCATTTAGAGTAACTATCTTACTCAATATAGAATGAGCCTGGTCAGACTCAGCCCATGGTGCCCAGAGAGTGCTCCTGAGTGGGCAGGTAGACACTTGCCCCAGCCATCACTGCTCCATCCGCTATCTGAATTTGAAAAGAAATGACACAAAACTGATCAAACTTCCATCATGGCAGTGATGTGCACTGTCACATCTGGCCAACCAAAGAGTGTGGTCAGTCAACCACCTGGACTAGGACTATCTACACAAAGAAAATGTTCAGCCTGGAAAATTGCGACTGAGAGTTCAGGCCCAGAAACTCTTTTCTTCCTCAGTGGGAGGTGTAGAGCTGGAGTCTTCCAAATGCCACTTCCTCCCTCCGGATTGGTTTGCTTCTGTTAATGCGGCTAAGTCTGTGCACCTGACTTGGAAAACTTGGCTATTGTATATTGTGTTATCAGGGAAGCTGGGTCCAGCATCTGGGAGGAGACTCTTGATGAAAGCTTCTAGTGTTTGCACATGTCTTTTCAATGACACATCTCATGTTCTAACTGCAGAACTTGCTTCCTCTTTCCCTGGTAAACTGGGAGGAACTAAATGCTCAGTTCTAGAGAGGCACTTGGTCCTCTCCCTCTTGAATGCCATGCTTAGGGCCAGAAACAAAGAACTGGCCCTGGCACTGGATGGCATGGGAGGAGAACCAGCCTTGGAGGGGGCACAGAAGCAGCTAGGTGCTCCCCGAGGCCTTTCTTCCTGAATCTACCTTTTGTATTTTACTAAACAAGGCCATTTGGAATGAAGGGGCTGCCAGCCTCCTTTCACCCTCCATGGGAACAAAGGAGGCACAGACAGCTTCAAGAGTGGACATAAGCACCTTGGGCATCCAAGCCAAATTCTGCTCATCAAGAAACTCTTGCCTGTGCATGAGGGAAATCTGAGGAAAACTTGCATGGCCCCAAGAGAACCCTGCAGCTGAGTTAAAAAGGGGACAGAGGGCAGAGGCAGGCAGGCCACCCAAAGCAGGGCACTAAGGTGACTGCAGGAAGTGGAAAACATTGCTAGAGCCTCAGGCACAAATAATCACAAGTTCTTCCAGGAGCCAGAGCTCATCCTCTGCACCTATCACCATCCATTCCTTGTCCACTCGATGGGCCATGTGCTCAGTCCCATCCCAACTCAATCTCATTCCCAGGAAAATTGTTCAAAATTCTATGCGTTCATTCTCTATAAAACTGTGAGACTCTTCTCTGGCTTTATTCCACACCCATATTTTCTACTTGCAGTGGGGCATGTGCATTTTCTGCACCCGTTTCTAGACTTTCATGAACAGAGACAGCTTAGAATAGAGGAAAGGATACAGGACTTGGAGTAGTCTGGAGACCCAGGTTTGAATCCAACCTCAGGTACTTGCCAGCTGGGAGAGTCACTTAACTTCCTTTCTCTGCCTCAGTTTTTTCATCTGTAAAATGAATAGAAATAAATTTACGACTTCATTAGCTTTAGGAATTCACAATGAGGAATCGCCCTCTAGCAATGCTGGTTAGCTCTTTTCAAGAGACCTCTCAGAGAACTGCCCTGAACTCTAGGGGTCAAGTGACTTTGCTCAATGACTCAGCCAAGGCATGTCAGAGGATGGCTTTGCACCCATGTCTTCTTGGTCTAGTCACAAGGCCACACAGCCTCTCCATCCATTGTAAAACAAACATAATTCATCCACTGCACAGATACTACCCTCTGAGAGCGTTGCAGAGACTCCTAAATGAGATCCACAAGCACCCAACTGGCCATGAAAGGAAGCCCAGGTAGATGAAGGCTCCCAGACGAATGAACAAGAGAGGAAGTCCTGCCCCAGTATCATTGAAAAGTCAGGCTCAAAGCCAAAAACACAGGGGAGACTCCTGCCTCACAGGGCTGGCTGATGTCAGGAACAGGTGCTGGTAGCGTGGGCACCCACTCTCTCACCCAGGCCGTCAACAACGGATCGGACCATTATTGGGCCAACAGAATGAATATCTGTCCGGATCAATATGAGGCCATTTGAGCTCCCAGAGGAATATTCAAACCCTTGTTTATCAAAATAATAGTGAATTCAATCAAAACCTACTCAGGAACCTAAACCTCCAAGGACCTTAGGCTTAACATCCTAACAACAGCAATAAATCACAGAAGCAGAGAAGGCACAGACACACAAGGGACACATGAAGCGTCAGTTTTCAGAGGAGGGAGAAGAGGAGCAAGAAAGTTGGGGCAGAAGCTGAGGCTGTCAAACACCTTGGGGACCAGAAGACTGAACAGCAAAGACCTCTTTCCCATGATCCCTTTGGACTATTCTTGCTCTGGTGCATTGAAACTGCTGCTTAGTGAGAGAGAAACAGAGATTGAGCCCCCAGCACACAGCCAGTGTGAGCGTGTCCAGAGAGAAGAGGGGGATTCTTGTGAGATAAAGAAGGTCATAGATTTCAAGTTCCTCAGCTGCTCCCCCCCCACACCTCCCCATATTCCTGAAAGCAGCTCCTGCAGGCAGATCCAGAAACCTCACTGCTTTCCTCCAAGCTGAAGCAAAAGCCTGCCTCTATTCCTTCAGAAATAGACATGCATATGTGTGTGCACACATGCACATGAGTGTGCACATGCATACATACACATATGCACACACATATACACATGCATACACATACAACTAGAGAACAGCTTGAGGGCTAGATTTAAGAAGAACTAGAAATCAAATTCTACCTTTGACGCTTACCTAGTACTGTGACCTTGACCAAATCACTTCACCTGTCTCAGCCTCAGTTTCCCCATCTGTTAAATGGGGATAATAGCATCTATAGAACTTTCCTCATAGGATTGTTCTGGGGTTTAAACAAGATAATATATGTAAAGAACTTCTAAAACATTTGAAGCACCCTATTCTTCCAGGAACCCCTCCCTCCTTTCATCTAGCAGAGATATATTGAAAGCATCCTTGGGTTCCCTGCCTTTGTCTGTCTTTCCATTGCCTTTGAGTCATGACAAAATGTTGATCCCAAAAGACAGAGGTCTTCTATGATCCCAACTTGTACAGAACAAGAGTATTCAAGGGATGGGCTTTTGTAAAAGTGAGAAGTTCAGAATTAGAAGAAAGTATAACAACTTCTGAAACGTAACCTAGCCCAGTCTCCTTCTCCCACTCAGCTCCATGTCTGATTGATTGTCCATCTATAACAATGTTATGAAAAAGATCTGCTAATGGCCTGGCTTGATGGACTGCCTAGCCAACTACATGTCAGAGACTCAGTAATAAATATTTTTCATCTAGTTCATTTATCCACAAAGCAATCTCTTCGTATAGAATGTTTCACAGTATTGCAGGAATAAATTCAATTCGACAGACATTTACTGAATACCTACTATGTGTGAAGGTCAGCTAGGTGGCCCAGTGGGAGAGTGCACTGTCCTGGAGGCAGGAAAACAATTTCCTAGCCTCAGCCATTTACTAGCAGTGTGACCCTGTTTGCCTCAGTTTCCTCATCTGTTAAATGAGCTGGAGAAGGAAATAGGAAATCATTCCAGTATCCTTGCCAAGAAAATCCTAAATGGGGCCACAAAGAGATTAATATGACTGAAAAAAAGCTTACCAACAATAATGAAGAGGATTGATTGGAAAGATGTTGTAGATGCAGTTAGCACAATGTCATCTGCAAGCCTTCAGTGGAAGTCCCATGATTCAGACTCTGAATGCTGTCATTTTCCATGACATACTGAAGACCTCCAGTAAACACAAAGCTTCCTGTTCCACGTCTCAATCGACATTCTCAATCTCAGTCAACAGTGGTCATTGAGCACAGTTCTCTCTGCCACCGAATGAGTCATATCATTCAATACTCCTGTAGACTTGTAGTTTCACGATGGACCTATCCTTCAGAGATACAGATCACTATCATCCTTCTTCTCCTCTTCTTCCTCCTCCTTCTCAAAGACTTGTGAGAACATTCTCCCATCAACCCCCCCAGATGGTGCACCCTCTAGACCCCCCTGACATTGGGTGGATTCCAATGGAGCTTATTCACCCAGTATCCTTCACTCTTGCTACATGACCATTTTACCTCCTTTTCTGGTCCTAAATTTCATGGATGATCTCTGTAACCTTCCTTGTCTGTCTCAATCCTTTGGTGGTCACCTGCTGAAGATCACTCATGCCAACCATGGGCTTTTTCATTGCCCTTTGGTCATCCAGAAAGGTCAATCATCCAAAGACTGGTATTCACTACTTGTAGCCACCCAGCATCATGGGACAAATGTTGGTCAGAAAAGATTTACCCTTATTTCAAGGAGAAGTTTGAAGTCGCTGAAAGCACTGAATGATGGGAATTGGGAAATGAATGGGAAATGAAGGGCTGAAGGTTATGAAAAGTCAGGAAATGAAACACTAAATATTTCTGAAGGGCTCCCCCTGTGCCAGGCACATTGCTAAGCTCTAAGATACAAAAGAAGATCACTTGCAAATGAGTAGGAACTTGGAGAGAACATAGTCTGGGCAGTGGGGGATGGGGTTCTGTTATAGAGCATACACTCAGTGATCATTTCTGCTTTCTCTGCTCCACCACCCTAGGAAAGCCATGGAATCTCAGGGTCGAAGAAGGGTTAGGGTTAAGGTTAGAGACAACTGCTTCGAGTCCCACCTGTGACCATAAACAGAGGCAGAGTCAGAATGCTAGATTTGGAACCAGATGGCCTGAGTTTCAATCTCAGCCTTTCCACTGACTACCGAGGTGGCCCTTGGGGTCACAAACTCTTCATGCTTAAGTTTTCTCATCTGTGAAGTGAGGACGCTGGTCCACTTCACCTCTGGGGTCTGTTTCAGCTCTAAATTTGTAATTCCGTAATCTGTGTCACTGGAGGCAAATCATTTAAACTCTCAAAGTGTCAGTTTCTTCATCTGTGAAATGAGGGTCTGAGTACTTAGTTCACTGGCCTTTCATAAGGTTCAAATGAGAATGTGAGCACGAAATGCTCTACAAGCCGCATAACTTCACGTCAGTGTCTGAGGCTGGCTTTAGGTTGGAGTCCTGTGCTAAGTCATTTCTTGCTCTCTTGATTCCCTTTCCAATGACCCACATCCACATAAAGTCCAATCTGTTCAAAATTTGATGGAGATTATCACTAAGGAGTTGCTAAGGTAAGGTTTGCAAGTTAGCAGATGTGTCAGACTCCCCCAAAGTGAGATGGTTCTTGCACTCTAGAGTTTAAGGCATTCTCTGGAGCTGATGACAAAGTCCTCCGGAGAAGAATGGCCAAGATCAAATGGGAACCCATAGAAGCACAAAATGAAAGTCAGAACAGCGGCTTCTGAAGAGTTCCAAAATTCCAGAGGCTAAGAAAGAAGGAAGCAGCTGGGACCTCTGGAGACACAAGAAGTGGCAGAGAGCTGACTGGCCATCTGACAGTCTTTATCAGGGTGGTGGACCTTCCCCTTCCCCACAGCTCTTCCTCCATGCCAGACAGATGGCCCGGGATTCTCAGGAGTTGTCCAGCATCCAGAAAATTTGGGGACCATAAAAGCCAAGTCTCAAGGTCCCCTCTTAAATGTCCCCTAGAGAGATTTTGGGACCCAGACCTGTATCCTCAAGAGAAATTAACTTGAGGAATTGTTCAAGTTAGAAATCTGCCAAGTGAAGTCACCTGAAAGGCAGCCCAGTGAAGTCACTGAGATGGAGGTTTTCCTTCTACAGTCATGACATTTCAAATTCTATTCACATCTTTCCCTTGTTAATGTGCATCTTTGGAGGCTGAGTACCACTCCTGGATAGAGCTTGTAATCTTAACTGGATCTGCTCCATCCCATCTGCCCGCTCCACTGACTTTCCTTACTGGGTCCTTGGCCTTCAGAAATGAGTGTGAGCAAAGCTGGTCGCCTTCCACTGTGATCACGTTCATCTCGTTGTCTTTCTTAACTCCATTTGGAGCTTCCAGAAATAATAAGGGTAGAGTTGTGGTTAATTTAAAAATCTTATCTGAATCTATGAATATTCATTCCAATAAATGGGCCTAGGATTCATTCTGTAATTAAACTCTGTCCAGGTCCAAGGTGGTGGTGTGACCTGAGCTGCCTGTAGACACAGACATGACTGACTCATAAACATGACTGGAGTCAGCCGCCTGCTCCTCTACCCCATCCCTGGAGTGGCTGTGTTCAGTTGCCCAGTTCCTGGCTGCGGACCCCCTCTGCTAACCTTTCATCTGAGGCCCATCCTACAAGAATGATCACATTTCTTACCCATCTGGTCTGAAGGTCTGCTCAGGAGATCCCACCCCTAAGTAAAAAGTTTCCTTAAGTATCTTGGCCACAGCTTCAACCCACTCTCCCTTCTCTTGATCCTCCAATTAAAACATGGGAGACTGTGGGCCCTTCTCAAAGCTCAGAATTTGGAGGATGATGCAGAGTGGGACCTTTCTCAGGCATATTGCCAGGGGATTTCAGGCTGCTGACTCATTCTTAGGGACCAGGAGGAAATAAAAAAGGGAGGCAGGGAAGAGTTCTGTGCCACCAAGCCTGCCCAGCACATCCTTTCTCCCTGACTGCCATATCCCAAGGTAGAGCTTCTAAGGCCAGCACTTCACCTATCCCCAAGGAGGACCCCAAGGAGGATCCCCAAGGAGGAATGTCTTAGATGTTCAGGTGCCTGAAGAGACCCAGGGCAGGTGAGCAATCTGCTTCCCTGCTTCAGCTCTTCAGGAAAGGCCAGTGATTTCAGAGGGATGCCATTCAGGTAATCCACTTAAATGCTAACTTATTAACCAGTCATCTCTGTACATGAAATTAAAACAGGAACTAGGGTGAAGGGAATGGGGCTCTGATCCAGGAGCTGACATCCAGGCAGACCTTCTTCTTCCTGTACTTCCTTGTGCCTCAGGGTCCCTCGATGACTTGTTCCACATGATATAACCTTGCTCCCATATCTGAACCCCATGCCAGGGGCCCACATGCCTCTCAGTCCTTTGAGACAGATGATGCCCTTCCAACCAAATTGTATCCCTGATGAGACTGCCCTCCTCAAGCTCAGTTATTATTGTGCCCAGTGACAGCATCCTACTGACAGCTCTGCAGGACATAGCATTTTCCAACAAAGCATAAAAACTGATAATAGGGTGAAGTATCTCTTTGACCCTCCCTTACCATTAATATCTATCACAAAATGGAGGCTGAATTAAAGGGAGCCTGGGAGGGGCAATAAAAGAAAGAAGAGACAGAGATGAGAAGGGGGAGAAACAGGGGCTTCTCAAAAGTCATTTGAGTGAGTTTGGCCCTTGGATATTTGTCCTGGGAATCAATAAAGGAATGATAAGATTGCCAATTATAGAGATGGTTGATTGTTTGTTGTCCTTCATCGTCCAAGGGGACCGAAATGACATTGTTATGTTGGGATCAAGGCACAGGGTGTGCAGCGGTGGCTAATGAGACCAATATGATCTTGGAAGACTCTATCACAGATTGGGCACAAATAGTCCACGTCAACAATTTGGAGTGGAGATGTCTCTAAATTTGTGCATCTTCTGTTTCCTTTGAACTACTGAAATTCTGTTTCACTCATAGAGCACAGACCCTTCTTTGATGTGGACATGTCATTCGGGGCAGCCCTTTGACAGTATCTCTCATATAACCCAATCGCTCATTTTACAGGTCAGGAAACTGAGGTCCCAAGGAGAGAGTTCAGGTTCACCTCCATCTCCTGACATGTAAAATGTTAAAAAAAAAAAAAAGTCTCTCCTGGCTTATAGGTGGGAGAATCTGGACTAGAATCCCCTCTGAACTCCCAGGGGTCTTTCCATCATCCTACACCTCTGTGCAAATATCTCCCTAGATAAAGAGCAAATCTAAATTCTATGAGTAAACATCAAGGCCTCCTAGGGCACAAGGATCTCTTTGTTTGGCAATTGTTAGAACAGCTAAAGATAAATCTTTGATTTAGTATAGTTATCTGGGGGCCATCTCCAGTCATCCTGTTCTTTCCCTGGCCACTGGATCCAGAAGTGAGACTGTTGTCTTTACACAGCCCTCCTTCACATAAATCCAATTCACCCATATGTCATAGCATCACCTTCCTGATGTCATGATCCTCTTGGAGAAGCATGGACAAATAGCCAAAGTAGAGCTATCCACCAGATGTCACTCTTTGTTTAAATAAACAGGCTTTATCCAGCTTGGGATCCCAGCTGAGGAGAATTTGGAATGTTAGAGCTGGAAAATTTCTGAGAGGTTGTTTCCTCCAAACCCTCAACTTGCAGAGGAGGAAATTAAAGCCCAGAGAGAGAAGGGAAAGACTTGCCCAATGTCACACCACCAGCCAGTGTGTGGCACAGAGGCATAGGTGTCCTATTCCCAGGTCATTCCCTTGTGTTTAACACTGAGGCAGGGAAGTGATGCTCTGGTTTGCTCTTGGGGAGGGGGCGAGGATGTTGGGCTCCCTCAGAGCCATTATCTTCCTGGGCTAGATGCTGGTCACCAGATTTGTCTCTTGTCTCCATTTATTAAGAGGCTGTTGCCATGGAAACAGAGATCAATGAGATCCTCACTTCTAAGAGGGGAGTTAAAGGCTAAAGAAATTCCCCTTCAAAGGGTTCAATTAAAAAGTCTGCTTTCCAGACTGAAGCACAGCCCAGGAATCCCTGGGAGGCAGATCATATTTCTGAAAGATAAAATTGGCCTTTCCATTGTCTATGTTTGCAAACTGACACTCTGGTTAAATATTTAATAGGGTTTCCATTTTGAGGTAAGTACAAAGTGCGATGGTCCTACTGTGATGCTGTGTCAGGATGCCAAGGGGACCCTGAGGTCTCTAGGGCTCTGGAGTGGAGGCTGAACTCTGCCAGACCCCACCAAGCTTAGGAATGCAAGCGGCCATGTCTATTTTCTGAGCATCCTGTTAGCTAAGGCAGCGAAGCTCTGTGACAGCAGGTTGGCAGGACTGAGATGTCTTTGGTTATGACAACACATGAAAAGAAGCAAAATACAACAAGCCTGAGTGACTCCTTTCTACTCCTGCAGAAGTGCCAAGGGCCAGGGAGGGGGAAAGCAAGAAAGGATGGGAGGCAGGGCTCATAATCATCCAGTTTTTAGACCAGCTCAACTCCATTGTTAGTTGCCCATATGTGCTAACCTAGGGGCAGAGCCAAGATGGCAGATTAGAGACAACCCAGCTAAACTCTCTCAACATCCCCCTCCAGACAGATTTAAAACAACACCTCAAATCAAATTTGAGAGTTTCAAAGCCAGCATAAGGTCAGGATGAGACATTTTTCTGGCTTAAGAAAACTTAGGAGGTCAGCAGCAGTGTGTGGCATGGGGTGGAAGCCTGTTGGGAGCCCACACATGAGAAACCAGCAACAGAAACAGCTTCAGGAGCACTCAGCCCAAAGATGCTTAGTAAGGGGGTCAGACAATTGAGTCAGAAAGAGATTACTGGAGACCTTTGCTGCACTGGGGGCAGTTGGCAGAGATTGGTACTCTACTGCCTATAAACAGTTGTGGGTCACAGTTCTAAGGTGTAAAAATGTTCTGGGGTTAATCAGAAAGGAGCAGGAGCCCTGGTCACCATTCCAAGGCAAAGACCATGTTAATGCTTACAACTGCAGGGCATCAGGTGTCCTTCCTGGGTAAAGATCAGAGTGTAGCATGCATGACCCATATTGAATTGCTTGTTTTCTTAATGAGGGTAGCTGGAGAGGAAGGGAGAGAATATGGAACTCAAAACTTTAAGAATGAATATTAAAAAATTGTTTGAGCATGCAACTGGAAATTAAGCTATACAGGCAATGGAGTATAGAAATCTATTTTGCCCTACAAGAAAATGGAGGGGAAAGGGGACGGAAGAAGGGTGGGTAATAGAAGGGAGGACAGACTGGAGGCAGGGGTGGATGGGATGCATGCTGTCCTGAAGTGGGGGATGGGGAGAGATGAGGAGAAAATTTTGAATTTAAATTCTTGTGGAAGTTAATGTTAAGAACTGAATAAATAAATAAATAATATATTTTTTAAAAAATCAAGAGTGCAGACCAGGAGAGCAGTGACCATCCCTCTTCCAGGACCATACCACCTTGAAAGTGTCAGGATCCCCAGGCCAAAACCACTACTTTTTTTCACTACTCTCTTTTTACTATTAAAAGACAACTTGGTTTCTGGAACTAAAACTCAGCAAGAGAGTTGTGCCATAACTTGGCGTGACAACAATCCTTTGTGCTCAGCCTCTGGATGATCTCAGCCCCAGCAAAATTCCAGAATTGTTTCACTCTACCATCAGGTAGTCTCTGAGCTTGGACAAGCACTTGCTCTATCCATGTCCAACTTGTCTCACTATTGCTGTCCCCCTCATTGTCAGGGCTCCAGCTCACTGCATAGCTATTGGGATAAGGATTGAGATTTGTCCTTACTAAAGCAGGTCTCCTACTAGGGGGAGCCCTTGGTACACGTGTCTAGTTTCCCTCCTATAACAGAAAAAAAATTTTGCTTATGACCACTGTTATCTCTTTGATTTTATTTTGTTCTATTTCATTTTATTTTTAAAGTTACCTAACTATGGTTGTCATAACCTGTGTGAGGCCTCTGGGTTTTTTTAGAGTTAATAGCAGTTGCAGAACCACTATGGTTCTTTGGTCATTTGGTCAGGGTTGACAGAAGCAGCAAAAATTTGTAGATGCCCAGAACTAGATCTGAAAATAGCAGCACAAAAAAGTCTGAAGCTTGGGACAGTGTTCCGCTTATCCAAAGGTTAATCCAACTTTAACTGAAAGTTTGAAATTAAGAAATAGGCTGGGAAAAAGAGAAAATAGCAAAAAAGGAACTTAACTATGAAAAGATGCTATGGTGGCAGGGAAGACCAAATCATAAACTGAGAAGAAAACAGCTACCAAAAAAAAACTCAAAGAAAAAAATGCTAATTGGCCCTAAACCAAGCAAGAATTCCTAGAAGAGCTAAAGAAAGAGAAAGGGTGGTAGAGGAAAATTGGAAAAGGAAATGAGAGTGATGCAAGAGAAATACAAAAACAAAATTTAACAGCTTGGTAGAATAGGCATAAAAAATACTCAAGAAAATAACACCTTAAAAACAGAATTGACTTATAGGTATAATTCACTGAAGAAAAGAAGTCCTTAAAAAGCAGAATAGGGCAGGTGGAAAAGGAGGTACAAACTCTCACTGAAGAAAATAATTTCTTAAAAAAAATTAGAACTGTGTAAATACAAGCTAATGACTCCATGAGATGTCAAGAAATAAGAAAACAAAATCAAAAGAATGAAGAAATAGAAGAAAACATGAAATATATCATCAAAAAAAATAACTGATCTGAAAAATAGATTGAGGAGAGATAATTTAAGAATTATTGGACTACCTGAGTGCTGTGATTTTAAAAAGGGGGTTAGATATCATATTTTAAGAAATTTTCAAGGAAAACTGCTCTAATTTAGATATAGAAGATAAAGCAAAAAACCAAAGAATCCACAGATCACTTCCTGAAAGAAATCTCAGAATGAAAACTCCCATGAATATTATAGACAAATTCCAGAGCTTTCATATCAAAGAGAAAATACGTCAAGCAGCCAGAAACAAATAATTCAAATATTGTGGAGCCACAGTCAGGATCACACAAGATAGAGCAGCTTCCATGTAACATGAGTAGAAGGCTCAAGATGACATTCCAGAAGGCAAAGGAGCTGAGATTACAACTAAGTATTACCTACCCAGCAAAACTGTTGAGAGAAAAATAGATATTTAACAAAATAGAGGATTGTCAGGCATTTCTGATGAAAAGATCAGAGCTGAATAGAAAATTCAACAAAGGTAAACATGAAAGAGTCCTCATAAGGGTCTCAATAAAGCTAAACTGTTTACATTCCTATATAGGAAGATGATCAACATAACCCCTAAGAACTTTATCATTATTAAGGGAGTTAAAAGGAGTTTACATAGAGTTTGTATTTCTATTACACAGAAATGATCTCAAAAAAATTAAGGGATAAGAAAGAAGGATACATGGGAAAAGGGACAAGGGAGAGATAGACTGGGGAAAACACATAAAAGAGGCATGCAAGAAAGATAGAAAGAGTGGCAGGCAATACTTGGACCTTACCCTCATCTGTGTGTGTGTATGTGTATACACACATTCAGTTATGTGTAGAATACACAATAGAATTTCCCAATAGGGAAATAGGAGGGGGAAAGGATGAGAGGATAAGATAAAGGGAGATTGATAAAAGGGAGAACTGATTAAGAGAGGCAGTGGTAGAAACAAATATTTTTGAGAAAGAGCAGATAAAAAAGAAAGAGAAGAAAATAGGATGGAGGGGAATACAGTGAGGCAACATAACTGTGATTGTGAATGAGATGAGCTCACCTATTAAATGGAACCAGAATCCAACAATATGCTGCTTACAGGAGACACCCTTGTAAAGATACCTTTCTGTAAACAGAAAGATACACACAGAGTTAAAATAAAGGGTTGGAGAGAATCAAATATGCTTCAGCTAAACTAAAATAAAAGGTAGATGTAGAAATCTCATGATTTCAGATAAAGCAAAAATAGACCTAATTAAAAGAGATAATCAGGGAAACAACATTTTGCTAAAAGTTACCTTAGAAAATGAATTGATATTTTAGAAATTACAACAATTTTCTCTGATGAAGTCCTCATTTCTCAAATATATACTGAGTGTAGAATTGAATCAAATTTATAAAAGTAAGAGCTATTTTCCACTTGACAAATATAGTCAAAGGATAGTTTTCAGAAGAAGAAATCAAAGCTCTCTATAGTCATATGAAAAAATTCTCTAAATCTATTAATTAGAGAAATGCAAATTAGAACAGCTCTGAGATAACATCTAACACCTAGCAGAAATAACAAATGCTGGAGAGGAAAGGGAAAACTAAGCACACTGGTAAACTGGTGTGGTGAACTGGTCTAACCATTCTGGAGAACAGTTTGGAACTATGCCTAAAAGGCTATAAAACTATTCATACCCTTTGACCCAGCAATACCACTGCTGGGTTTGTACTCCAAAGAGATCAAAGGAAAAGAAAAAAAACTAAATGTACAAAAATATGTATAGAAGCTCTTTTTGTGATGGCATAGAATTGGAAAAATGAAGAGATACTCATCAATTGGGGAATGGCTGAACAAGTTGTGGTACGTGATTGCAGTGAAATACTATTGTGCTGTGGAAAATGACAAGGGAGGTGGTTTCAGAAAAAACATGACAAGATCTGTATGAACTGCTGCAAAGTGAAGTGAGAAGAACTGGGAAATCATTGTTCACAGCAGCAGCAATATTGTAAAGATAATTAACTGAAAGACTTGTCTACTATGATCAATACAATGATCGTGGACAATTCTAAAGAATGCGTGATGAAAAAATGCTGGAGGTATCTACCTCCAGAGACAGAACTGGACTCTGAATACAAATTGAAATCTAATTTTCTCACTTTCTTTACTTTTGTTTTTTAAAATGTGTGGCTAATATGGAAATATGTTTTGCATGATTTTATAAGTATACTGTTATCATATTGTTTGCCTTCTCAGTAGAGGGGAGGGGAGGGATTTGGAACTAAATTTTAAAAAAATGTTTAAAATAAATAATAAGTTGATTTTTTAAAAATTAAAATGCCACCTATTATATTCCAGTCAATAAATAAACAATCAAATAAATAAATGAGGAATCCTCATCAAATGACTAGCGAGCAGACACAAATGAAGGAAACAAAATCCAGCAATCTCAACATTCTTACTCTAAATGAAATCAGAGGAAAGCAGGAAGTTGCAGCTAGACAAGAGGGTGAGTTGCAGGCAAGTCTTTCTCTGAGAGGTAAATAAAGGAGTTGGCAGAGATGGGTTTTATCAATGGTACAAAGACAAAGGTAGAAAACAACTCCAGCAATCCCATTGGCTGCGGGAACTCCCAGGTGAGGAAATCCTCTCTACCAATACAGATCATCAACATCTCTACACCTTCTAGTCTTAGAGAGCTATGGAGAGTAGGGAGGTGAGCTGCCCAGCACCATCCCACCAACATGGGACAGAGGCAGGACTTCAAGCTGGGATTCTGTCCTCTGAAGGCAGCTCTCCACCCACTCCACCCCATCATGATGCCTCTCTCATGAGTCCAGAAGCAAAAGGAAACATTTTTCCATTGGAGACTCAATCAGTTTAGATTGCGGAGCTCAGACTGAGTATGTTTAAGAAAAAAGAGACCACCATGAAGATCTCTTCAGGATATTCCAGCTATGGTTTTGGAGGAAGAATGTAGTTTAGGAATTAGGAGGAGGAGAGGTCCAGTGCTTACTGACTCCACAGCTGCTTGGGAACTTTTCATTTCAAATGCAAAAAAGTGAGTAATTGGAAACTACATTCTCAAAAGCTGTGGTTCTGGTCCCTTCTCTTCCTTCTGCACTCTCTTCTCAGTGGGTTTCAATCATGTTGCTCTCCATACCTGACCACTTCTTCTCAATTTCCTTGTCTGACTTGTTATGCAGATCATGACCCCTAACAATGACATTTTCCAAGGCTTCTATCCTAGGCTTTCTTCTCTTCTCTTTCTCCACCTTCTCCTTTGGTAACCTCATCATAAACTCTTCCATCTCTGTGCTGATGATTCCCAAATCTCTAAATGCAGCCTTAATCTCTCCTCTGAGAGTCAGTCCCACATCACCAATCACCCATCTGTCACTTCAAACTGGATGTCCCAGAGTCATCTGAGGCTCACTGATGGCCAAGACTGAATGTGTCATCTTTCTCCTCAAACTTTCAGAAATGTTTCCACTACTGTAGAAGCTCCTCTAGCTTTCTTGTTTCCAAGGCTCATACCTGTGACATTTTCCTGGACTTGTCTCTCTCCAGCACCCCCCCTAATCAGCTGACAAATTTGCCATTTATACCTTCACAAGATCTGTCATATCTGACCCCTTCTCTCAACTCAGGTTCGGGCATCTGTCACCTCTTACTTAGATGAATATAATCACTTTCTAACTGGTTTCCTTTCCTCAAGTTTCTGCCGCCCTCCTCCCTCCACTCAGCTGACAAGGTGATTACCCTTAAGCAAAGATGTGACCAGGTGACTCCTCTACTCAGTAAACACCAGTAGCTTCCATTGGCCCTAGTCCATAAAAAACTACAAACTCTGCTGTTAGGGTTCCCTGATCTACCTTGACTGACTCATTGAATATTGCTCCTGTCTCCTTCACTCGTTCATGTAGCCAAATTGCCTCTTTTCCTCTTACCTGACCCATCTCTATACCTTTCAGGTACAACATAAACATGGTAATCTGCAAGAAACTTTCCTGGTCCCCACACACACACCTGCTATTGCCCCCTCCTCTCACACTACCTTGTTGTATATGTCTGTATTTACTCACTTTGTGTCTATGCTGTCTGTATTTGCATTATATACCTGTTGTCTCCCCAATTCAGTTGGAAGTATCTCTGGAACATAGTAGGTGCTTAATAAACACTTCCTTGATTAATTGCTTTGCCTCAGTAGAACAAGGAGAGAGGGAAGAGGGGGCATATATCTCTAATATACATTAATCAATGAATATAAATTACATTTTATAAAGGAATATTTATTGGAGTAGCAATACTCTAGACTCACTGTCCCAGGACTAGACCAACTAACTACATTATCCAATCAGGGATCTAGGAGTAAACCTGAGAGACCAGGGATGTCTCTTTTCTAATGCTATTGGCTTAACTCCCATTCTGGAAGGTGTACCAGTCGGTCAATAAGTATGGTGTTGTGGGTGATTTCTGGACTTGGGGTCACACAACAAATCTTGAACTCTCAGCTCCACCACCCAGCAATGGTGAGATCCTGGCCAACTCACTTAACCTCAGGGTCCTGCTGTGTAAAATCAGAACGCTGGCTGCCAGGCCGTGTCCTAACTCCTCTAGCCGTTATCCTTCTGTGAGACAGAAAGCTAAAGTGAACTGGTCGCAAGTGAGACTTTCCTCGGAAAGATTCTTTCCCTCTAAATCACCAGCTCAGTTCTTGGTGATGTGTTATTAATCCATGAGTTTGCTTTTGTTTTTGCTTTGCTTTGAATTACACTCATTGTTCAAAGCAAAACACCGAGGAATTATGCAGAACTGCAGGAACAAAAACCCATTTAGTGAAATTAGAGAAACAAGAGGGAAAGAGTTTGACTAAAATTTGCTGCTGAAAATCAGAGCATTAGAGATCATTTAAATCCACTCAGTGCCCACCTGTGGTGCAGTCATTCATCCCAGGGTAATGGGCCTTCGGCCAGGCTTCCTCTCTAAGGTGCCATCAGTGCCCTCTCGGATGCACAAATAAAGGGCTATCTCATCAGCGATCACACTGATGGTCAATGAGTTGAGAAATGGAGAACTTCAGAGATGTGTATTTCCCATTCTCTCCCAAATGAGCTGCATATCACAGCCCATTGCCCAGAAGTCTATGGATTTAATTTCATTGTCCTCAGTGGAGAGAAGACGGGGACTGTTTCCTGAAAAATAAATGCTACCTTGTGGCATGGAGCTAGAGATCTCAGGAGCATCTGCTCTAGATTCCCAGTTCCAAGGCTGGACTTACAGGCTGTGTCCCCAGCAGCACCAGGGCACCTCTCCTCCTCGGCTTTTCGAGCTTAACTCCAGGGTTCAAAGTAGTTTTCTCCAGTATCATTTAGGAACCCCAAACCCTATGTTCTCCTCAAAATCAATCAACTATTTAAAATGTATCTCTAATATACATTAACCAATGAATATAAATTACATTTTATAAAGGAATATTTATTGGAGTAGCAATACTCTAGACTCAGTGTTCCAGGACTAGGCCAACTAACTACATTACCCAATCAGGGATCTAGGAGTAAACCTGAGAGACCAGGGACGTCTCCTTTCTAATGCTACTGGCTTAACTCCCATTCTGGAAGGTGTCCCAGTCGGTCAATAAGTATTTTGCTGTTGCTGAATCATTTCAGTTGTGTCTAACTTTTTGTGACCCCATTTGGGGTTTTCTTAGCAGAGATACTGGATTGGTTTGCCATTTCCTTCTCCAGCTCATTTTATAGATGAGGAAACTGAAACAAATAGATTGAAATGACTTGTCCACGGTAACCCAGCTAGTAAATATCTGAGGTCACATTTGAACTCAAGTCCTGGCTCCAGGACCAGCACTCTATGCACTTTGCCACCTATCTGCCCCAATGTCTATTTATTAAATACCTATCATGTCTGACATTGTGGTAGAGTTGAAGATACAGAGAAAGGCAAAGGACAGCCATGTTCTCAAGGAGAAGACGACATGCAAACAAATATATTCAAACACATTACATAGAGGATAAACTAGAGGTGATCTAAGGAGGAAAACAGTGGTATGGAGGGGCATTTGGGGAAGGTTTCCGGAGAAGTCTGGGAGGTTAGTAAAGCATTCAAGGAAGCCAAGTGGCTGAAATGAGGAGGGACAGTAGTCCAGGCACGGTCGACAGCCAATGAAAACTCCTGAAGTCTAGAGGCAAAAATAGCTTGTTTGAGGATCAACACATAATTCAATATCACTGAATCTCAGAGTGAATGGGGTGGGCGGGGAAGTGGAATAAGTTATAAAAAGAGTGGAAAGCTAAGAAAGAACTAGATTATAAAGGCATATAAGTGCCAAAATGGAGGATTTTATATTTTATCCTGGGACTGATAGGGAACCATCAGAACAGATAGAATAGTGGGGGTGACTTGCTCAGACTTGTGATTTAGGAACCTCAATTTGACCGTTCAGTGGAGGATGGACTTGAGTAGGGAGAGACTTGAGGCAGGGGGACCAACCAGCAGCCTACTGTAATAGCCCAGGGGCGAGGTGATATGTCAAAGGAAACATTGAACAGCAGCATCCCCTGGACTTCTACTGTATGAATATCCCCTGTATGCTTTACATGGAAGGAAAGAAGAGAGAGAGAGAGAGAGAGAGAGAGAGAGAGAGAGAGAGAGAGAAAGCCTATACCTCAACTACTATCATTTCATTCTGATGGATAGTCAATTCAATCTGTATTTGCAAAGTATCTGCTATATGAGGCTCTGCACTGGGAATGCAGAGAAGTCAGCTGGCTGGTCTCCAGGAGATGCCATTCTACCATGCAGGTGAGGAGGGCAGTCTTAATAACAGCTGATGGTAGATGGACTTTACTAACTTGCTAGAGTCAAGTATCATCAAGTATCCACCAAGTCCTCTTGTGTGCTGCACTAGTAAGAGCCTCACTCATTCTGGTTCACCTTAGTAGCTAACCAGGCTTGCCCTACCTCATCCTAATGAATAAAGAGACTAAATGGACCACCCTCAAACAACATGAGGGCATTCGGTCTTTGACTCACCACCTTCTGACTGTAATTCATCTACCTTCATATCTCCTTCTGTGCCTAGGATTTTGCTTTGGATATAGTCAGCACTTAATAAATGCTGGTTAATTTGCATCTGTCTTTGAACCCTCAAACAGCTCAGTGGTACAGTTTTGAATCCCAGAATCTCAGAGCTGGATGGGACCTCAGAAACATCATCCAACTTGGACCTAGAAAAAACAAGGCTTTCTATGGCATACCTGTCAATTGGCCATTCAGGTTTCGATGGAAGATTAACAGTGAGGGAGAAGTCATTATCTTCCATATAAGAGACCAATTTGAAACCAAGATCTCATTTGCATAATCCATCCAAATGCTCATAAACATCACTCAGGTTTTTAAAGGATTACATCCATTATTACAGAACCTCAGAGCTGAAAGGGACCTGAGAGGCCATCCATTCCAAGTCATGGACAAACATGGATGTGGAAGAATTGTTTTTTCCTTTTCCAACACCACCACCACTACTTCTACTACAATTGCTACCACCACTACCATCCTAGATTCTGCTCCAAGCTTCCTTAAGCCTGGCATCCATCCCAACTACTTTGAGAAGAATTTGGATCTTTCTAGGGATAATCTCAACCCTGAGAGGACCAGTCTTTAAGAAACACAGCCCCAGGCAGAAGTTGTTTGTTGCAAACAGAGGAAAGGTAGAGATGGCTTTAATAATTACACTATTCCAGGTTTGAAATAAACAGCAGTCACACAGGAAGAGCTAAAAAGTCAGAACAATAGACTCTCGGCATCTACAGCACTTTTAAGGAATCAAATTAGGAACAGAAATGATTTAGTCTCAGCAATGAGAACTTTACAGCCTCCATGTTATGGAAGAGGGAAAATTGATTAACCAAAACAGATCTAAGCTATAAATCTTGTACAAGCTTTTAACCATAAAAGCAGTGAATAAGCCCCAAAATAAATCTGAAAATGAAGGCTCACATTCACGAAAGCATTTTAAGGGCTGGGAACATTGCAGAACACAATGAAGGATGGGCCCACTTAGGAAAGCTTGCTGTCAGGAGTAGAGTGAAGATGAAATTGTAGTCCGCAAGTGAGGCTGAGCAGCGACAGAACTGAATTTGATGGAAAACCTCCCATGAGGGGCCACACCCAGCTAGGGAATGCTGGGATGGCAAGGGCTTCTGGACAGAGCCAGACCCAGGGCAGGAGGGGGCTCCTGGATGGGAAAGGGAGGGACTCAGCCCTTTCACCAACTGTGGAGGGACAGCCAGGGCTGTTTCTGCACTCCGTCTGCACCTGCACAGGCAGGAACATGGCAATAGGAACTCAGGTGTAGAGACCCTGACACCTACAAGACCTTCCCACACCACATCCCAGTAAACTTTTCTTAAGCACTTGCCATGGACCAGGCACTGGGGATACAAAGAGAGAGCAAACTCCTGTAGTCTCCCAGACTTCCATTGTACTGGAGGTACATGACACATTCACAAACAAATAAATGTGGGATATATGCTACTCCTGCCTCCCCAAAAGTGAGCAGTGATGGGGGAGGGGTGACAACAGCACTAGAAGAATAGGAAAGAGCAAGATAGTACAAGTAGGTTTTATTAACTTCATTTTATAGAGGAGAAAACAGTCTCAGAGAGATGAAGGGATGTGCCCAGGGTTCCCCAGCTTGTTAAAGGGTGATGGCAGAATTCAAACCTCAGTCTCCTGATGCTAAATCTAAGATTCTTTCCACTATGGCAGGCAGTTTCCCATATGGAAGACCCCATATGGAATAATGAACTCTTATCCATCCTCACCAAGTTTGGGGTGGAGTGGTGGTAGAGATCCTGGGTGCAGAATGGCCAATAGTTCCTCCCAAACCATTCTGAGAACACTGCCCTCAGGACTAAGGACTCTCCCCACTCATTTCTACCTCTTGGCTGGCTGTAGTGGGGAGAAACTTGAGGCAGAGTGACCCATCAAAAGAATACCACAATTGTTCAGTGTGAGTGAATAAGGGCTTGGCAGTGTCAGGTGACAGAAGGTGTTCTATTCAAGAGACAATGTAAAGGCTGAATAAACAGGATTTGACCAATGATTGGATATGGGATGGGGGATTTGGAGCAAATGAGGAGTAGAAAATGGCACCTAGGTTGTAAGCCTAGGTGCATGAGATGGTGATGCCCTTGACAGTTACCCAAAACTTAGGAAGGGGATATTGGGGACCTTTTGAGCCATTGAGTAGGAGAGCAACATCACAAAATCAGCACTTAAGGCATCATTTTGGCAGCTATGAGTAGTTCCTCTCTCTACAGAGTGGCTCAACACTTGAATCAGGGAGAACAATAAAGAGGCCTTTGAAATAGTTCAGGTGAGAGATGATGGAAGTCTGCACTAAGGCAGTGATGGTTCAAGTAGAGAGGAAAGGGTCAGATGCAAGAGATGCTGTGAAAGTAGATGCAATACCTTTTGACCCAGCAATATCGCTTCTGGGACTGTATCCCAAAGAGATCCTAGAAATGGGAAAGAGTCCCACATGTACAAAAATATTTATAGCAGCTCTCTTGGTGGCCAAAAACTGGAAATCAAAGGGATGGCCATCAACTGGGGAGTGGCTAAGTGATTTATGGTATATGAATATAATGGAATACTATTGTGCTATAAGAAATGAATAGCTGGCAGATTTCAGAAAAATCTGGAAAGACTTACATGAACTGAATGAAGTGAGCAGAACCAGGAGAACATTGTACACAGGAACAGCAACATTGTTCAATGATCAGCTTTGATAGACTTAACTCTTCTCAGCAATACAATGATCTAAGACAATTTCAAAAGACTCAGGATGGAAAATTCTACCCACATCCAGAGAAAGAACCATGGAATCTGAATGCAGATCAGCACAGACTATTTGCTCCTTTTTGTTGCTTTTTCTTTCTCATGGTTTTTCCCTTTTGTTCTGACTCTTCTTTCATAGAATGACTAATGAGAAAATAGGTTTAATATGAATATATATGTAGAGCCTATATCACATTGCGTGTCATCTTGGGGAAGGGGGAAGAGGAGGGAGGCAGAAAATTTTAGAACTCAAAACGTTATAAAAAGTGAATGTTGAAAATTAAAAATAATAAATATTTTTAGAAAGAAAAAGATTGGACAACTGATTTGGTATGGAGGATGAGGAAAGGTCAGAGAGAACTCCCCAGATGACTCCCAAGATCCTCAAACCCTCTCTCTCCAGATTGGCTCATACCCAGGGTGGTCCTTCGATACATTTAGGAATTCTTCTCTCACCAGAACATATTATTCTTGATTCGGAACAATAGCACACGTATCATAAACCTGGGACACACTTGTGTGGCAAATTCAGGGAAGCCTGGGCTCCCACCGGTGGTCAGAAGGTGAAAATTCCATCTAATTAATTCAGCGCAATGTCTAAGGTAGCCACCAGGTGGCAAGCGTCTCAAATTGTTCTTCCTACCTGTCCCTACTACTCGCTGCAGTATCCCCCATGGCCACTAGAGAGTGATAGAGCCTGCAAGATTCCGGCTGCTCCCTTCAGACAGGGCAGCATTGAATTCTTGGCTATCCCAAGTGGACTCTAGGAAATCAAGCTTGACTAAAACATTGAAACACGGAATGTAATGATTTGGGGTTCTGCTCCCGCCTCTTCAGGGTGATTCCCTCTCCTTTGCTTCTCTTCCCTCTGCAGCTGTACAGACTTGGTCTGCAGGATGCCTGAATATGATGCCGAAAGGGTTCTGAGGGGCCACCTAGTCCAACTCTCTCATTTTGTGTCAGAGGAAGCCAAGGACGGGGAGATCAAATGAGTTGGTCACCCAGGTAGGAAGGATCAGCGAATTCAGCCAGTTCCACAAATGATTCCGGAGGGCAGGGCTGTTCTCACTGCACCTCATAAATAGACTTCCTAGTGCCTTCTGGATGAATGAATTATGAAAGTGGGAGCAGTTTTCCGTCGATGAAAATGGGTGCGTCACTGAAAAAAATGGGAAACGGGCAGAGGAGGGGCATTGATACCTTTCCAAACAGTAAAGCAAAAAAGTGTAACCAAAAGAATGCAACAGCAAAGGTGTCAAGAGGAGCAAGAGTCACAATCAGATCTAAAGGGACAGGGGGCAGGGCATCTGGGCTACCGGAGAGATGCCCTGGTGCAAAATCTCAGGCATTGGCCAAGGAAGATACCTGAGATACAGGGACCTTCCGTTGAGAACTTAACGTTTCCATTAAAGGCAGCAATTTCCCTGCAGAACCTGAATAAGAGTGTCATCTCAAAGTGAACACAAAGAAAAAGCTTACACCACATTTTCAGGAAGGAAAATGAATGAAAACAGAAGCTTCAGAGAAAACTAAGGATAAGCCACTAAAATGATTCAATCAAAGGCCCCCGCTTTACGGTGTCACAAGACTTTTTGGAGATAAATAAGTGTTAGGGTTCATGAAGAATGAGCAGAATAGACATGATCTCCGTAAAGCCAGTACGTCATTCCTGATGAAAGGGTAAGAATTGGGGAGCCTGGAAATGCTTCCTACCTCTGAGCTCACTAGAAGAATCAACTCTGAGGAATGTTGTGGTGGAGGCAAGCAAGGAATTTGGGATATCTCACCACGAGCCAAATTAACATTTACTAAGCCAATGTGGGGTCACGGGTTGCTGTCTTTAGAGCTAAGGAGGCAAAAACAGGAGAATCCCCAGGCTCAAAGAGCTTACATTGCCCTGGGGAGGCACAACATGGACACAGATACACAGGAGAGAGGAGGTAGAACTCACTAAGCCCTGGGAGAGGGGAGCAGAGGAAGCTTCATGGAGGAGGAAAACATTTTTATAAAGACTCCAAGAATTTTCTCCTTAGACATTTAGACATTCAATGTTTGGCATTTGAAGAACTAAGTTACCATTCCAGTAAAAGCAGGTGTAATTTTTGTGTTGGTAGGTCTCATGGGACCCAAAATGGCTTTGGAGAAAGTTTTCTCTCCTCTGGTTCTTGGACCCTTCCAGAAGATCTGGGAACTTCACTAGATTACACCATCAATGCCCTTTTTCCCAATACCTATAATAAGCTCATGGTTCCCAATGCTCAAAGTAGCCAAGTGTTATTGACAGTCACAAGAAAGCAAAGCGAAGCTTAGAAGTGAGGTCAGAGTAAATGAAGATGCTGATGTGCATTCCCAAAGAAATGGACAGAGCCTCACACTGTAGGAAGCTCTCAAAGCAAATGTCAAATCTCTCATTCCTCATCAGAGAAAGGTTCCTCTAGTCATCCTATCCAGGGAACTCTTCACGTGGCATGAATCCTTAACAGAGAAAAGACCTTCATTTATTGTGGTTGCCACACCAGCACTGCAAGGATGAAAGCTCCTGATCATCAGGGGCACTGAAGGAAACTAATCTCTTCCAAATGCAAAGGAAGTGGCCTCTGTCATGGTTCATCACCCTACTGGGGAGCCCTGGGATTTGAAAGTTGCTCCTCTCCACACATTTCTTTTGTAAAGCTGACATCTGGTCAGATAGTAATTTCAGGAAGGACGACTATCTCCTAAACTGTGCAGTCATGGTGATATTCCTTCGAACACCATAGCCACCAAGTTCTACAACCCCAAACCCATAACTTTTACCTCCATATTATGTTGACCACAAACATGCTTTTTTATTCCACCATCACTCCAAAACTGATCCACTTCTATATGAACTCTGATTTTCCCTCTCTAATAATAATATCCTGCTCTATTTCTCACTCTGCTTTCCCTTTCTATCCCTAATCTTCACCCTGAATTCTGCTCCCTCCATCCTTTCTTGCTCTCTGAGTCTGTCCACCCTCCTTCTCATCTCACTTTCCTTTATTCACAGTCCTGACCATACTATGAACTGCCCTCTCCCCTGAAATCAATCCCTTACCCTACCACCACTGACACAATCTGTCCTCAATGCTAGGTAATCCTCAATATCCATTTCTTTAGATCGTAGTCTTGTGCAGTTGGCAAAAGTCATTAAACAGTGACCATTGGTCCTTCTCTGCGGAATCCTGAATTCGTTCCATCTAGTTTCAGAGGGGCCCCTCCCCCAATACAGCAGCCTTATTCTCTCAACTTTTTCTTCTGGTGATCTCATTAACTTCATCAGGGGCTCAGTTGTCAGTTATCACTACCCAGACCACTCCTGGATCTATATTTCTAGCCCTGATCTCTCTCCCAAGTTCAGTTCCACGTTGCCAACTACCCAGGGGAGATCACCAAATGCCTATCCCCTTATTTTCTCAGGCTGCACACCACATGTCTTTTCCCCTCTACATTTCCTCTTTCCAAACCCCCTTACCTCTGTGGAGGGAGCCATCATCCCTCACCCAGTTTTGCAGTCCTGGAATTATTCTCTATCCTCTCTTCCTAATTCCTGATATCTGACTGGTTGCCAAGTCCTAGCCCTTTGACCTCCACAGTATCGCTCATCTCTGTCTTCTCCACTGCTGCAATCGCACTCCAGCTTGGGCCCTTTTCACCTCCTGGTGGACCCTGAATATCCTCCCACCCCCTGTCCCTATTTCCAGTCTCTCCCTTTTCCACATTTTCCCCACTCATTTTCCACATGCTTACCAAAATAATTCTTTTAAGACCCAAGTTTGACCATGACATTTCTAAGTGACTCTTTATTATATCCAGGAAAAAATGCAGTCTCCTTGGCCTGGTTTCCTAGAATAGCTACCTTTCAAAACTTCGACTTACTTCAGGGTGAAGCTTGGAGACCACCTCCTCCAGACTTAGCTTTTCCTTATTTCTCTACATTCCATAGCCCTCCCCAGAGAATATAAGCCCCTTATAAGCAGGGGCTTTTAGTCTATTTTGTGGGGGAGGGGGTGTTTGATTTGCTGGAGTTTTGTCTGCCTAATGCACTGCCTCACACGCAGTAGGAGCTTAGTTACTGTTTCATTGCTGGTGTTTGTCCTTCCTTCTCCAAGAGAACCATGACATCATGATGATGACATGACTTGCAGTTGACTTGGGAGGGCTGTGCAAGGTCACCAGCCTTCTTCTCCTGAGCCATCTGGGTCCAGTGGCCTGATATTCAACAGGATGACTGGAGATGGCCCAGAATGTAATGGGAGACCCTGACCCTTTCAGGCTTAGGTCTCATCACAAACTTACTTTGAGTGAGATACACCCATTCAATAAATAGCTTTCTTTAAGTTAATCAAGGGATGGCCCCTTTGATAAAAAAAAATATCAAACTGGGAAGGGATGGAATTAAGGTGAGGGGAATAGAGGGAAGGTCACAAACCCAAGGATGGCTCATGAAACTGATGTTTTCCTTCAGTTCTTTAGCCTGTCTGGATGGGTCATGTCTTCTGCCAAAGGTTTGGAATCTAGTCCCTTTCATTTCTGTATTTGGATGCTTTTTCCTACAAGTAACACATGGATCCCAGGGGCTCATTCTGGCCATTGTCTCCTCCTTGTTATGAGGCCTTGGGTGTTCCTGTAATGGTCTGCAGCTCTTGGAGACTTTCTTCCCATCTAGACTTGTTTCACCCTTTATCCACGTGAATACTTTACCAAGAAAATGGCAGGAGAAGATGGTACAAGCTGAGGGGCAGATGGCCAGAGAGGACTTTTCCTATTGTTTCCTCTCCTTCAGCTGCTTAATAATTCATGGCATATTATGACATAAAATCTCCTTCATACTTTCCCATCCCACAGTGGAGTGCCCATTTCCTGTAGCAGGTCTCTTCTTTAGACAGGATCCCTCAAACCATGTGCCATTAGCACCTGTTTAGGGTCTGGGACACTACTGATCTAAGAAAGGCAGAGTCAGTATTTGTGAAGTAGATTCTGGTTTTCTTTATTCCCCCAAATCCTTATCTTGGTCATCTCTGGTCCCCAGGCTGGGTCATAGAGATTATGCCCATAGGGTATGATGCCCCCTCAGCCAGCCTGGGCTGGTGGCTGGCTTCTGAATAATAGATCAACTATGGGCCTCTTATGAAAGTTAAACAATCCATCTTGGTGGAGCCCTGACTCCTCCCACAATGACCCTGACCATCCTCTGGCACTGGTCCATGCAGGAAGTGCACAGCTAGCTGAGCCTTTGAGCAAACAGTGGAGCAGGTTGTGTAAGGTGCTGTTAGAGGAAAGGAAAACAGCCCAGAACCCACAGATGGAGTTACAGTGACCTGGCAATAACTTGGTCCCACCCCTCAGTAGTGATTAACTCCAGTGAGTTCCCTGGTACTTCAATGGATCATTGAGGCAATTTTGGCAGCTGAATTACAGGCCACATAATATAGGGTCCTGTTCATTTCCATTCGATGTCTCAGATTAGGGAATGTTCTTCTCCCCCAGAGGTTCTCAAGGGAGAACAGACCAGCAGGGGTATGTCCATTAGCTAAGGAAGTCTCATAAGCAACCAACAGAAGAAAGGGAAATAGGGAGAAATGATGCTGGAAACTCCCCAAGCAGCAGCCCACAGGGAAAGGAAAGGAACAGAGATAGCTTGGCATCCAGTGTCCTGGCTCTCCATTAAAGTTGGGGGGGGGTGGGGAACCAAGGGAGATCTAGAAGCACATGGCTTCATGGACGCTCAGAATTTCAGGCTTAGATGGGACCTCAGCAGCCATGCAGACAATTCCCTCCCAAAAAGGATCTTTACCTACTAGGATTTACCTGTCATAATCTCCTCCAGCCTCTGCTTCAAGGTAGTAAGTAATACAGTGAAAGGAGCCCAAGCAACACAGTCAGAGGCTTGGGTTCCAATCTCACCTTTGCTGCTTCTCTGCCTGTAAGATCTTTGACAAATGATTCCACTTCCTTGGGCTTAGTTTCCTCACATGTACAAGGAAAGTGTTAGGTAGATTCTAAGATCCTCTCTCTCCCTCTCCCCTTTTGAAATCTCTAATTATCAGTTAAGTTTTCCTTGCATCTACTTTCTAAATTTGCCTCCAAATGGACATAATGGAGCACAAAGGACCCTCTTGCCAGGGGAGATGATCTCCAAAAGGTCTTAGGATTCCTAGAACAGGATTATCCAATCTTTTGAGAGAGAAATACCCTGGAAGTGGCAATGGTTTCTAGAAGAAGACTCTGAATACTTGCTGAATTTGGACTGGATTGGATAAGATTGAATAGAGAGAACCCTGACTCAAAACATGTCAAAATGGGAGGATGGCACAGAGCCCAAGACAACACACCACCAACTGGCATTACTACTGCCCTTCTACCACTTGGGGAAAATGCCACGTGATAAAGGCAGAACTAACACACCATCTGGAGGGAGTGCTCAATCAGGATGGCCTTAACTGGCCACAAGAAAGAACTCACTGTTTAAAGGAGCTTCAGATCTTGTCCAGGTTTTATGTGCAGGACAGGCTTGCATTTTCACATTATTTTCCACAGTGATGCCCAGGTCTTGCATGGGAAATGTCCTCTTGGAGCACTACCAGAAGTTGGGAACTTGAGATGGAAGGGAGGACCATTATTGTTTTTCAAGGCAGGCACCACATACAAAAGAAATCAGAAATGCTTGGCTGGAGTTCTTGGGCTAAGTCTGAGTGTCCCTGGTCTGTCCTCGGTTCTTTAGGCTTACATGATTCCCTATTCTCTAGATATCCAGAGGAAAAAGAAATCAAAAATTTAATCTAACAAAATTATTGGTGACAGGCATTATGTCAACCAATCAACAGATACTAATTGAGCACCTACTATGTGCCAAGGGCTAGGGAGTCCAATTACAGGAAGATGAATTTAGAACTGGAAGGGGCATCCAAGAACACTACTCCAGTTCCCTCATTTTACAAAGGAAGAGACTGAGGGTGTAAAGTCCCTCACCAGTGAGTGACTGAGGCAAGATATGATGGCCAGTCCCATAGGATCCCAAACCAGCCTCTTTTTGCTGTCCCACAATCTCAGAATGTGAGTGCTAAGAGTGACCTCTTTGGTCAACTAGTCTGGCCATGTCATTCTAGGGATGAGCAAAATGAGTCCCAGGGCATTGTGACTTAGTCAAGTTCAAACAGAGAGGTAGCAGTTCTTGGAAAAGAAGTGACGTGTTCTCATGGGAGAGCCCTGAACCTTAAGTCAGACAATCTGGGTTCCAGGCTCAATCTGCTCTGGGCCTCAGTGTCAGCAGTAGCAAAGTGAAGGAGTTGTGAGAAATGATCTCTTGATATTCCTTCCAGCTCCAAAGCTCTAAGATTCCAGCTAATTAAACCAAACGATCCCCTAGTTCATCTCAACTTCCTTGATAAGGGTTCAGCACACTGCTGAAACACAAGTTGGTCTCTGCTGAGACTTCCAAAACTACCCTGGTCTCTTGTTTCAGCCTCCCAGTCAGCTGGCTCCTGCCATGGTTAACCTTATATCTTCTGGTTTCAGGTCATGCACATGGACCTGTTTCTGACATCTGCCTGAGCCATAGGACTTGGCCCACTCAGGCATGGGGATGGGGTCAGGGAGCAAGACCAATGAGATTTCCAACAGGAAGAGAGCTGGTTGCTCTCTTTCCTGAGCTCATCACCCTTTCTCTTGCATGAAAACATAGTGAGTCTAGAACAGGAAACTATAAAGCAAGACTTATGAACCTAAGGGCTACAAACCAGATTTCAGGGAAGCTGTAAACTTAAGAGGAGAGAAAAAATATATATCTTTCCTTGCACTAATAATTCACTGAAATTTCTTGTTTCTTTCAATTATGAGGGGAGGTAACAAGCACTATTTTGTGGAAAGGAAAATACCAGCTTCACCAAACTGCCAACAGGGTCCATGACACCAAGAAGGATAAGAATCCTGGTTGTAAAGGCCAGAAAATTTATGGAAAAACCGAGAGGCAGGAAGGCTGTTCTAGAGGGATCACCATTTTGTCTTCATCCACCATTCCTCTTACTGAGGCAACTTGGCACCATGGATAGAACTCTAGACTTGGAGCCAGGAAGACCTGAGCTCACATCCTACCTCAGACACTTACTAGCTCTATGATCCTGGGTAAGTGTCACAGACCTTCTCCCAAGCTCAGCTTTCTTGTCTATTCCATGGGAACAATAATAGCTCCTACCTCACAGGGCTGTTATGAAGCCTAAATATTCTATCTAAAGACACGGCAGATTTTGAGGTGGGATATAAAGACAAGCAAGGAGGAGACACATGCATCCCACCTCCTGCTTCATGGATGATGCTAGGGACAGAGACAGCTTAAACGAACCAAAGCAAGAAAAGAGGATGCTTCTCACCTGATCAGTCAAGAAGCATCCTTGGGAAAGGGCTTACTATGAGTCAACACAGCACTACTGACCACTGGGGATATGAAAAAAGGCAAAAGCAGGAACTTGGCCTCAAGGAGCTCACAATCTGACGGAGAAAATATGGGGTTGAATGTGTACACATATAGAGTAAGTGGAAAAAGCCTGAGAGGGGAAGGCATTAGGATCTAGGGAGCCTGGGAAAGACTTCTCATAGAAGGCAGAGTCTGTGCTGTTATGGAGGAAGCCAGGGTTTCTTAGACATGGAAGTTAGTGCAAAAGCATGAGAGAAGGGTGAGCACCTGCCAGGAAGAACATGTAGCATTCACTCTTCTTTGGACCCCCAAATAGTTGCTAGGTGAAAGTTTACAAGCGGCTCTGTGGGGAGCCCTGGAAGCCAGGAGAGCAAAGCCTGCTGATTAGCAGGATAGTGAGCTTAGAGCTCCAACCAAAAGAACAAGGGGCTTATTTCTTTCTTTTACAAAATGATATTTGCTTTTTCAAAGTTGTGGATGTTACTGCTGCGCTCACTCAGATGGAACCCTATGATCCTCAGTTATCAGGGATAAGGAGGGTAGGCAACCAATCACACAGGAAGAAAACAGTCCAGAGAAGTTAAATGGTTTGCCCAAGGTCACAGAGGAGACAAGCAACATGACCAGCCCAGGGTCCAGCTCTTCCTCTTCCAGCAGCTCTCAGAGGGGAGAGAGCCAGCAGGACTCACTCCTAGATTGTGTCCAATGGGCAGTCCATGCTTTGGCAGGTTTTTCCTCCTGGGCTAAAACTTAAACAGGGGAGGATTCCTGAGCTAGGAGGGGCCTTAAAGAACGTCGTTCACACCCTCCATTTCATGGCTTTTAAGTGGGTTGTCCGAGACCATACTCCTAGTTGTCAAGGAAGGCAGGATTAAAACCAGGGTCCCTAACTTCCAGTCCAGCAATCTTGTCAACCATCAGTCAACAAGGATTTACTAAGTGCTGTGTGTCAGCACTGTACCAAGTACCACAAAGACCCAGAATGGTCCCTGCCCACAGGATGCTCTCAGCCTAATAGGGGAAGACAACATGCAAACAATCATGTAAATACAAGATCCACACAGAGAAAATTGGAGGTAATCATTAGAGGACCACAAAGCAGCAAGCATCCTAAGCACCCTCAGGGTGACCTGCTAGACCAGGTCCTTGGATCTGCTTTATAAAGGAAAAACAGCTTCAAAGGGGTTAACAATCCTTCTTTAATTAAACATGTATGTCATTTACTAGTTCAGGGGAAAGGTTAACACCTTGAATATGGAGAAAATACAAACAGAGAAAATAAAGCAGAGAAATTAGCACAAAGATCAACAGACAGGGCTCCAACTGTCTGACAAAGTAATACAGACACCATCAGATGAGGGAAGCATCAACAACATCTGAGTTGTGGGGGAGAGGGGAGGCTCTTAACAAAATGGCTACTCAGAGTCTCATCCAGGGAATCAATAGGTCTTTTTCATAAGCAAAACTCCCAAAGCAAAATGCCATCTTCCCAGTATATATAGCAAAGACTCAGCCCCTGATTGGCTCAGAGCCAGTAGGCAAGAAATCTATGTGACTCAGCACAGCTGTGAAACATCAGGGTTCAAAGGAGACCAATCCCTCAGATGCTCACAATTTAGCCAGAGCCCAGAAAACTGAACTCCAAAAGGAAACAACAAGAATACCACTTTGCTTGTTCTTACAGATGGGACATCTGAAAGAAATTCAGGAGGCAGAGATAAGTTCAGACTGAATCCATAGTGTGAATAATAAATAGAACCAAAAGATCAAGACCAGAGTATGTTCAAGCCCTCTTCCCCCCATAAAACTGTCCTGCTGTAACAGCAAGAACCCTAGCACACCTAGGATGGCCTACTAGCACAGGTTCTTAGATCTACTTTTCTTAAAGGAAAGTCACTTTTAAGGGGTCAACAATCTTTTTTAATTATATTCACTAGTTCAAGGGAAAGTCAGCACCCTGAACTTGAGAGAAAATACAAATAGAAAAAAATACAGAGAAAATATAAACAGAGAAATAAAGCCCAACAGGCAGGGCTCTACTGCCTGAATCAAAGCAATATTGCTATACACTTTACATACATCCCTAAAGTGAGAGAGCCTTTACTTCTGAACAGTTAAGGGTCTGAACATATGGCTACTATCTACCAAGTAATCGCAAGGTCCTTCTCATAAGCAAGCCCCCAAACCAAAACCTCACCTCAGAGCATATATACAATTTTCAGAGTCAAAAGATATCACAATCCTTGTAACTCAACACTTAATTAGAAATTAGCTAAAGGTGTGAAAACCTTCTGACAAACCAGCTTCCCCTAAGTAAACTTCCCTTAATAGGCTCCATGTGAGACCTATTAATGGGAGGGGGGGGGATCTTACATCCTATTAACATTATACCTGCCTAGTCAGCAGGTCAGTGGTCCTCTCTCCCCTGGGCAGTCATTCTCCAATCTAAACATCACTAGATCCTTCACCTGACTGATATCAGCCTGATGTCAGGGACTGGATGCCCTTCACCCTCCCATCTACCCTTCTCCAAATGCTCACCAGCTTACTGTTATCCTTCCATTTGGAGAAATACACTTTAGGAAGGAGAGCAATAAACTAGGGGGTGCTCAGAGAAGGGTGATGTGCTTGGAGCTCACACCCTATGAGGCTCAGCTGGAGGAAATGGGACCATCTAATCTGGAGGAGAAGGTTCAGGGGAAATGATTGTGCCCCGTTCTGCTTGGACCCAGAAGGCTGAGCCAGGAGTAACAGACCAGGGGAGATGCAAGGCTAATTTAGCCTTGACATAAGGAATACCTTCCATATCATTAGAAATACCAACAGAATGGGCAGCTTTCATGAGGTGGTGAGCTACCTGTCATTGGAAGATGCCCATCAAAGGCTGGATGATCAATTGGCATTTATGTTGTAAAAGAGACTCTTCCACAGGTGCAGTTTGGACCTGAGTCAGGAGCCAGATTCAGTTCCATTTCAGAGATTCTGTGATGGTGCAAGAGTATGCACTGGCTAGCCTTACGCAAAGTGGTGAATTTAACCTGACAGAGGTCAGTGAGTCTTGGGGAGATAGGGTTTAGAATGGAAATTTGTACATTCTGGAAGTGTTTTCCTTATTCAAAAGGCATAGACTATATAAAAGAGGGTGGAGTCTAAGAGGATACACTCATTTGAGGAAAATTGGGAAGCAGAATGGAGAAGCATGGCCGTGTGCATCTGGGTGAGGGTCAATGGATGTAGAAACAGATCCTGTATTTTTGCATTTAAGGTTAGACCACCTGGACAAGAGACAGCCAGGGAAGAGTGGGGAAAACAGATCCCAAACCTAGTATGGACATGGTGTTTAGCACAGTCCATGGCACATATTAGGTATTTAATAAATGTTGGTTGGATAGCTGAGACAGCAAACCCAATGGACAAGAGCTGCCAGATTTCCAGATGTCATCCGTCACAGACAAGCCCTTCCTAGCCATTACAGAAATGGCAAAGGGAATGCCTCATGTTGACTCTGAGCAATAGCAGCGATTACTTGTTAAAAAAGCTATGAAAAGACATGTCAGATCTGATGTCCAGTGGATGTGAAATGGGCTGCCTCGAGGTGGGGAGTCCTCAAGCGCAGATTAGAAAATACTCACCAGAAATGTCATCAAAAGGATTCCTTCAGCGGAAGGGTTAGACCAGGTGGCCAAGGAGTCCCTGCCAGCTCTCAGGTTCCATGGAGAGCTGAGGCGTGTTTGAGGTAGTCACTCTCACTGAGCGAACACTGCTCTCTTAAATAGTGATGCTCAGGTGAGACACAGCAGGAATCAGCGTGAACACCACCACCTAGGAACAGGGGCAGGTGGGACTTTGGAACCAGAAGACATCATCGTTCCTCCCTCTGATACTTCCCACCGTATAACCCTGAGCAAATGCTTCTGCTCTGGAGTCAATAGAATGGGGTCCTGTGTCTGTCCTGCCCTATCTTCCCACTCTGGGGAAGATCACCTCATCCAAAGGCATGTTATCATCAGCATATTAGAACTTTCATGGGGCAGGTGATCACATGGTGGTCAGAAGAAACGATACAAGGACCCTGCCAAGGTCTCTCTCAAGAACTCTGGATTTGACTGTGCAACATGGGAGACAATGGCACAGGACCACGCAACACGGCGTGCCCACATCAGAAAGGGTGCTGTGCCCTTTGAGCGAAGCAGAATTGAGACAGCACAAAGTAAACGCAGGATGCGCAAATTTGGGATATCCACTCCAAATATTCATATGCACTATCTGTGCCCAACCTGCGGTAGAGCATTCTGAGCTCAAGTCTGATCAGCCACAGTCAGATACACTAAAATTTCACATTATCATGGTGATGTTATTTTGGTCCTCTTCAAAGACGAAGGGCATCAACCGCCAACCACTGTCATCAGGACCCTAAGCCTCCCCTCTGGTGGCCCAGCCCATAGAGCATGCATGGATAGGCAGAAAGACCTATGTCTGAATTCAGTTTCAGACTTTTCCTAGCTCTGTGATCCTCAGGAAGTCCTTTACTTTTCTTCAGTTTCAGTTTCCTGGTGTAAACTAAGAAGTAGAAGAATCATGTCTACTTCAGAGGCTTATTGTGAGCCTGATAGGGAATTTGTTTTGCTTAATTAGGTCTTTTTGTTACAAAAGTTTTCTTACTCTTTTTTTTTTCCTTTTCCTCCAATGAGAGGAGAGACAAGAGGAGGAAATCCATCTTGTGAGTTAAAGACATTAAGCTAAAATAATAAATGCTCACTGAGTAACCCAAGGAGCCTCCAACTCTCTTCAGGATTTTGTCTCTTGTGAACTTCTATTCATCCTGACAGTTTCTTCTCCCTCCATTCTAATTATTCTCTCTTGTAGCTAGATTGGCAGATAGGCATTAATAGCTTTCTTTCCACCCCCATTTTTAAGGCCTTTTTCTTAGGGCTTTTGCCAAGGTTCTCCTGGCTTTCTCCAAACCTAGTTCCAGTGCTCTACAAGAAGCCTTTCCTGCTTCCCTCAATGCTAGTGCCTTCCTGCTATGCATCACCAACCATTTTTCCTACTTGTATCTTGTATGCACCTGGTTATCTGTACGTTGTCTCCCTTGTCAGACTGGGAGGGCCCAGAGGGCAGGGACTGGCTTTTGCCTTTCTTAGCACAGCACTAGACACACAGTAAGTAAGCATTTAGTAAATTCTGGGTAGCTAACACTTGTGAGACAGCCAATAACACGTGCTCACCACCTTCTGTTAATAGTTGCTGGCATTTATATAACACTTTGAGGGCTTTCCATACGTTATCTCATTTGATCCTTGTTTATGTTGTTCAGTCGTTTCAGTTTTGCCCAACCACTCCTGGTACCATTTGCAGTTTTCTTGGCAAAGATACTGGCGTGCTTTGCCGTTTCCTTCTCCACATGGGTTCCTTACATTAACTCTCTAAGGAGGGTGCTATTATTAACTTCATCTTGCAGAAAAAGAAACTGAGACTGAGAGAGATTCAGGGCCACACAGTTAGCTACTATCTGAGCCAGGATTCTGATTTGGGTCTTCGTGATCCCAAGTCTATCATGGCACCCAGCTGCGCTCCATTCCTGGCAAGGCATCTATCAACCCTTGATTTTAAACCCTGGCCCAGAAGTCCAAATCCCTTCTGAGAAAGCACTTTCTTGGGCAACTGTGATGAGGAAGGTGTGTTCCGTCCAGGCAGGGTGGCCATCCGGTGTGAAAGCCCAGAAATGGACATAAAGTGTCACGTGTGAGAAGCAGAGACCAGTTCAGATGGTCTAGAGAACACAATGCCTAGTAAGGCTGGAGTGGTTACTTGGGCCAGATTTGAAGGGCTTTGAACACTAAACTTATGCTCTCCTGTTTGAACTAGAGGCCAACAGAGCTCTGCTTATGAGGATAGGACCAGGTGCCACTCCAATGGTAACAAACTCAAGTAGAAACAGGGCCAGCACACTATGGACAAAGGCCCCAGGGGCCCCCAGGAGGTGGGTTTGTAGGGAGCCAAACACTGAGTGGGCACTTCCAAGATTCTTGTTGGATTCAGTTGTTGGTGGGAAACACTGCCCCACCCACCCTCACAAGACACATATATACACACCACCATCAAGCCATTTCTACCTTTTGAGGAAAGAATCTCAGCTAGCTTCACCCCATAGCCCCCAATATTTCCCCTTAGGGAGAGCCTTTGGGCCTAGGTAAGGAGTGTGAGAGGAGGAGGAGGATGAGAGCGGCTCCTGGAACCTTTCTGCCACGGTTTGGCGTTTGACCTGGGGGAGCCCAAAGACCTGGCAATGAGAGAATGTGAAACAGGAGGCTGCTGGGATCCCAGGGACAATCCAAAGGTCCCACTGCAACCTGCCATCCCAGTTATGTTCCCAGAAGGGCCAGGAGAGGTGACACAGCCACGTGCTGCCCCCACACACTCATTCACAGGTATTGGCACACACGGAAGCCCCAGGGTCTGCTCTCACACACTGTGCACACACATGCACATATGTACGCATCTGGAGGGGAGAGGGGGACGTAGATCCGCGCTCCCCGACCAGAGCACAGGAGTGCAGGTCAGTCAACAAGCATTTCCATTAAGCGCTTACTGTGTTTACAGTGTGCTTACACACACACACACACACACACACACACACGATTGTGACGCACGCATCTGCTACCCCAGAACACCTGGCTGTGGAGGTGGGGCAAAGGGGATGGAGAAAGGAGGGAGGGGAGAAAGCGAGGGGGCCCGCCCAGTGGGTGGGGCCTCTGAGGCTCTTTGCGGACAGCTGCCAGGGCCCGTCTACTTTGAGTGAGCGTTGCTGGGCCCCGCCCCGCCCCGCCCCGCCAGGCGCAGGTGAGGGAGGCCCACTCGCTCTCTCCGCTGCGGTCCCCTAACCTGGTGGACCCGTGGGGGATTGGGGCGGCCTGCGCTGCCCGGGAGCCCCACCCTCCACCCTTCCCGACGCGCCCCTCACATCCCCCTCCTCCTGCTCCTCCTGCGGATGCCAGGGCGGCCGCTCCTGCCACGGATCGCGCTGACGCCAGCGGGCCGGGCCGAGGAGGCACTGGGCTGCCAGGTACCTGCCGGGCCCGATGCGGGCTCCACTGCGGGGGTGGAGTGGGGGCCGGAGGGCCGGGCCAGAGCCGGGATCCCAGAGCCGGCCGGGGCAGGAGAGGCGCAAGGGCCCGCGGGGAGGGGGTCTCTTCTCCCTTCTCTCCATCAGGAGCCCGGGGCGGGGGCATCACAGCGGAGCCTCCCAGCTGGCCTGGGGAGGAACCGGGAAATGCGGGGGAGGGGGGACGGGGGCTTCAGTCCATGCCGGCCTCGGCCCTTGTAGACGCGGCCCCGGCAGGGTGCTCCTCCGCTGCCTGCCGCCGCACCTGCTGCCACCTGGCTGGGCTCGGCCGCAGGACATCTTCTCGGGGAGGGAGGGAAGGAGGAAGGAGGCCATTCCGGGATGGGGCTGAGCCACCAGGGCCGACGTTGCCTTTCCTGCTGCCAGCTGGGGCCTGGCCTTGCAGCCTAGCCTGGCCCAGCCGCAAATCCGGCAGGCTTCCTTTAACCCGGGCACATCCTGTTCCCAAGGTAGCCCCAGCCCCCTCCCCACCCCCGGCTGCATCGAGGGGACAGAGGCGGAGGTACCCAAGGCCGTGGCCCAGCGCGGCAGCTGGGAACGATGGAGGCACAGCTGCCTGGGGTCTGCCTCCCCCAGCCCTAACCCAGCTGTTGGGTTGGGGGTGGGGGTCTTGGTCTCCTCTCCTTGGAAACCATTCCAGAACAGAGTTGTCCACCAGCGGATCACTCTGGGTGTGGGGGTGCCTTGGGGGAGGGGGATGCAGGTTCCTTCAGAGAGGTAGGAGGCCTGGGCCCCAGTGACCCAGGGTACTGGGAAAGTAAAGCTACTGGGAGGACTTCGGTCTGTGCTCAGGCTGCAGGGAGAGCCCTGGAAGGGAAGGAAGGAAGGAAGGGAGGGACGACTGGCTGAAGGGCAGGAGGCTTCTGACCAGTGGCCCCTAGGTCAGTCCCAGTTCTAGTGCCCAAAAGCATCTGGGGTCAAGGCCCAGGGGCTGCAGACTCTGGAATGGTGGGTTAGGCAGGACGGAAGCCTGCTCCCCTGTGTGGTCAAGATTCGCCACCATTTTCAAGAGGGAGAGAGTCTTGGAGCAGGAAGAAGAAGTGACTGTAATAGGCCCAGGGCTAAGGCCTGACTGGCCAATGTGGCCATGGGAGGGAACATGAGGTTCAGGAAGTTTTAGGGGAAGGGAATAACCATTTATACAGTTGGTACCCCTCCTGGGCTCTATGCTGAGTACTAAACAAATATCTCTTTGGATCCTTACGATACCGCAGGAAGGTTTTACAGGTGAGGAAACTGAGGCAGACAGATGAAGCGACTTACCAAGGTCATGCAGCTCAGTCTGGACAGAAGGTCATCAGGCCAGGAGTAGCCCTTCTCATCCTTCTCCAGCCCAGCCCCAGTAATGACCAATCACTGAGGCTTGTGACCATGTACTTTAGGAGACCTGGGAATGGGAACTGGGCTCAGAGGGGCCCAAACCCTGCAAGATCAGGAAGCAAACATGCAAACGGGGTAGGGCAGGGCTTGCTTTTGTGTGAATTGTGTACCTACATGTGCACACACCTGCACTCACACACTTCATGACATTTTATTCTGGCCTTAAAATGTGCTGACACTTGGCAGTATCTCCTTAGCTGAGCTGATGATAGGTTGACTGTGATGACCCACATCAGGAATGGGGTATGTGAGAGAAAGAACCTCAGAGAAGCATGCATGTGAGGGCCCACAGCCTCTCACTCTTGGCTGGGGCTCATCTTCTAGTCTGGCTTCACATATGACTCCCTGGGACTGGAGACTAAACCAGTGACCTCTAAGTTCTATTATAGCTATCAATTTGACAACCTGACCACCTCCCACCTCCATGCCTTTGCCTGCAATGTTTTTCCTCCTCATCTCTACCTTGAACTCCCTTCAGGGCTCAGCTTACCTGAGCCTCCTAGAGGAAGCCTTCCCACTTCTCCACCTTGGGTGTATTCAGCTTATCAGATGTATGTTCACATGCAGAAATTTGTGAATACATAAATATCTTTACACCCATGTCTGTGTATATGTTTTCACACATATAATCAAAGGCAAGCTTCTTACAGTCAGGGCATCATTTCTCTATCCCAGGTGTCTGGCACACAGTAGGTACTCCATAAGTGCTTAGAGTGTGGAATTGGGGGAGGGCAGTTACAGCCAGTTAATCCAGTCCCTCTGAAGCAGCCCTCTTAGAATTCAGCTGCACCACTGGAGGGGAGAGTTTTAGTCTGGCCCCACCTTCTTTGGGTTGGCCCCTTCAGCCAGCCCTGAGACAACAAAGGACAATGTACTGAAGAAGACCCTGCCATCAGAGAAATAATGACATGACTTGCACTTGACTTTGTTTTGAATGAGGGAGGGCTGTGCAGGTCACCAGCCTCACTTCTCCAGAGCCATCTGAATCCAGTGACCAAGATATTCATCAGGATGACTGGGGATGACCCAGGATGAGGCAATTGGGGTTAAGTGACTTGCCCAAGGTCACACAGCTAGTAAGCTTCAGGTGTCTGAGATGAGATTTGAACTCAGGTCCTCCTGACTCCTGCACTGGTGCTCTATCCACTGCACCACCTAGCTGCCTCTGGAGGGAGGAAGGCTTGGAAAGGAGGGTAAGACACTGGTAGTTGGTCAGAAGATACAGGTGAAAGGTCAAGACTTCCTGAGCATCTCCACTCATCATTGCCAGCCACCCCATCGAATTGCAGCAATACTAACGGGACCCTTAGAAACATCCAGCCTCACAAGGAAAAAGCCCATAGAGGGACAATGACTTGTCCAAGGTCACACAGCTAGAAAGAGGCAGAGCTGGAACTGGAACCCAGGTTCAGCTTTTGACTACTGGTCATTTTAATGGTTAGGGGTCAAATCCCCTTCATAAAAGGATTTGTTCTGTGAAGTTTGGATTCAAAGGGCCACACTTGAGGACTTCAAGGGCAACATGTGACCTCAGTCAAGGCCGAAGGTTTCCCATCCTTGTATCCCGTGGTCTTGGCAGATGTCAGCTGAGCCCAGATCTTTGTCTTTCCTGTAAGACTGATCGAAGCCCAACTGGGGTCTTGCTGCTCCTGGGCTGCTGCTAATCCAGTGTCGTCATTGTTCACAAACACAGCCCTTGGCTGGTACAGAGGACAATGGGGCTCCAGAGCCTGCCAGGGAGGGAGCATCCCCCGCAGAGCTCAGGGGACAGAGGAAGAACTGTTAGAGAAGCCAAGGTTTGGGGCTGCACATGTGCTGATAGCCAAGAGGATGGTAGGAAGTGCCCCAGCTCTCTGCCCATGTTTAGGCAATGTTCAGATGGGAGGGGGGCTCTTTAAGGGGACTCCATCCCCTCAAAGTAGGGGACCACCTGCCCTTTGAAGGATTCTATAGTTCACTGGACCTGTGAAGGTATTTAGAAACTGTATTCCAGATAGTTTTACATTTCTTTTTTTTAAAAAATCACATTATAAAAGGAAAAAAATGACTAAAAATGAAATTTAGGAAGATCGCTTAAGATAATTAGAGGTCCTAGATAGAGGCCTGGGACTCACGGAGGAGGAACAACCCTTCACATGTGGATCAACACCTGGTCTGCAACTTCTACTCTATGTAAGAAGCCTGGAGCCCCAAGAGATTAAATGACTTACCCGAAGTCACACAGCCAATCTGTGTCAGAGCTGGACTTGGTCTCTGGTCTTCTGCTCCCTATCCACTACATCAGAAGTATTGGACTTGGGCCCGGCACTCTGGATCAGATTAAAATGTCATCAGGAAATAGTTTAGAAAAGAAATAAAAATGCTATGCAACATAGGTAATGTTAATTTGTAGTTTTCCAAGTCAATATCTGCCCACAGGAATCTGATTCTCTTATTATATCATGCTCCCTCTCAAACCTGGTAACAAAAATGTATTTTGAAAAAACTGAGATATATTTTTATAGTTTTGGCTTATTTTATTTCTTATGATTTAGTCTTTTATTTAACTGCTGAAACCCAACATGAGACCCCAGTGTGATTTAACAAAAGTGAATTCAGTAAACGTTTGTGATGTCTCTGCTGTTGTATAGACCCCAGGAGGGCAAAGTCAAAAGGGAGGCAATCCCTGCCCTCTAGTAACTTACATTTTCCTGGAGGTCTGCAGACTGACAGTACATGCAAAGTAAGTATATGAAATGCTATGATGGTGAGCCTAGCATCCAGCTGGGCTAGAGGCGAGCAGCCCAGGAGGCAGCTGGAGCCCCATGGGTACCTGAGCAAGCTTAGAGGGCAGTGGAGGGGAGCCAGGAGCCAAGGGTGCTCTGGGCAGACCATAAGGGCTGGGGAAATGGGAGACGTCATTGCTGGGCCCATTGTGGGAGGGGGAGTCGTTCATCATCATCATCCTTGTCATCAACACCAGAGGGTCTGGCTTTCACTTTCCCCTGCCTGATCATGGCCAGGTGGTGGGTAAACTCTCTGGGACTTGGTTTCTTGTTCTGGAAGAATCACTGAAGTGGCCTGTCTGCTTTGCTGGCTTCTCCCTGCATTGGGTCTGCTCAAGAAGTTCTATGGCAGGCCAGGGAAGGTGGGGAATGGTACAGCTCTGGCTCTCTTGAGTTCCCACTTTTGAGTCTGCCCACATGTAGAAGATGTAGCTACTGTCTACTAGGCTGACCCCTAAAGTAATGATGACCCCTCCAAGCTGAGTGATCTCTCTCTCTATAGTGTCCCCCAAAACCATCCTTCTTATATGAGCTTTAAATTTTGGTCCCTGGACACCTGCAAACAGATTTTCCTTTATATAAGGTTCAGTCACACCATCCTCTCTGGGGAGTCTTCCTGGGTTCATCCCCACTGAAAGCCTTCCTCTTCTTCAAATGTTCCTGGAGTAACTTTTGGTCTTCCCTCTGCCCCTACTCTCCTCCCTCATTTCATATACTTTAGTGTGAATGAAATGTTGAGGGAGTCAGTAGAGGCAAGGGAAGCAGGATATGAGAGGCACTGACCTGAGTAGCTGGGAAGGGGAAAAGGGTTAGGTGCTCCTCATGGCCTGCAGCCTTTCCATCTTGGTCTGGATGCCCTTTATTGGTGCAGTCAAGAAGCTACTCCCTTCTTTTCTGCTAGGCTGTATAGAGGCTGAGGGGAACTGAGAGGCTCTAGTATCCCAGCTTCCTCTTGGGAGGCAGTGATCAGCCTCTACCAGTGTGGCGCTGACCAGCCTCCTTGCTGGAGTGCAAGTCAGGAACACGTCACCATGAGCCGTGGAAATGACTGTCCCAAAGAGACACCCGGCTAAGGGAAGAACTTCAAGGCTTGGAAGGGAATGGAGCCTCGGCTATTGTGGCATGCAGGCTGGTTTTCTTTGGCCCCTGGCTCTGATCACTGCTCCCAGCTCAAGGCATGCTGAACCAGGATCCTGGTTCTGTGACATTATCATTGCTCAGTCTTCCTTTGTGCCCTGCTAAACCAGAGAAAACTGCAGTCACCGTGCTCACAAGCTCATGGTCTCTGTCCCCTCCTGAAATTGCTCCTCTACTTTTGAATGCTTCCTCTCACTTTTGCAGAATCCTTTCTCCTCACCCTTCCTCTATCAAGCTGCAGTGGGACTACTCAGGGGCATTCTTTGTCCAATCCACTCCAGTAAGCACTGTAAAGCACCTACTATGTGCCTCCATACACCCATTCTGGAGATACTCATGTAAACTACATCTGCCTTCAAGAAACTTACATTTGACTCTAGTATCCTTACAAGAGAAAAGTTTTAGCTCAAAGATTTCTTGTAAACGTACAAAAATGGATGCCCAGCTTACATGGTGTTCCTTCTTTGCAGGTGATGTTCTAATTCCTGTGCATCCCCCTGATTCATCGGTAACGGAACAACAAAAGGAAACATGGAGGGACACAAATGGTGAGTGTCTTCCTCCTTCTGACCCCAGGTGGTGTGTGGGCAGCCTTTGTGACTCACCCTTCATACAGTCAGACAAGACACCTTGACAAGTGCCTACTGTGTACCAGGCAAGGTGGGGATCTAAATAAAGGCTAAGACCAGTCCCTGCCTTGGGAGCCTCCAGTCAGATGGGTCATCAGTGAATAGCCTGGGTCCCAAGGGGCAGCAGCCCTTCTTAAGAGGACTTAATGCTTCCTGGGTTGTCTCTTCTCTGAGGAAGCTCAGATATCAATGATGGTGTCAGCCCCATTTTTGAACCACTCTCTGTAAGACATGAAGTAATCAGAGTGATTGCAGTCTCTGATGAAAGTTGGTCTCTTGGTTTTATGGTCATTCATGAATACTTATCCCAATTAATCATTCTTAGAAACCTATCATGAACGAAGCAGGAACAAGCTTGTCTAGCTGTCACCTGGAAAGCCTCTGGCAGAGAGCACGTGTTGGAAATTCTTACCAAGTTCTGATCTCATTAAGGACAGGCCCGAGCCCCTTGTTGTCTGAAATGTGAAACAGCAAAGGCATTTTGTTGGTGTCTTCCAAGAAATATCCACATAGAATGGTGCATTCTAAAGGGCAGATAGGTCTCTAGTCCTCCTGCCTACCCTGAATTCAGTGACCAAACAGTTCCTAATTGTTCCAGACTTCTTTCCTAAGCCAATGGGATCTCATGCCCTTGTAACCTAGACAGCCAGTGTCTGGCTTGCCTGGAGTCAACTTAGGAAGTTGGGGTTCACTGATCAGGTGTGATCTGAGGGACAAGGTTGAAGGCTCAGACAGCCTGAGGGAAGAAAGGGGGCATTGAGCAGTTGATAGGTTAAAGACCCCAAGAAGGGAGTAAAGAGGGAAGACCAACGGGGGTTCTATCCAGAGATCACCCTGCCATCAGTCATGTCCACTGGCATGCTGCTGCAGCCTGTTTTCTCAGGATCAAACTATGGAATTTGTTTTCCATATCTGTTGACATATTTTTGAAAAAATGTTTTTCAGGATACTCTCCCTTAGGGAATGACATACTGTCCATTATTTTTGTTCAATTTAAAGTCCATTGCAAGTTTGATGATTAAAATATGAAATTTTTAGACATCTTACCTTGCCCCCCTACATGTCAATCTTCTGTTATCTAGTCATCATCCCTAGTGTCAGAGACAATGGCAGGAAGAAGAGACCAGAGATGTGGGTTCTAATCCTGGCTTTACCACCAAGTAGCCAGCCTGGGAGTGTTTCATCTCTGGGGGTCCTAGGCTTGGTCTCTGAGGTCCAGTACAGTGTTCAAGCTTGGACCTAAGTCTCATGTTGAAATGTCATTTTAAAAAAGACTGACAAATATGGAAACACATCATTTCATGTTAGTCAAATAACATGCTAGGACAGTACTTCCCAGAGTATCCCAGAGCTGTTGTTGGCAAATGAAGGCATCCGACCCATCCCAGAAATTCCCTCCAAGCTTCCTCCCCCTTGTAACTGTTCACATGTCCTTGGCAGCTACTCTAGAGAATTGTATGACCAATATGCCCAAAGTCAAGACAAGTCAGTGGTGAATAAGATGCAACAGAAGTATTGGAAAACGAAGCAAGCCCTCATCAAGGCAACAGGCAAGAAGGAAGACGAGCATGTCGTGGCCTCTGACGCAGACCTGGATGCCAAACTGGAGGTAGATGGGTGCTCCCTGGTGGCCCCAGGGTGCACACAACTCACATGTACTCCCAACTGTCGTGGCCACAACACAGCCTGAATATGTTCACTCCATGGCAGAGTGGAATGTGGGTTCTCTCCCCTGACTGATCTCTCCATACCTAGGAAGTATACTGGGAGGAAAAATGAGGCCCAGATGATTAGCCTTCCAAGGACTGAACCACCTTTACCCCCTCCCTTCCCCGCCACAAATCAGGACTGTGCCCTGTAAGAAATCCCAGCGTGGGGAGACAGCAGACCATCGCCCTGGAACGGGGCAGGCTCTGGCTCACTTTTCAGAAAGAAGGCGCACTCACATGAATTTCTAGCAAAGCTTTAGGATAGATGATAGGAGCAATAACTCCGATGCTACCAGTAATCCCTACCATTTACAAAGTGCTTCAAGATGTGCTAAGCACTTACAGGTAGGGTCTCATCTCATCTCCACAACAAGCGTGGGAGGTAGGGCTTATTACCATCCCCATTTTACAGGTGAGGAAACTGAGGCAGGCAGAGGGTAAGTGACTGGCCCAGGAGCCATAGCTGCTAAGTGTCTGAGGCAGGATTTGAACTCAGGTCTTCCTGACTTCAGGTCCAGTCCTCTGTGCATAGAGTGCCCCCTAGCCGCCATATAGGGCAGAGAGCTGGCGAGCACTTGGAAGGAAAGGTCATGAATGATTCCCTGGTCTCAGCATAGGTCCCACCAAGATGGTCACAATTTGATTGAATTGAGCTGACTTGATGGAGAGCCCCACCACGGGCATAGGCTTGTGGTCCCTTTGGGTACTCAAGGGTGGAAAGATACAGCCCTGCTCTCCGCAGCCCTCTGGTATAAAGAGGGTGTGTGAGATATGCCATTGACTTGGGGCAAGACAAGGCAGTAGGATGGGGTGAGGGCAAAGGGAAGGACGGCAGGCAACTGGGGGAGGGAAGATAGCTTCCGAAGGAGGGGACACCCAGGCCAGGCCTTCAGGGGAGAGAGAATCTCCATAGGCAGAGATGTGCAGGGTGAGAGGGTTGGCAGCAGGGGAGACTGAGGAAGAACCAGGAGTTCAGGTGGGCCAGAATGTGGAGTGGGTTAAAGGGATAATGGGTTATGACATAGAGGTCTTGTGGATCTGTATTGGGGAGGGCCTGAACACCAGGCTATGGCCATGGTCGGCTCACTCTCAGAGGCGTGACCTGGTCAGATCTGTGCTTTAGCGTGGTTATCCTGGCAAGTGACAAGTGTGCCAAGGGCAAACTGGGAAAGAAACAGGAGACTGGGAGCCCAAGGAGGAGACAAAAATGTCTGTCCATCCAAAATGAACCCAGTGAGGTAACAGCCATGTGAGTGGAGAGAAGGGGACAATTTGAGCAAAGTTATGGAGATGGAAAAGATGAAAGAGAGACAGAGAAAGGAGGAGGAGAGAGAGATAGACAGAGAAGAAGGAGAGAGAAATGGAGAGGAGACAGACACAGAGACATAAAGAGAGAGACAGAGAGATAGACAAATTAAAATGAGAGACAGATAGACATAGAGACTGACAGAGAGAGGAGAGAACATTGATTAAGTGCACCCTATATGCCAGGCACTATTAAGTGCTGAAGACCCTACAAGGAAACAAACTCCCCCAGCTCTCAAGGAGATGATATTCTAATGGGGAGCTGGAAAGTGGGGGACAGACTGAATAGTAAAGGCAGGTTGGGGGTTGGGTGGCCACCAAGGAGATGGAGCAGGCACAGTGTGGTTTCTGATGCTACAGAGGTTCCAAGCAGGGAGTCATAAATCACAGAATTGTCCCCTGGGGCCAAGATGGAAACAGAACAGTCCTGAGCCAGACCAAGAGAGTGTAATTGGACAACAGTGGTAAATTTGGGAGGAGCTGACCCTGTCTGTGGACACTTAATCACATCTTTCCTGATTTCATTGAGGGGGAGAGGGAGAATAGTGGTCAGGAGGATGCCCCCACTTGGGTGATTCATGGATGATGAACACTTAACTGAAGAGTTCTGATGATGAGTAAGCAAGCGGGTGTTGACTTGAATGGAGGTCATGAGTTGTGATACATCTGGAGCTCTGTCCTTGGTCCTGCCCTGGTAAACATTATTATTCATGCTTTGGATAAAGGAGCTTCTAAGTTTGTGGCTAACACACAAGGTGGGAGGGATAGCCAGTGCCTCGGAGGACAGAACCAAGATTCAGAGACATCTCAAGAGGCTAGTATGTTGTTCTAAAACCCACCAGATGTTCTCCAATGTAAAGTCTTACCCTCGTGTTCAAGAAGTCAGTTGTACAGGGTAAGGAAGTGAGAGAAAGCTTACACTCAGTCAGTTCCTAGGAAAAAGACCTGAGAGTTCCAATTGACTTCTCCCTTCACAGAAGCCAGTGACAGGAGGTAGTGGCCAGAAAATCAAATGGTTTAGGCCATGTTTCATGGCTGTCTATGTCCAGAGAGCTAGAGGAGATACTCCTGTTCTGGAGAACACAGTTGAGTTCTGGGCACCACGTTCTCCAAGGGACATTGAAAAAGCTTTTAGAGCATAGGAGAAGGGTGAAGGTGTGAGCCATGTTGTTTGTGAGGGATAGTTGAGAGATGAGATATCTTCAAACATTTGTGGACAGGTCCTGTGCCTCAGTGGTTTGAGGGCCAGCCAGACCAGGATTCATGCTCTGCACTTACTGCACTCACTGGTTCAGGCAAGTCACAAGCTCTCAGACGGTGGGTCAAAATCAAAAACAACATAAGATCCCAAGTCATGCAGATAGACTTAGGAAACCACATGTTAACCTCATCAATGTCATTGATGAATATTTCCCCTCACTGTAGAGCTCCCTCCAGCATCTGCTCCAGGCACCTCCACAAGACTGTTGCTAAGGGGCTCCCCTTCCTGGGGGAGGGAGTTTTCTGTCCTGAGGGGTTCCCTACATGGAGGAAATTATGGGCCAGTCTCTTCCCCTTCTCCTCAGTTAGAAGAGGGTTTGCTATATCCCCGAGTTATGTGAAAAGTGTTCCAGAAATTCATCCCAGCACTTACAATCTGGGGGCAGGGGGCTCTGTCAGGATGGACAGCAAAGTGCCCCAAGGTGGGTTCCAATCACAGGCTTTATATCTTCCATCTGCTTTCTCCATACCCCCTCTATGTTTCCATCTCCTGAGAGGCAAGGGCAAAAAGAGGACTCAGAGCACTTATCAAGAACGTACTGTATACTGGCCCCTGAGCCAAGTGCTCCATATTATCCTATTACACACACACACACACACACACCCATACACCCTGCATTTCCCTCTGGGCTCCTAAATGCTGTTACCAGTCCTGTCCTGCTTTTTTGTGACTCCCAGGCAGCAGATCTAAGGATGAGTACGAGAACCACAAGTAAGCTGACCACAAGGAATGTTTTTGGCCATAGCAAACACTGTACCAAGTCAAAGCAGGGCTGCAATCTGCACTAGTGAAAAGAACACCCACATTGTGAAATCACAGATTATTAAGGGACTGGAGTATTCTCGTCATTTGCCTTGTAATTAGTTCTTAAAGCCTGTTCTTAAAAATGCTTGGTCACATATATTTCTCCATAATATTGCAGACTGGGAAGAAGCTGTTGGTCTACTCTCACAAGTGTTGGCTAAAAATCAGTGGTTCTGTGGGATGTTTTAAGGTGCCGGGGACATCACCCTAACTTTCAGAGTCTTCCCTCTTCAATTACTAGTGCGTGAGGTCAGGGATTAGGGCTTTAGTCCTTTTTCTTAAGGTCTTCAATCTTGTCAAATAAAAATTCCCCTGAGAAGGAGGTAAAATATGGTTATCGTCAATCAGCCATTTACACTTTAGTGTGAATGAGCTTCAAGGAGCAGGTTAGAGAGTGTGAGGGTATTGGGTATCTTGGAAGAGGTTGGAGGGAACACAAGCAAGCAGAGACTAGTCAGGGACAAGACTGAACCATTTCCAGCATTCCTGAGTTGGCATTGGCTATTGATTTGTTAAGTCTTTTTCTGGTTAGAAATCTGTTAAGTCTTTTCAATTGTATCCCACTCTTCATACACACACACACACACACACACACACACACCCTTTTCTTGGCAAAGATACCAGAGTGGTTTGCTATTTCCTTCTCCACTCATTTCACAGATAAGGAACTGAAGCAAATAGGATTGAGTGACTTGCCCAGGATCACCCAGCTAGTAATGTCTATAGGTACACAAATGCCAAAAATAGACTCACAAGACATTTTTATAACCTCCTACTGTATGCCACACACCATGCTAGCTTGGAGGATACAAGAAGTTCAATCAGAAGTCCTTATCTTCCAGGAGTTTATAAAGAAAATGGAAAGGGTGAACACCAAGGACCCTAATGGCTACCCAGAGAGTCCAGATTAGCACACTGGAGCCAAGTGACCAGTGGAGCCCCTGAATTTATTACTTTTCCTCACGACATTTCAGTACATGAAGCTTTATTAAGGGGCTCCTGTGCAGCCACTGCTGGCCTGTTTAGCATAATGTTTAACTGAAAATTCAATCTTTAAATAAACCAACACTTTAGTAAATAACATAGAAGCCAGACCCTTGAACTACCAATGACCATCCAGGGTCTGTCTTACCAAAGTGCTGACTATCTGGTCCCTTCCTCTGCATTTCAACTCTTGTGCAGTTAGGGAAGAGGGGACAGGGATGGAAGAGGGGAGGGAGAGGATTAGGGAGAGCCCTGGGGCTGCTCTGGGACAAGTTGCTCCCTCCACCCAGGCAGACTGAGCCACCTGTATTATAATTCAGCGTCACTCGCCTGGCGACACTTAGAACTTTAGTGACTGGCCCAAGGTTCTTAAACAACCCCAGCCTCTGTAACCCAGAGGCTGCCTCTATATAAAGAAAAGAATGATCACCATTTAGAAATCTTTGTGGCTCTGTTCTGTGACCCAGAGAGGCGCTGCTTTCCCCTTCCCCACCCAGCATCACAGTCTCTGGTGCCACAAAAGCCCTGATGCTATTGAGAAAGTCAGAGGAAGTCTCTGGAGCCTGGGCAGTAGTCAGATGGGTCCCAGGGCTGATCAGTGTCCCCTCCCCCTTTAAGCCAGGCTCTGCAACTGAGGCTTCAGTGTTCACTGACCTGGAACCATGAGGCTCCCTAGCTCTCCTAGTCTTCGTTCCTTCCTTCCCACATGGTATCACTCCCTCCCCACTTTGAACATGTCCAGAGACCTTCCATGTGTCTCCTGCTGCCACCAGCTGGCACTCACTCTGCCTTTGCCCCCCTGCCTCCATCCTTCTTCCCTCACAAAGTTGGCTGGAGAAAGGGTGAGGTGATTGTTGCCAAACCCCCTGAGTGCCTGCTCTGAGTGTTTGGGGAAGAATCATGGAAACATGGAAACATGTCAACAGTAAGATCTGCAGTCCTGTAGGGGAGGGAGCCCCTTGGTGCCCCTGGGTCCCAGCATGTGAAACCCTCTCCCTGTGTTTGCTTCAGCTGTTCCACTCCATCCAGAGGACATGTATGGAGCTCCTCAAAGCCATTGAACTCTATCAGAAGAGGATTTGCTGTAAGTATGCCAGTGACCTTCAGACTACTGGGCCTCCAATGTGAGAGTGGTGAGACCCCTCTCTTGGGTGTTGGTAAGATCCTCATCAGGGACTGAGACTCATATCTTCTAGTGATCCCTGGCTTTGCTTTGTGTGTCACTGACAAAACAAATCCAATTTTCCTCATCAGTGCTGTGGTTTTTATTGAACATTTTGCTTAGCATGAGTGATTTTTTTGGAGAGGGAATGGTAGGGTTATCACTTGCCAGATGACTTGCCAAAGGTCACACAGCTAGTAAGTGTCAAGTGTCACATTTGACCTGAAGTCCTCCTGACTCCAGGGCCAGTGTTCACTGCACCACCCAGCTGCCCCTAGCACGGGTGATTTTACATATATTGAGTTATTCTAGAATTGACTGTATTATCTATCATATTTTACCTTCACAACAACCAAGGGAGGTAAGTACCATTGTTAGCCTCATTTTACAGATAAGGAAACTGAGGCAGAAGTTAAGTGACTTGCTCAGGGTCACACAGCAAGTAAATGTCTGAGGTCAAATTTGAACTCAAGACTAACTTGAGGCCGGCACTCACTCTATCCACTGAGCTACCTAGGAAAAAGAAGACAAAGTCTTCTACATACAATCACACAAAATAAATTCTGCCATTGGTCATATTTCAAATATATATGTGTGTGCATATATATGTATATATATATATATAGTGTTCATGTGTATATGCATGTTCGTTTACATGTGTATTGTGGCGCATGTATGTGTTGGCATGTATGTAAACATGTGCCCGTGTGTGCATATATTTACCTGTGTGTTGTGTGTATCATATGTGTTGGCATGTGTGTAACCATGTGCCCATGTGTGCGTATATGTATATAGTGTTCCCGTGTATGTGTGTCTGTTTACATGTGTGGTGCATGTATTATATGTGTTGGCATGTGTGTGAACGTGTGCCCATGTGTGTGCACCTCAGTCCTCACCACTCTCTCAATCGATGGGTCACACACGCCCTGGCTACGCCTCTGGAATCTTAGCTGATCACTGAGTTCATTCTAGTTCTCGAGTCTTTCAAAGTTGCCTTTCCTATCAGGGTTATTTTTATGAGCATTATTCCGGTTCTGCTCACTTCACTCTGTATCAGTTCATAAAAGTTTTCCCAGGGTTTCTCGGAATCTCTCCTTTCTTTATGTCTTACAGCAGAACAATGTTCCATAGGATTAGTATACCAGAATTTGTCCAGTCAGTCCTCATTTGATGGGAACCCCTTTCGTTTACAATTCTTTGACATCACAAAAGAGTTGCTACCAATATTTCTGTACATGTGGGTCCTCTCCTCTTTCCATGGTCTCTGTGGGGTTCAGTCCTTGCATTAGTGCTGCTGGGTCAAAAAGTCTGCCCAGTTTAGGAACTCTGAGGCCACAATTCCAAATTCTTTCCATAATGGCCAGACTAATCCATAGATCCACTAACAGTGTGCTAATGTCCCTGTTTTTCCACAGCCCCTCCACAATTTTTTATTATCTTTTTTTTGATCCTTTGCACCAATCTGATGGCACAAGAAGGAACCTCAGGGTTGCGCTAATCTGCATTTCTCTACTTATTAGTCATTTGGAGTATTTTTCATGTCTCTTCATAGCTTGGATTTCTTGCTTTGAGAATTGCCAGTTCATAGTCTATGACAATTTATCAACTGGGGAATGGCTCTTGTTCTTATAAATCTGAATTGAGTGATTTTATATCCTTTGGAAATATAGTTAGTCTCATCTCCTGAGGAGCTAGGGCTGTGGTTGTTTGAGCCCTGGAGCTCTTCCTTGGAAGACAAATGGGGAGAGAGGCTCTTTTGGAAATTCTCTTGTTGACAGATGCTTGGCCTTTGACAAGGGCACAGGTATGTGTGTATGTATGTATGTATTTATGTACGGTGAGAGAGAGAGGGAGAAAGAGGGGAGAGAGAGAAATCATTTTTACTTGGTAAACTAAGATCAAGATCAGTTGATCACAAAAGGTCCTATCTAGAAACGTTCTCCCTGGCTGCTAGTATATCTGTTAAAGGCCAGTGTGGGTGGGTGTGTAAGTTCAAGGAGTCTTGCCCCAAATTGGATGCTATAAATAGAAAACACAACAGAAAAGCTGAATGTGGGGGTGGGGGTGATAGCAGCTGTGCTAGTGCCAGGCCAAGGAGGCCCAGGAGCACCCCCAAGCCAGGAACCCTACAATTGTGTCAAGGAGCTGGGCCCAACCTGAGCAGGGTTGGCATTCAGGTAAAGATGAAACATTGTAGCTTACTTACCTGTTAGCACAGGGCCAGCTTTAGAGCTTCAGTAGCCATGTCCCCAGTTCCCTGACAGTTACAAATTTCTCCTCCTTGGTCTTTGAACTCTCATGCTGCAGATGGAAGAGCTGTCTGAGAATTCTCTGGGGCTGGGGATGGGGGGTGGGGGTGGTGGAGGGTTGCTGTGTATCTTCACACTCTCTATAAAGAGGGCCTTGTTCTTGCCCCTCCCCACCTGCTTGGGAATCCTCATTGTGTCCCTTGTCTGTTCTCTTTTCTCTCCAGTCCTGTCGCAAGAAGAGAGTGAGCTGGGGAGGTTCCTTCGCTCTCAGGGCTCCCAGGACAAAACACGAGCAGGGAAGATGATGCAGGCCACAGGGAAGGCACTGTGCTTCTCCTCTCAGCAAAGGTGAGCTGCTTTCCTTCTCGGCACACTCTCTGAGTAGGTGTGTGTGTGTGTGTGTGTGTGTGTGTGTGTGTGTACGTACGTGTGTGTGTGAGTGTGTGCGCTCACAGTTCTAGGCCTTCAGAAGCCAAGGCTTATGTTGATCAGGCATGATCTTGGCATCTGCTCCAGAGCTCATGTATGTCCCTATCCAGAGTAAATTCTGGAAGATTGTCTAGCTGGAGGTCAGGTCTTCACAGATGTGGGTCAAAGGGATCCCCCACAACCTCTCAAGGTAACAGTGTACATGATGGATACAGGATGCCTTTTATTCCACCCTTAGAAAATTCTCAGGAGGTAATAAAGAACACAAGAGAAGGCCCTAGAAGGGTTCTTGGTAGCCATGACTAATCTTCCTCCTTTTCTTGTTTTATTATATTTTCAGACAAAAATGCAACTTTTCTCCCTCACCTACAACTTATCCCCTTCCCTCTCCCCCACTGAGAAAGCAAGAGAAACAAAACCATTGTCACAGCCATGTCCAGGCCAGCACAGCAGACCGCCACACTGGCCACATCATGGTAGTTTGCCTCAGCCTTCCCCCTCTAGCCTGGGGTAGGCACCCGGTTCCATCATGGACCCATAAACTGTGGACACAGATATCCCCCTCTTCTGTGGTTCTCCCTTTCTGCAGGGTCCCCAAGTCCTTCAGACTTATGGTGCCACCTCCCTGCATTGTTTGGACTCCCTCTGGGAAGGAAGTAACATGGAGGTATCTAGACTAGACCAACCCCACTCTCAGCTTTGCTGTGTTCCTTCTCAGGATCCCTTTGGAGCAATGTAAAAGAGGTCTGAGTTCTTCATGAAACCACCTTTCATAGACCAGCCCAGAGAGCCTCTTCCAATAGGGCATCCCAGCACAGTGGGAGCCAACCTCCACTGGTGTTACTCAAGCCTCTAGGAAGTGTCCAGACTGGTCCAATGATCCAAAGGAAGATAGAATCAGACCCAAACCCAGGCTCACTATCCTGAGAATCCTCCTTTAGTTGATCCAGTAATTCCCTTAATCAAAATGGTTCACTTAAAGAATCTTCCCTGTGCCCTTATCCCATGGAGCAGAAAGCTGCCCTCAGTCACTGGAGGGAGCTGCCTGGCTTCCAGATTTCTGAGTAAAAGCTATGTCTGATTTTCCCTACTGCATATTTCTTCATTAAATGACCTCTATTTAAACAAAAGGGAAATTGGGGAAGTGAAGCATTTCTTATCCCACAACTAGGCTCAGATTTAGTCCATTATTGTTACTAGGAATCAGCCTAGGCCCATTAACTCAAGGATTTGACTAGAGACAGAAGTGAGTGCCCTGCATGCCTCCGGTGAACCACAGAGCATTCAGAATGTATCCCACTGTCCCACCACCCAGAAAGTCCTTTCATCCAGGACACCCCTTCACCACTGTGGTCTCCATATGCTGCCATTCACCTATGGCTGCCCCTAAGAGGATGGTGAGGTCTGACCTCCAAGACCATCACACAGGAACGTGCATTTGTCCAGTCAAGACAAATGTGGATCAGTGAAGACAGAGGCTTGTCCAAGCCTGTGTGGTAGGGACATGAAGTCTGAGTGTTCTGGATTTCAGGCTGAGTTAGAAAAAAAAACTACCTTAGATTGCCCTAGGAAGACCTTAGGAACAGACCTTTTTTGCAAAGTGGCAAAATCTTTTGCTGGAATAATAACACCCAGGTGAAGGCCTTAAGAAGTCCCAGATTCTGAATTCTGCTCCCCAGGAAGGGTCACAAAGCTCACCAACAGATGAACTCTGGCTTCAGCTGGTCCAGGGAAATTGTCCAGGCTCAGGAGAAAGGACTCCTCCTGTAAGAGAAGAGCCAATCAAAACTCCAGAATTGAGAAGGATGGTCAATGCTCCAGGATTGAGAAGGGCCAATGAATGCTTCAGGATTCTTTGGGCATCAACTCGAAGGACAGGCTGACAACCTCTCTTGTGTTTCATGAGAACTGGCTATTCACTGAATCATACCTCCAGAGCCAGACAGGTCTGGGTTAACCATCTAGCCTCACCCTCTCATTTACATAGGAAAAAACTGAGGCCCAAAAGGTTAAATGACTTGCCTTCTAATGACTTGCCTTCAGTCATACTGGCAGTTGCCACCAGAAGTAGCATTTGGACCCTGCCTCCAAATTGTCCTCTCCCTCCAAATCTGGCTCCTTTTCCCCTTCCCTATGTGTGTTAAAGTTGGAACAGACATTTGTGTAAGACTTTGTCACCTGATCATGATTACATGGCTGTGCAATTGGCTGATGGGGGGGAAGAATCCAATGTTCCACTGGGACATATGTGATGCGGTTATGGACTGGTGCCATTGAACCTTTGAAAGTGACTAGTGAGATCCTGGGTGCAGTGGCCACTCCCAGAGGTCTTAAAACCCAAATGGAAAAGCTGGCCAAGCCACGATGCTATTGCCCATGGCCAAAGGGGGTCATTCGCCCACCCCCATGTCCTGGGTGTTGCGCCCACAGAAGTCACATTCTTTCCACCTGACATGGACCAGTTGAGGTGAGCTGACTCCATCCACACTGCACCAAGGCCAGGGCCCTCTATGCTGAAACTGATTTGGGCTCTTGTGCAGACATTTTACTCTGCTCTCCTGAGACTTTGTGGAGAAAAAAACCACTCACTTTCAATGTAGTTCAGACAAAGACGTCTGTCTTTCCCTTTTGTGGTAATGTCCCTGGGAAAGAGTGGTTCATTTGTCCTACATCTATAAGTAATATTTCCTCACCCCATAAATGAAATCAATAAGGGATCCCTTCCATTTAGTGTGACCTCTAGTGAGATAGAGGAAGCATTTACTAAATGCTTAATATGTGATCTAAAAGTAACAATATAAAAAGCCAGGCAGGCCCTGCCCTCAAAGAACTAGAGTCTAGTGGGGAAAGATGGCCTAACAAGGGAGCCTGGACAGCAGCAGAGGTGAGGACCATTTGGGCTGTGCTGCACCCAGAACACCTCTGGCCCTGGACTTGCACTCATCTCGTTCCTAACATACATACACACACACTCACCCAGGCACACACACACACACACACATATACATACACACCACACACAGCACACACACATACACACACACACACACATACACACTCTCAGGAATGCTTTTTACCCTGTGTTTTTTCTCCCCAATAACTGGAGCAGGAGATTTCCCAAAGGCTCCTGCCTGGTCAGAGTCCAAAGAGGGACCTAGGTGTCTGTGTCTCCTTGATCTAAATCTAAACATCAGGTTTTGGGGGGGGATGGTGACAGCCAAAACCAGAATGCCAGATGTTGTTGGAAGCCAGTGTAATAGAAAGAGCCTTAGTACTGGAGAAAAGAGAACTGGATACAAAACTAACTCCCTTCTGTCTATGTGATTAAGTGACTCAGCTTGCTCTACCTGTAAAATGGGGGTGATCCTCATAGGAAAAAGAGACAAGGCAGTCATGCAGTGATGACTGTGCTCCTCAGTCAAAGGCCTATGCAAGATGGCAGGAGAACACCTAGGAGGCTGCCAACCCACCAAGTAGACCTGGGGAGGATTGAGGGGAGCACACTGGAAAGGATAGCAGGTTACCTGCCCCTCTGGAGGGATAGCCCACACTGGGATCACAGACTGCCCAGATGAAGTCCAGGGAGAGCCGGGGTGTGAGGAAGGCCCTTTGCAATCCTCAGCCTTTGCTATCATCCTCCTTTTTATTTCATCTGGATCTAGGCTATCAGGAGCATGGGTGTGGGGAGGGGGGATCCTATTGCCTGCTAGCTCTTATTATCACCTTTCAATCCAGCTAAGCCTGGACTTTATTTTTCTGTTCCTTTTCTGTGAAATGGGCATAATGACCACATCTAGACCACTTACCTTACAGGGCAGTTATGAGAAAAGTTCTTAAAAACCTCCGCACTCCATAACAATATTTTTGCCTTTCCTCATGCTGTGGGACAGGCTTGGTTTCCCCTCTCCCCACCCCACCCCCAGGAGTAGCAGTGACAGGACACCAATCATCGCTCCAGGAATAATGCTGAGCATGAGGGTTCCCTCTGTGGGGCCCTGAGGGGCCCTGAGGGGTTTGATTGCACCTCTACAAGGTTCACCATTCTAGTGTGAGAAATGGTATTGGGAGATTTTCTGGTTTCCGTCCTGCAACAGTATCCTAAGGGTGGACTTCATCTCTTCCCAGGCTGGCCTTGCGGAGCCCTTTGTGCCGACTCTACCAGGAGGTGGAGACGTTTCGGTACCGTGCCATATCTGATACCTGGCTGACTGTGAACCGTATGGAGCAGTATCGGACAGAGTACCGTGGCGCTTTGCTATGGATGAAAGACGTGTCTCAGGAGCTGGACCCAGACCTTTTCAAGCAAATGGAGAAGTTTCGGAAGGTAGGAGGTTTGGGATGGGGATGCCATGGGAGCTCCCATACCAGATGCCAGCACCCCAGGGCCGCGGGGGAGTCTAGATCACTGATGAAAAGGCCATAATGCAGGGTCAGAGGGGACAGCAAGATGTAACTGTTGTCACCCAATGTGACAAAGGACCATTGACCTGACATTAATTCTTTAAGGAGAAGAGATGGCTGAGGGCCAATTGCTAGGCTTTGGTAGCTGATTCTAAGTAGGCACAGATGTCCATGTGTTCACGGGAAGGTTGATGCTTTTAGAGATCTTTTAAGGTGCAATGAAGAAGAGTTGGGTTGGGACCAGGTGAAATATAGCCCTTAGGTGTGAGGAGAAACCATTGGGTGCCCAATCCCCACTCACAAAAGCAGAATTATCAGTCCTGCTTTGTGAGTGAAACAACTGGGCAGTTTTGAAGGTTTGGCTCCTGCCAATGAGGAGAAGACAGAGGACATGGGGCTGGGCTTACAGCCCTTCCTAGAGAGCATGACTGCAAAGACATACAGGGCAACACCAGTGCTCCTGAGCCTCCCCTGCAGAGGAAAGGCCTATGAGGGAGGGGGATTTAAGATGCCCTGGGTTCATGGCTCTTTGTGTGTATTTGGGGGTTGATGCTTGGGGCATGGATGGTGTGAAGGGGGATTTGTTTTATAAGCATCAAATGTATTAGACGATTTGCATTCTAACTTAATTTGGTGCTGAGTGATGGCTATAATTAAGTCCTAACGTTACCATATTTTCTTAAGCTGATAGCTTATTTTTTAGTTTATCAATAGCTCTAGTTTTTACATTCCCTAAATTTCCAAATATATGTCTCCCTTCTCCTCACTTGGCCATCCCCTGTAACAGAAGGGAAAAAGCAGTCCAACAACATATGCACTGTTCTGCAGCCACAGTCCCCCACCTCTGCAAATTGGGAAAGGGGGTTCTTGCCCATGTTTGTTCTTTGGACCTAGGCTTGATCATTCTAATTCTACAACATTCTGGTTGTTCTGTGGTTGTTCTCTACATTTACATTGGGTCTGGTGTAGCGTTTCCTGGTTCTATACCCTCCATTCTGCATCAGTTCAGACAAGTCCTCTCTGTCTCCCTGGATGCTTCATCTTCAGAATTTCCCATGAATTCCATTATCCTGGTTACCTCCATAACAAGGTACCTCCGTTTAGCTGGCCTCTGTTCTTTAGGCATTTGATTTATTTCCATTTCCTCGTTACTGCAAAAACTGCTTCTGTGAATACTTTGGCCTCCTCAGACCATTGTGCGCCTGGCAGGGGGATCCACTGGGTCAAAAGGTATGAATGACTCAGTCCTGTTTTGCCTAAGATTTCCAGAATGGCTGCAACAGTGTAGCAACAATTGGATGTTTCCTAGTGGTAAGGATAGGTGCCACCACAAGGGGGCAGCCTTGCCCTGGTTATTTCCACAGTCTCCCCCTCCCCTCTGGCCAAAGGTGGTTTCTTGTCTTGAGTAGGTGCAGAGAGAGGAAATTTGCCAAAGGAAGGGGTTAGCAGAGGCCCAAGCATGGGACTGTCTTCCTATAGAATGTCATCTCTTGGCAATTGGGGATGTTTCCCTGGGGGCCTCTCTGAGAATGCTCAGTTAATAGTTTGGGTGGCTGTCTTGCAAGTGAATGTACAACTGACCATCACCAGGAGGTGGGCAATTTTACAGTCACATTGGCTCTTTCTGCCCCAAATCTCTTGGGAGCAAGTGCTCTTAGTAGCCTCCTTGAGACCCTGGACCAGGGGTAAGCCTTGGGCTACTTGCTCTCAGAGTGTGACTCTATCAGATTCAGAGGTGGAAGGAATCTCTGAGATGATTTAGGCAAACCCTTCATGACTTCCAGAGGGAGAAGCTAAGGGAGGTCATGCACAGTCTGTGGAAGCACGAGGATCATGGGGTAGCTTCTTGAATTCCCATGTGGAATTTCTTTTGCCTCTTTCTGGGTAACCTTGGTTCCAGGGGCTGATTGCCCCTGGATTCGGTGAAGAATGATTACTCAGGGCACCATCATGCCTTTGAAGGGCAGACAGAACTGATGAGAAGAAAGAGAACTTTATCCTTCAAGGGGCACTTCCCTGGAGTCTCTACTGTAGCAATGTGGGGACAGGGACATGATCCAGATTGGGCACTTCGCTATATTTGGTCTTCTTCCCAGAGTTCTTTCTCTTCCTTCAGTGGCCTAAAGGTTGGACTAGCAGCCTGTCCTCTGCTCTCTTGACTCTGGAAGCCAGAAGAAGTCCCATCTCTCATCTCTCTCCTCCTTTCACCCACCCTACCTGACTCTCACAAAGGCTGCAGATCTCTAGGGATGGGAAGCCCCTTATCTTCCTCTGATGGAGCGCATGTAGGGTTAGAATTGACCCTAACCCTAACCCTAAATGTGCTCAGTCGACTCCTCAGTGGCAGCTCTCCTGGCCAGGACATGGACTCTTGCCCCATCTTTTGTCTTTGAACCCTTGTGCCTTTTCAGGCTAGTTCTAGAAACATGCTGCTCTTCTGACCCTGGACAGGGCTCTGGGGAAAGGCCCCTCCTGCTATCAGGCGTTTGGCTGCAGGACTAAATTTAAAAAGCTGGTCTTATCAGCTGGAGGGTAAATACAGTCGGATAGTAATTCATGTGAAACAAATGGGAGAGGAGTCAGGAAAGAAGGAAGGGAGAGGGCTCTTTGTCTGCAGGTGCCTTATTGTGTGATGTCAGACTGCCCTAAGGGAAGCAGAATATCCAGGACCTCAGAGGTGGCCACCCCTCAGCCCTGCTCAGAGTACATCTGGAGTCTTACATTTAGTATATGGATTTTTTTTTAATCTTAATATCATTTACATGATTTTGCTCACAACTGGTGAGTGTCCAGGCAACCAAGATGTCTGAGAATCAGTCAAAGGAAGTAGGAACGTCTAACCTGAAAAAAAAAAAGAAGACTTGGAAACTGGCAGGCTGATCATGGCTCCTGTCTTCAAGCACTTGAAAGGCTGTAAGTGGCACAGCACAAAGAACACCATGCCTGGAGTCAGGAAGACCTAAGTTCAAATCCAGCCTCAGACACTCACAAGGTCTGTGTGTAATCCTGAGCAAGTCACTTAGCTTTGTTTGCCTCAGTTTCCTCATCTGTAAAATGAAGTGGAAAAGGAAATGGCAAACCCTCCAATATCCTTCCCAAGAAAACCCTAGATGGGGTCAGGAAGAGTAAGACATGACTGGACAAGAAGAACAGCAACGTATGAAAAAAACGACTGGGTGGTTCTGCTTGACCTCAGAGAGGGAACAAGGTTCAGAGAAGCAGAGTTAACCCAGAGGTCAAAGAAGACCTGCCAGTGACGGGAGCTCTCCCAAGTGGAACGAGCTGCCCGGCCAGAGATCTTCATGCAGTGGCTGGATGACCCTGGAGAATTGGCAAGGAAGTCCTTGAGTCAGGTCAGAGTTGGATGTGGATGGCCATGGAGGTTCCTTCCAGCTCCAAGACTCTGTGACTTAGAAAAGTTGGGCTTCCAGTGGCGGGTCTCCAAGGGACTCTTCCATCACCTGACCATCTCCTGGTCACCTAGGCACTGATGCTGTCTGTGGCCTAGCTCTTTGATTGGGCGTGTTAGCTGTTGTTGTCACTCTTTCCTTGAGGGCAGGGCTGTCTTGCCTCCTTTGTATCCCCAGCCCTTGGCACAGTACCTGCCACACGGGAGGAACTTAGTACATGGTAAGTGATTTCCTGGGAGGCTCTGTTTGTACACTCCTCCTTGGGCATGTTTCCCATTGATGGGATTCCCCCCACCTCCCTCCTAAGCTCATTTCTCAGGCATTATCACAGTGGGTTTGGAGGAACTTCAGTCACTGCTCCCCCTCTTCCAGTCAGCTGCTTTATCCCAGCAGAACCAGGAGGTGAAGGAGGAGGAGGGAAGTCTGGAGGAGGATGGGCCATTTCGAGAGGCCATGGGGTCGTCTCCTTGGTGGTCTTCAAGCAAAGGCAGGAGGACCATTTGTCAGGTATGATATGGTGAGGTCTTCTTGGTGCTTGGCTTGGACCAGAGGACTCTGAGGTGTCTGCCAACCCTCCCATCCTATGACTGGGTCTTGCTGACTCACCTGGCTTTCTGAGAGGCCTAACATGGAGACTCTGTACATAAGGCAGCCTGTAGGTCAGGCCACCTTTAGATGAGCTTCTTGACAACCACATCTAAGAGTAGCAAGGGTCCAGTGTGTTTCTGAACCCCTCCTGTGGAGGTCATCATGGTTATATTTTACCCTTATCCAGAGAGTTGGAGAGTAGGCAACCTCTTGAAATGGGGACTGGATCCCTTCAACAGCACAGATACCTTGTAGTACAGATGTCTAATGCTGCTACATACACGGGACGTTAGGAATTAACTAGAGAGAGGAATCCCAGGACGGCCGCTGGGGCGCTCCTCCTGCCAGGGTTAGGGTCCTTGGCAGAATCTGCAGGCCCACCCAGTGCCAGCTGGGACAACCAGAAACCCAAAGGCCAAAGGCCATGTGAGGTACCATGCAGAGAACAGAGTCAGTTCCTGTACCCTGGGCATCCCAAGGTCCAGGCTATGGACACACTTGAATCACCCAAAGGGCTGAGCAAGCTGTGGATTTCATTTCATTCTGAGAGCATCGTCCCTCCAGCATGATTCATGCCTTGCCCAAGAGATGCCAAGGTGGGAAAGAGAGGCCCAGGGCTGGCTAAGTGTGCTGGGGTGGAGGGGAGGTGGCAGGGAGGGGCAGCCTCCACCCTTAATGGAGACCTCCCGTGATCTGTCCAGTGTTTTGTTTCTAAGCCCCAAAGTGGGTTCTAGGAAACTGACTTTGAGACACAATAAGAGGCGTTAAGTGTAAGTAAAACGTTTCTGAAACACGTCTGATGAGGAGTGAAAAGGTGTGATGGCCCAAGGAAATCTCGAGAGTCTGAGCTCTCACCAACAAGGCTCTGAAGGAGGCCTGTCTCATAGCAGCTGGCCAGTGTCCGTCACCATGATGTGGAAGGATTCCTAAGAGCTACTTCAGGAAATTTGCATGCTGGGGGCCAGGGCAATGTACTTTGCTTTCTTCTCACGATGACTATCTTGTGTTCAGTTTTAATATATTGAATTGTCCTAGGTATTTTAATACTGCTTTAAGGTTTACAAAACATTTCACATATACTTTCTCATTTTATCCTCACAACAACCCTGAAAAGTAAAAGCTATTATGATACCCATCTTACGGATGAGGAAACCGAGGCAGGCAGGGGCTCTGTTCATTGACTTGCCCAGGGTCACACCAGGACAAGTCAGAGGCAGGGCTTACTCAGGTCTCCCAGAAACCAAGCCCACCCTCTACGCACTATATCAAGTAGCCGCCTTCCTGGATTGACTGTTATTACTCAGAAACATTACCTTCCCTGTTCTACATAGAAGGCTGACTTCAGAACCAGAAAGCCCTGGATTCAAGCCCTACCTCTGACATGTACTCATGTGACCTCTGACAAGTCACTCAGCATTTAACAGGTCATTTGCTTGTCACGAGCAGGGCTAGGTGAGGTATGGCTGCAGTATTTCACATTAGACGTTATCTCCCAGGGAAGGTCATAGAGTTATGAAATTGTGTCTGAAGGTATGGGAGCTGTCCGTGGTTCCCTCCACTTAGCGGAGCCTCCCTGGGGTGGCCTCAGCCTGTGGAGTTGGTTGGCCATCCCTGCCTGAATCCATCATCCATTTGTTCATTTCTGCTCTGTGAAGAACCTAGAGAAGGTCCTGCCACACTTTATGCAAAGATAGCGCTCTGCTGACAGTGCCTGACCCTCAATGCCTCCGACTCTAACCCTAAATGCAGAGACAATGCTCTGATAGCAGTGCTTATTTGTCCCAAATGGAAATGAAAATATCAGTGGAAATGTCATGGGAAGTTCCAAGCTTTCTAAGATAATCCTTCCAGTCTGGGATGCTTTGACTATTTGCAAAGAAAGGCTTCTTACAAGGAAGATGAAATTAAGATTCCTAGAGCTGAGAAATGGAGGGAAACCAGAGATTATCTAGTCCAGTCCTGCAAGTAAGAAGTCCTTGAAAGTGCAAACAGTCAAACTGGAGCCAACTCTTGATTCTCTGTTAGAAAAGAGCAGCATTAACCATGGCTCAAAGAGAGCTGGGGATGGGGAGCCTACCTCTCTGATCATGGAGTCAGAGAGCTTTCTGGAACACAACTGAACCTGGGCCTCCAGGCCAGCCTTCCTGACTGTACTCTTTCCCCTTCACAGTCCTACGAAACAAACCTACCTTGAGCAAAGAGGAAAATTTCTGGTCACATTCCTTGTCTCCTATTAAAGGATTTCTTTAATAGTTCCTCAGTGCCTGCGGGAGAAAAAAAAATGCTTTGGCAGTTGACCCAAACCCCGCTCATCACCACCATCTTGTGCTCCCTTACTTTTCTGAGGTAAGCAAGGCAGTGCAGTCCAGAAGAAAGAGCATGGGTTGTGGAGACAGAGGACCTGAGTTCATATTGCTGGCTCTCCCACCTCAGGGTGACCCTGGGCAGCCCACTCAGCCATATTGTTTCCTCATCTACAAAAGGATGAATTCTAAGGTCCTTCTAACACTAAATCTATGATCCTGCGACATTCTGAGGTATCATTTGGAGCATGGTCACATGGAGGGGTAGGATTAGGGTGGTTCTGCCTGGCCCAGAAAGTAGAACCAGGAATGATGGCAAGAGGCCAGTTTTAAAGAAGCACATTTTGATTTATTGTCAGGAAAAACTTCATGTTAGGTCTGTCCAGAGGTGGATGTCTGAGAGGGCCAGAAAGTGTTTGTTTTGTTTCTAGGGAAGTCAGGGCTTCCCTCTTCATGGAGGTCTTCTGGGTAGCAGGATACCTCCTTGTTGCACATGGTTGCAAAGGGTCAGGTAGGGGTTGGATGAGATGGTTCTTTAAGATCTTCATTAGCTGAGACATAGGAGTTCCTTGTTCTGTCCCACCAGACTCTCTAAACACTAATTTCTTTCTTCTCATTGCAGAATTGAGGGGGGGAATACTTCCAAATCTTCTTAAGCCAATTTCCTCTTTAGAATCTCTTTCCATGGGGCCCTCCCTATAATTTCTCCGAGTTCATTGAAATAAATTGTCCTTAAAGCCAAGGGAGATGTTAGACAATGGCCTGCCTTCACTTTATAGACTAAGGGTGCTAAGATAATGTGAAGATATTCTCCCAGGATTCCCTTCATTTCTCCCTTTCCAGCCTCATTTGCTCACCCTACCCATCCCCTACTTCACCACTGCTTCTTTGTCTAAGTTCCTTCCCATTATCCTATACAGGCAAACCTGTCATGCTTCTCAGATGAACAGCAATCTAGAAACAGAATGATGGAGAGGGGGGTTGGCATTGGTTTGGAAAGTAATTTTGTTCTATCAGATGGATGTTTTCATGGCCAGAGTGTTGAGTGACTGGATGTTTTCCTTCTCAAAAGAAGTATTTGTTTCTCTCTCTCTTCTGCACTGACACCATGGTAACCTACATATTTGGAGAGAGAGCTGAAGGTAAAGAGACTTTGAACTCCTCAAGCTATAGTGTCAAGCGCCAGCTCTCAGGAAGAACGCATGCTAGTGTGGAGTAACCCTTGATATTCTTGCTATAAATGGAACTATAAAACATAAAAAAGTTGCTGCAAAGATGGATAAAGGAGTTCATTTCATGAAGCATTTAAAGACAACAAGAAATATCAGTTCCTGGGCTTCTTGCTCCTGCCCTGCTCAGGATAAATGGGAGTCGAGATAACCATGTCATCCTCTGAGGCATCCAGTGCTATGACCAGTGTCTCAGGCATTGCCCACCGGAAAGTCAGCATAGAGGGGTGTCAGTGAATACTGTTGTAATATAACAGCCTTTACTTATGTGAATATGTATTTAAAGAGAGACAGAAAAAAGATATATACACAAAAATAGAAAAGAAGCTTGAGAAGAAATACATAGCTCTGAGAGAAATGAAATGAAAGGAGGTCCCTTGGAAGCAAAATTATTGACTATAAAGATAGCTACATTGCATTATTTCCCAACAACTAAGTTACTTATGAGTTTCTGTGGGGATTTGAAAGTTTATTGCTAGAAAACTTTGAATCAAAGAACTGTTGGAGAACTGTGATGCTATGATAAATTGAGTATTTGTGTCATAGCTAATAAAAACTGCATATGAGATTTCTCACACTAAGTTATATGGGTCATTACTCATGACAAGGCCTTGGTTTGAGATGTTAAAGACCAACAGGGAAACCCACTTGAGAAGACACAGGGAAGCTAATGACAGAAGCTCTTTAAAGAATCCAAGGCATCAGAATCCAGAAGAGAACAGAACAAAAACTGATGGACGAGGAGGCTGATGGAGCTAAGAACCTAATGTGAGCTGAGGGTGGCTGACTTGAGACAGGCAGATTTTGTAGTTTGTGCATGGATATGATCTGTTTGGAGGAAAGGACTGATGCTGGGAACTGACTGGAGAAAGCAGCATCCACTGCTGTGTGAGGGGCTGCCTGGGGAAGACTGCCTTGTTTTCCAGTACCTTCTCTATACTAAGAGAAGAAACTTTGACTTCTTGGAGGACTGTGAGTACAGTTGTCCTTCTAACACAGGTCTCATATAGAGTTAAAACTTGAGGGGATTGTAGATACCATCTGGTCCAATCTTTTCATTGTACAGATGAGAAAGGAGTGGCCCAGAAATAAAGTGACTTTCCCAAGCTCTCAGGCAAAATGTGGACCGATATCCTCTGAGATAAAAGCCTTTGTTCATCCCATTGTACCCCAGTGCCTTGGTGTTTATATGGAAGGGATGAGAAAAAACATTTGAATTTAAATATTAACAATAATAATTAAAAAGTGCTATATAAATGCTAGCTATTCTCATTGAATAGCACCTACTATGTGCCGGGCAGTGTGCTATGTGCTTCACAAATGTTATCTTCCCTGATCCCCACAACAGTCCTGTGAGGTATGTGCTGTTACTAACATTTTATAGCTGAGGAGATGGAGACAAATGGAGGTTACATCTTGTCCAAGGTGAACCAGCTAGTCAGTGTCTGAGGCCAGATCTGAACTCAGGTCTTCCTGATTCCAGACTCATACTTGCTCCACCAGCTGCCTCTTAGGTTGGGCTGATAAATTTATTCCTTAGTACCCTGGCAGAGAGTCAATCATCAGTCATCATTGCTCTTCCTATGACCATTACAGATCATCTGTAGAAGAAGAGACACGAGCTTCTGCTCTTCTGGGATGGGGAGCGGGAGGCATTCTAGGACTTCACATCACATGGGACTTTGAGGTTGTGATATCCAGTAGGGCTCAAAACTGGGGCCAACTGTTTAAGGGCTAAATCTGTAGCCATGGATGAGCCCCAGATCTTTTCAATCCAAGGCCTGGAGCTTGAGCTGGATTTTGCTGGCAGCCTGTCACCATACTTACCAGGCACTCAAACATACACTCCTTCAAGTCTTTGTCTGTCTTAAAGTCATCCACTAGACAGCCTCACAAAGTCAAAAGAGTTTTCTTTTGTCTGAGAACGTACTCTGACATCCTCTTCCAAGAAATCCCTCATTAACACTGTGGAGAGCAGGTTGCTTCTCCCATGACTCCCAGGCAGAAGCACACAGGCTGGGGAAGGTCTGAGTCTGGCACTGAGCAGGGTCCACTACCAAAGAGTCAGCCTGGACAACCACAGAGAGGCTCATCACCATATATACATATATATATATATATATATATCAGCACATCTGGGCAGTGGGTGTGCCTAATACATACTATTCATACATTACACATGTAACATATTAGACCTTCTTCCCAGCTATTACTGAGTCCATTTGCAGAAAGCCAGTGCCCCTTACTGGTCCCTCCTAGTTAATATCCTTCCTTTATTCTCTCTTGGCTAACTGCCCTTGTGATCAGAGGTTCTAGGTGGTGACTCCCTGATGTGGATAGTGATCTGTTGTCAGGAACCCTCCACAGCAGCTGGCAGCTGTCATGCAATTTGGCACCTTTAGCATGTTGGGCAGAAGAGTCTTAAGACAGATTTTACCAAAAACACACCACAGAAATCTACAGAGTATAACTTAGACCTTGGTTTGAATACCACTTAAAAATACACATACATGGCAAGGCTCTCAAGGATACTACTGAGTTTGGATAGAGCAAGAAGTCTGTATCTAGAGAAACTGTGAGGTAGGGGGGACTTGGAGTCAGAAAGTCCTAGGTTCAAATCCTCTTTAGATACTAATGAGTATCTACTTATTAGCCACATGGCTCCAGGCAAGTCATAGCACCATATCCAACCCTAAATTTCCTTATCTGTCAAATAGGGACAATAATGGCTCCTGTCTCACAGGGCTGTTGTTTAAACTAAATGGACCAAAAGAGATGATGGAAGTAATAGCTTTGGCCTTGTGAAGTGCTATGGAATGATCCTGTCAAACTTCTCCAACAAGACTTAAGTGCTTAAATATCTGGGCTCCCATCTCTCTCCCATAGGACTTCCAGAAACATTTCAAAGATGAGCTCTTATCACATGGAGCACATGTGATAAGAAGAGTTGATTCCCCCAGAGTTCAGATTCCTGCTTCCCATTATTTTGGCCTTCCACAGAAACAAAGCTGAAACAAAGCTCCAGACACTAATATAATCCAATCCAATTCAATCTCATAAACATTTATCGAGCACCTACTGTGTGACAGGCACTGTTCTGTTCTGGGGATAGAATTAATAAAAAGAAAGATATCCTTGGCCTCAAGGGGTTTATAATCTAAGGGGGAGCAACACAAAATGAGACAGGAAAGGGGGGGATGGATTCCACAGGTACTCAGCTCAAGGGCACCTTCTTCTGTGGAGCTACAACCAGGCAGGGCAGCAGGTGCAGATGGGGCAAACCCCAAAATTTAGGAAGGCATCTCTACCCGAGATGGAGAAGAGGCTGAGGAGGCAGGGCCAGTATAGGCTTGAGTTGGAAGCCCAGAGGTGAGATAGGAGGTGATGAGCTTAACCTGACAGGGGCCCCAGCAGGTCAGCAGGTGCAAAGTGGAATCCTGGACTTGATGAGGGCATTCGATGCCAAGCCTATAGCTGCCTGGGCTCAGAGTGAGCATCTCTCCTTTACAGTTGATCCAAACAGATGCTAGTGATTAAAATGCATGAAAGAGAACCCTGAGTGCACAGTGAATAGAAAAGAGGGTAGAGACGTATCAGCAAATCATATTAAAAAGTAGCGTCATTTTAAAGTAACATCATTAGGATTCCTCATTTAGTGCAATGTGGTCTGTGTCTCCCAGGCCAAGTCTAATGGCCTTGGATGGCTCCAATGACTCATAAAACAAATACATCAGGAAGTTGGAGAGGCAGCCCTTAAGCTCCTGCTCCAACTGGAGCCAGTGGCTGACGTCTGCTGATGGTCTTGGGCTTCTGGAGTTAACAGTAATGAGATCTATTTCGGTGGTGCCCCAGGCGATCTTGTCTCTGGGAAACCTCAGCGTGCTGAGCTTTAACTCTATGATGATTTTCCCAAATCAGTTGAGCCCAGTTCCCTCAACATTCCTTATACAGTATGAACTCAAGGCTCTTCACCTCTGGCCAGTCTCCAGGTAATTACTCTCATCCCTAACTTGTGGTGCCCAGAAATGAACAATCCTTCAGGTAAAATCTGATGAGAATCAAGGACAGAGACTTTCACCTTCTTGTCCTGAGCCACATGCCTTTGTCACATCAAGTCAAGCTTTCCCTCCCTTCTCCAGCACAAATCCTCAGAAGTACTCATCATATTCTTCTAAAATTCTCAACAGTTTCATCCCAACAACCAGTTTCTCTTGTTGGTGAGATAAAGAACTGTTAATAGAAATTTCCCTCAACAGTTTTGCCACCTTTTAAAGGATAAAATTATTATTTAGACAAGTCAAGAAGTTATCAACTGCTCTGCTCCTGTCAGAGAGGAGGCTCCAGTGGACATCTGGACAATTGAAGTCCCCCCTCACCAATGTTTTGCCTCTTCTGGTCAAGGTTTTCAGTTTGTTCCCAAAGCTCCTCCCACATTTCTTCTTTCTGTCCAGATGGTCTGTTGTGTTTTCCAGTGACAATATTGTTTTATTTCTGCTTCTGTTGATTTTAACCCAAATGTTCTCCACCATGATGACTTGCGCTGTCTGCTTCCAATATCTGCTCACAGAGTTTCTCAATATCCATGGCTATATTATTCCCTCCCTACTTTTTACCCATTCTGTTCCTTTCAAATGAGGGTGACTCATTCCAAGACATTTTCCAAGTATGAACCTCATTCCCCCGCCCATGACTCAGTGCTTCCTAAGTAGTAAAAATGTGCCTCCCTATATTAGGGTTTCTATGCAATTTGTTTGTTACTTGTATTTTGTATATCTGTAAATGGACACATGAGGCCATGGATTGGATTATATTTCCAGGAAACTTGTGTTGTTCCTATATTATAACAATTCTTCAGCATGTTAAGTTTTAGTGGTATGAGTGAGCAGGTTTTCATTGCTATTGGCCATGTGGAAACCATTTGCTGTTTCTGCCTCCCTGTACCCAGCACAGTGCCTTGTGTACAGTAGGTCCTTAATCATTGCTAATTGACTTGAATCGAGTGAATAATAGGTTTGTATGTCTTGCTTCCTAGGTCAGGTCATATAAAGGTCCCATTAACCTGGAAATTAGTGGAAGTCAGTTGCTAACATTGCCTTCTCTTCCAAGTTCAAGCACAAGGAGCCAGGCTGGATGTTGACAGTAGCTGATATGGCATCGTCTCCTTCCTGGTGTGCTTCTTGCTTCAGTGAGATGTAAGTCATGGAGTACTCTGCCTTCAGTCATTTCATTAAGCAACTTCAAGAGGAATGGAGAGGTAGCAAATTCTTTTCAAAAGTTAAAGACTTAAAAGCAAAACTATATAGGTTGAACAAATGCGCTGACTTGGAGCAGGTAGGATGACTGATTCATTCTAAAAGGACCCGCCTTATGCACATGGTGACTGCTGACCATCTGTCTGCTTGTGGAAGTAGTATCTTTCTCAGCCTGCCCCAGGCTCGAAGTCAGAAGAAGTCGCATCTTCTTTTGGGAGTTCATTCAATTCGCAGCTGGATGTAACTTGTCCACTTTACACTCCTCACCATGGTTCCCAAACCTCTGACTCTCTCCCTGCTCCACGGAAGGACGCCTTTGGTCTGTGAGGCCCTCTGACAGAAACCAGACCTTGGGGGCTTTCTTTCATTTCTGAGAATGAGGATTGTTCTTCAGGAGTTGGAAGTCTTCCAGCTGCAGTGGAAGTGTCCTTTGGATGGCCCTACTGGACAGAAGGGCACGTTCTTGAATAAACAGTCTCTTTTATGGGAAGTTGTAAGACAGCAAAGACTCAAACTCTAACAGAGGTCTTGTGGAAGATCTGAAATCATTGCCGTAACAGTGACTAAAACCTCAAACATATGAATGTGCATCAAAGTGGCAGCCACCTTGTCCTCATTCCTGATGAAGTGAGGATGAGCAGGGGACTTACTGCTGGCAGCCCTCCTCCCTCCTCCCCCTACCCCAAGTGAGTGCTGTCTTTGAAACAGGATGCCTTTTCTGTCATTGTTTAAAATGTCTAGAAGAATGACACTGGTGTGAATCTGCCTCATGGGGTTGTTTAAGGCAACAGCTTAATGGATGCCCAAATCCTGGGTATGATGTGCTCTAGGATGGGTCCAGCCCTTTCTGTGAGAGGAGGGTAGAGAGGCTTAGCCAGGGAAGTGCTTTTGGAGGAGATATTATCCCAAGCTGTCTGAGGGCAAGGGGGAGGGAGAAAAACCTGGATCATTAGAGGAAACCAAAGCAGGAAAAGTTTCCTTTGTTTTTTCCTTGTTTTCCTTGTCTGTTTCTTTTGTTTGCCTTTGTTTTTCTTTCCTTTTTTGTGTCTTTGTGTGTCCAACGCCTAGCACAGTGCCTTGTACACAAGAGGTGCTTAATAAATGCTTCTTGGTTTGGATGGGAGCTAAGATGGGCTTCTCTAGAACTTTGACAAGGGTGAATTCAGAGTGAGGGTTAATGAGAGGGGGCACAAGTGAGGGAGAATGATGACTTCTTGTCCAGGGAGTGGGTGACCAAGATGTCTCTGAGACTGTTTGAAGCTAGGGTCTGTCCCATGGCATGAGCCAAGGCCTCCAGTAAAGAATAGGGAGAAGAAAGGTAGAAAGTGATTTTTGAGTTTGCATAGTCTGAGTTCTCTGAGGGGACATTCTGTGGATGAAGGAGGCCCCAGGAAGAACTTCTGCTATTGTAGGAAATAAATAGGTCATGCGGTGGTTAACTAGGGGTATTCTCCAGGAGTTTGAAGATGAAAGGAGGAAGAAAGATGAAGCAACAGGAAGAGGAAACAGAGGAGGATCCTGGAAAGTCTTGGAGCTCTGTTCTGGATAGGCTGGGGTCCCTGGGCATCACTCCTTGGAGGAAAAGCTGCTGCCTCTTTCTCAAAAGTTCCAGTCCTTTTGAAAGAGCCTCCTCTTAGGGGCTTAGTCATAGTCATGGACCTTCTCCTTCCCTCCCTTGGGCCAGATCCCACTCTCCCGCCTCCTTCAGTTCCTCTTTCTTTTTTGACTCACATCAAATCGCTTTCTCTTTATCCATAACTATTCTTCCTGATAACCTGGAGGGCAAAGAGGTATCCCATGAAACTTGCTCTTCATAGCCCCAGAGGGCAGATCAAGGAGCAGGGAGGGGGAAGTGGTGAAAAGGCTAATTGGAAGAACTTCCTAACCATTAGAACTGTCCCAGACTGATATGGGCCACCCTGGGGTTTGGGGGGATGGGGCAGGTCTTCAAGCTAAAGCAGGATAACATTGCCTGAGAAGCTGTGCAGGGGACCCTTCTCAGGAAGGACCATTGATATTGAGATACCATGAAGGCTTAAAAAATGCATGGAAAAGAAATTCTTTTGGGAGAAGATTTGAGGAGAATTGGAAGAAAGCAAAGGATCTCAAGATGGTCAAATCATCACAGATAACTTACTTGGATTGAGAGGGAAGGGATCCCCATGTACTCTTGCATGTCTCTATTACTGCTGTCCTTGGTGCTGAAAGCAGTTCCTGGTGCCTACAGTCAGCACACAATGGTACCTAAAACTCCCAGTCTTGGTGACTGATGCTGCCAGCTCAGCAAGGAAACCGTCCAGCATTTGATAATGCACCAGGCCATTAAATATTGTAATAATCATTGTGACCACTTGGTGCATGGGGTGTGGCTGTGCTTCCTGAGCTGCACGTTGGGGTTGCTCCCTGTTTCTAAAGTTACTTACAAAGAATTGGGGAAAAGACAAACCAAAGCAACTGTAAATATCAAGTCATTTCTGGCAGTTCGGAAGGAGTGAGAACTGGGAGAGACTATTCTAGCAAACCACTCAGGAGGGACTGCTTGGGAGCAGGGGAGGGACAGAGTGCCTTTTGGTCTAGGTCTCCTCCCCACTCCCTTGGAAGCTTCAAAGGGTTTAAAAGGTTTTAAATTTCCCATCAGTTCACCGACATCCTAGCCATCCCTGGAATAGATGACAGCCCATATCTAAATCATGAGACAAGGACAAATTAGAAGCATATCCATAGTTCTAAAAAAGAGCCCATACCTCAGAGAGGGATACATTGAGGATTCTGGTGAAAGGACTCTCTCAGCTTGAGCCCACTTTTCCTTTGACTCTGTATGCACTGGTGGTGGGAGAGTGTTTCAAGGCAAAGTAAGGCAACAATCATTTATTGGGTATTTACTGTGTGCTAGGCAATGGGCTAAGTAATGGGGATCCAAATACAAGAAAAAAGACAGTGCCTTCCCTCAATGTATTTGTGCTCTCATGGGGAAAAGAAGGGCTGAAAAGGAAAGAGGTAAACAGTGGCAAGGTGTTGAAGCCCAGCAACTCAGAAAGAAAGTTAGGAGGGTAATGAAAGGTAGTCATTCTGGACACTGTCTCAAAATGGTGCCACCTCCCAGAGATGAACTCACCAATAGGAGAAGGGGGAAAACAGTATGGGGAAAAAGACATTTCAGACTAAGAAGGCAACACAGGCCAATGGAGGTTCCATGTGATGGGACAGCTGAGGTATGGTATTAAAGTACAGAAAGTGAGAGGCAGAGCCATAAGGGGAAACCGGGGAGAGATGATCATATGCATTTTACCATCTAAGTAAACATTCCTTTCTAAAAAGCCACCTAAGTCTGATTAATTGATAATCAATTCATATCATGGTGGAAAGTGTACCAATGGGGACTCGTGTGCTATAACATCAAAATGATCAGCCCTTTACATCTAGAACCTTAAAGATCCATAGTTGTCTTGCTCTATGGACCTGACTCATCAATGTGGATGGGGTATAGGAAAGTCACCTCAAAGTATAAAATGTACAAAGTTGGGCACTATCTGTGGTCTGCCATCTTCACCACAAAGGAAACATATGTAAATGATTGCTGGGGATGAATAAAAGGAGTCTCAGATATGTTCCTGAGTGTTTTAAGGGAACAACAAACCTGACAGTGAAAAAGTTCCCCCTGTATCATTCCAACTGAAATTTGCCAGAGCTCCCCTCACCAGTCCTTGCTCTGGATGCTGGCTCCCCAAGAAGTTTAGGCTGCTCTTGACTTCTGAACCATTCTTCTGCCCTCTGGCCTGTCCCAAGTAAGAGGTGGGCAGGAATCATGGGAAGACATGTGATGAGAACAGACTGTCTTTTACTGGAATCATGAACCTCCTTTCTTTATTACCCTTGAGACCTCAGGTGTGCTGTTCTCATCCCACCCACCCTTGCCCTGCCTATATTTCTTTCCTTCAATAATAATATGGTAGCCATTTAACAAATAACTTTATTTGAGTTGGCTTATTGAATTAATGATACTGAACCTATCCTGTGGTGAGGGGACTAAGAGTACTCACTTCTGGACTCCATATTTTAGGAGATCACAATGGTCCTACTGGAGAGTGAAGGGATAATATGGAGAAGGTGATGTCTGTGCTATATGACAACCAGATGAAGGAAAATGAACTAAGGATGCTTATTTAGCCTGGAGTATTTGAATATTTTATTTTTCCCAATTACATATAAAGACAATTTTAACATTATTTTTTTGAAAATTTTGAGTTAAAAGTTTTCTCTTTCCTTTATTTCCCCCTCACAGAGGTGGTAAGCAATTGATATAGGCTTTACATATGCAATTATGAAAGACATATTCCCATTTTAGTTATGCTATGAAAAAAGACAGATCAAAAGAAAAAAACAAAAAAGTGAAAAATAATATGCTTCAATCTGCATTCAGACTCCATCTTTGGGTGTAGATAAAATTTTTCATCATGAGTCCTTTGGAATTGTCTTGGCTCATTGTATTTCCAAGAATAACTAAGTCATTCATAGTTGATCATCATACAACATTGCTGTTACTGTGCACTGGTTCTACTGATTTCCCTTTGCACCAGTTCATCCAAGTCTTTCCAGGTTTTTCTGAAAGCAGCCTGTTCTTCATTTCTTCTATCCCAATGGTACTCCCTTACATTTATATACCACATGTTCAGCTATTCTCCAGGTGATAGGCATCTCCTCAATTTCTAATTCTTTGCCACCACAGAGCTGCCATAAATGTTTTTGTACAGATAGATCCTTTTCCCTTTTTTAGAAAACCTCTTTGGGATACAGACCTAACAGTGGTATTGCTGAATCAAAGGGTATGCACAGTTTAAGAGTCCTTTGGGTATAGTTTCAAATTACTTTAGCCTAGAGTAATTGAAGAAATGCTATGAAAAAGAGGGACTCATCTAATTTTTCTTGACTTCAGAGAGCAGAACCAGGAGCAAAGGGAAGAAACCACAAAGTGGACAATTCAAGCTGGATCCAGGAAGAATTTTCTCCCAATGAGGGTTGTCCCAAAGCAGTCTGGGCTGCTTCAGGAAGGGGTGGCCTCCTCCACAATGGAGGTCTCCATGGTCCTGGCTACACGACCATTTGTCTAGTTCATTGGAGAGGGAATAAATCTTGTTCAGGCATGGGCAGGAAGGAACCCTGTGGCTCCTTTCCTCCAGTGAGATTCTGTGAATACAGATGGATTGAGACCCCAGAAGCATGATGATCTCCACTGATCCTCCAGGCCAGGAGACAGAGGAATGTTTGCTGAGGGTGCTATTTCCCAGGCTAGGCCAGGGATCCCAGTAATCACTGAGTGACTGCTTGAAGTTCACATAAGGAATGAACTGGGGAGTAGCTGGATGAGATGCTCAACTCTCCAGGCTCAGCAAAGGTTTCAGTGTCACTCTTACTTTCAGAACTCTGCCTCCTCTGGCTATGAGAGAAGTCACATTTTGTGTGGCACAGCAGCCTTCCTGCACTCCCACACACTCCAGTTTTGGGAAGGGCTTGTGGCTGTGGGAATGCAGGTTTCTGGGGTTCTTAACCTTCAAGTGGAGATCAGCCGAGTGTGTCAACAATCCTTTCTTCTATCAGGCCCCCATCTCTTTCCATTTTCAGGAGTATCTGTGAATTTTAAATGGTTGTCCTACTTTTCAATATATTTTACAGCAAACAATGGTGACATCTCTTCTGACTGTAATCACTTGTTTCAACAAGGCATTTTAACAATTCTAAAACTACTTTTAAACTTATGCCCAAGACTTATTTTTCTGGTTCAGGTCTATGACTTTTTGCCTTTTACTAGTCATGGGAGTGAACCTCTCATGGATCTTGCTGGTATAGTTCAGCGTCTCCTTTTGAACTTGGAATTTTACAGTTCCCTAGCTTCATGGGAGGTGAAGGGGCATATTCTGTTACACAACAATTAGACTCAAACCCAGGGATCCATGACTATCCAACATGCCAGGCTACACCATGTGAAACCCCCTGATATGAATGCCTGGGAACACCAATGAAAGAATTGGGATTCATTAGTACTATGATCCACTCTCAGTTATCTGCATGGTTATTATGGCAAGTTTTTCTACTCGGGAGCTTTCTTCCCTCTCAGCTCCAAGATGCAACAACTCCGTTATGAGTCGGTGCTTAGGGTTAGCAGAACAATTTTAATATTAGCCTGGGTAATGTAGAGTTGGGAGGGGCAATCAAGTGTGCCAGCAAACCCCACAGTCAGACTTGATTTCCACCCCTGATGCTTATTGGCAGTTAGAGAACAATGCTTGAGTGCCTGGGCAGTTTCTTTTCAGTGTGGCAAAGAGAAGATGTATTAAATCCAGCTTTTCCATCCACTCTGGCTGAGTCTGAAGCTTCAGAAGTGTCAAGGTAAGTGAAGAATGTCTCCTGTTAACCTTCCAGGTCCAAGCCCAAGTGCGCCATGCAAAGCTCAATTTTGACCAACTCAAGAATGACGTATGTCAAAAAGTGGATCTCCTTGGAGCAAGTAGATGTAACCTCCTGTCTCATGTGCTCACAACATATCAGGTATCTCACTAGTACAGTGACATTCTGTTGGGAAGCCGGTACTGTGGAGAGCTGGCTGGGGCTGGGGAGATGGGAGGAAAATTAGAGGACAAGGGTTAGTCAGGAGAAGAGACAGGGAAAGCACACTATGACTGAAGGCCCCTCATATGGAAGAAGGCTGAGCCTTGTTCTGTTAGGTACGAGATTGAAATCTGATGCCAGGAAAATCTTTCTCAAAGTAGCCTGGACTGCTTCCAGAGGTGGGGGTGGACTCCATGTCTGTGAGTCTTCAAGCAAAGAGATTTTGTCGGACAGGTCTCTAAATTGAAGTTGTTAGAGAGGTCCCTTCTAATTGGTCTGTGATTCTGAACCCCCAACAAGCATGAAAATTGGTATTGGGGCGGAGGTCAGAGTGCCTTGGATTCTGACAAGAGTTTCTCTCTCTTTACAGACCACCTTGCTTCATTTCTGGGAGAAAACCTCACACACCATGGCAGCCATCCACGAGAGCTTCAAAGGTTACCAGCCTTATGAGTTCACTATGCTGAAGGTAAGGATGCCAGGGTGGCCCTCATTTTTGCTCTAAATCTCCATGCCCATAGCAGTGCACAAATCCTCAGTTTTGGGTTGGTGTTAACATCCAATTTCAGAACCACTGGCCTTGTGAGTTTTCACCATCCAACCAGAGTCCTGACCCTTGCCAAGCTCAGCAGAAATTCTGAATGGCCTGGCTCAGGCACTCCATGAGGTCCTTGGGTGTCCAGCATGTATGCCCCCTACTTCTGCTCTTCTGGAATTTTATCTCTTTGGGACACACCCACTGATCCCCCATAGCATTTTCACGGCATCATGGAATGAATAGGAGAGGTCTTAGAGGTTCCACTAATTTTATGAGAATCCTGAGTTTCAGACATGTTTAATGTCTTGTCCTGAGTTTCTTAATGATTAAGGGAATTGAACCCAGGCAGTCTTGATCCCCAGACCAAATGCTGGGTTATCTGCCCTGACTTCAACATGTGGATTTCCAAATGGAGGAGAACCTAACCAACCCTAATGTAGACACACTAACTTTTCATCTTTTCTTGTTACTGAGCAGTTAAACCAATGATTCCTTCGGTTGGACCCGGACAGTGGGAGGGAAATGCAAATGTGAACCAAGCCTCTGGTTGGGTTAGAGTTCAAGGGTGGCCCTAATGAGATGAAAGGGGATTGTATATAGAGGGCAGGGAGCCAGGAAAGAGGAACAGAGAAGGGACCCAGGCAAAGGTTCGCCCTAAAAGGTACTAGAAAGGGGAGGCCATTTCCCAGAATTGAGCTCTTGGCTTGCTTTTCCCTTGTTGATCAGAAGGAAGCAATTAGCTTTTCTTTGGGACATTAGAGCCCTTGAAATGCCTACATGATGTTAAATTTGGGCTTTTAGGAAGCTTTCTTCACTAATTACCTAGCCTTTGGGAATAATGCCTGGAGAAGTAGCTACTGCTACAACCACAAATCACTCTCACCTGTTTCCTGAGGGCCAGTTCTGGGGAGGGAAAGCCTCTGCTGATCTCCAGCTTGGTCCCTGCTGCCCACAGACACACCAAAGTCTGCTCCATCCTTGAAAGCCATTCCAATGACTGTCCTCCTCCACTAGTACCCTATGTTTTCCTTGTGTCTCCCTCTCTCTCTCTCTCTCTCTCTCTCTCTCTCTCTCTCTCTCTCTCTCTCTCTCTTTCTCTCTCTCAACTGACCAAGTCTCTGTCTCTCCTGGGGCTTCCTCTCCTCTCTTTTACACACGCTCATGTTCTCATATGCTCCCATCAGATCATTTATCTCCATGCATATGATTTCCCAATCTGAATCCGGCCTTGGACTCTCTGGGCTCTAATCTCACATCATCAATGGCCAATTACCATTTTCCAGCTGGATGTTCCATATTTATTCCAAACTCATCCTTTCAAAATTGGAGCTCATTCTGTTTTCCTCAAACCTCTCTTCCTAATCTCCTCTCTCTGTTACAACACATTTCCAGCCTCCTGGCTTTGTACTTCACAGCCATCACGCTCAGCTCCTCATGCTTCCTCACCCCTATGTCCAGTCATTTGCACTCATTTAGGATTAGCTACCTATTCTCCACCTCACTGCTCGGTCCTGTTTTCTCCACTAACATAATCCTATGTTTCCAAAGAAAGACTCTAAGTTTCTTGAGGGCCCAGACTTTTCTTTGTGTCTTTGTATGTCCTCCCCTGGCCTGATGCCTAGCACAGAGTAGGTCTTTATTAGGCACTTTTGGCTGAAGGAGTGATTGCTTATTCTTTTTTGGGTAGAGTCTGGGTTACCCTCCATTTAGGTCCTTTGAACCAGGGAAAACCAAAAACAGTCAGCAGTAAGATCTCCATCTTGTCCAAGGAAAACAGCCCTGCATTCAGTTGGCGGGCTCCTATTTCTCTCAGATACCTTTAGAAAATGGAAGCCAAGGCTGGTGATAACCTAGGGATGTGGTTAATGGCCCAACTCAGAGACAATGGGACCACAGACTTGGTTATTCTCATTCCACACCTAAGCAAAAGTCTCAGGCCTCGGAGCTTTCTGGACTCCAGGCCACGGTTCAACCTGCCTGTTGGGGCAGCGGGGGAGAGGGCCCCAGAACTCCTCACCTCAGAAGGGCTCATGATGTCAGGGTGGTGGGGCTCCCTCTGGCAGAGCTGGGGGAATGCCAAGTTTCCCTCCTCGCCAGCCTGATTGCCATAGTTCTGGTCACTGTCTGGGAAAGCTTCCATTACTTGGCATCTGGTTCAACCATTGCTCTTTGTTTCCCCTTTCTCTATATGTGGCTCATGACCCAGAGCTTACAGGATCCTGTAAACAAGTTAATAGAAAATGCTGAAAAGAAGGAGCAAGGCCAGAAGGAAAACCCAGGGAGTGAGCCCCCACCACCAGACCCGTAAGTGGGGACCTGTCTCCACTGACTCCGAAGCAATCCCTGGGCTCAGGGGGCTTCCATTCAGTTGGGAAGGGGGTGGACATCGCGGGCTGGGAATAGGCAGGGAGGATTTCTCCTTTTCTCTCCCACTACCTTTCCCTTTTGGCCATCGACAAAGGAATGACTTCTCTCATTTTCCCACAAATGGTCACCGAGGTTGGTCCTGCGCATGCAGTAGGTGCTTAAGCAATGCTCCTCAGATTCAGACAGCCAACTGAGCTCTCTTCTCCTCTGTTCAATTGAAGGTTGATATCATTGGATGTGGAAAACCCTGACAAGACCCCCCCCTACTTTGGTAAGCTGGCTATTTCTTTGCCTTCCCTCCTGATGCTCAACACGTCTTTCCCGCCTAGTATTTCCGAGGCTCTCAGGATGGGTGGATGTAAGGGGGCCTTCCTGAGGGTGCTGGGGAGGGGGGCGATTGGAAGGTGCCATCCCGGACCTCTGCCCCGCCCTACTCTGGGGCACTCTTGGTCTGTTCGTTTGAACTGGGGATCCTTTCAGACGAATCAAGTGTGGCTCCCCTTTTGCCCCCTGCCTCATTCCCCTCTTGTCTCTGCTTGCTTTCTGAGGCAGGCTGCCCCGAGTCAGGCTGTGCTCTTGCTTGTGGGCCCTTGGGCAGCCTCATCCTCAGACACACCTGCACGCCTGCATACACATACTCAGCACAAGTATGTGCAGATGCACACATGTACTCAGCATGCTTGCACATACCTTATGCACATATGTTCAGACACATGTATGCATGCACACAAGCTCAGGCACACATGCATGCCCATGAATGTTCAGTCACAGTACATCACTGATGCCCACATGCTTACACACACACATGCTCAGGCATACCTGCACAACATACTCAGACATGCATGCACACACATTTATACACAACTTCTCATGCACACACATCTGCTCTCACAATGCATGCACATTCAGACACATGTATGCATGCACACAAGCCCAGGCATACATGCACATGTATATACATGTTCAGACACAGTACAACACTCTGATGCACACATGCTCATGCACACACACATACTCAGACACACGGGTGCATACACACCATCCATTCTCTTTGTCATGTTCCCCTTGGCATCCAGAGGAGGGATGGGGAGAAGGGCAGACCCCCTCCCCCAAGGCTCCTGGGGTTGTCAGGGAGATGAGTCCAGGTCAGAGTGCTGCCTGACCCTTCTGACCTTTGGAAAGAGGAGGAGCTCAGATGGCCAAGTGCTCTGTGCCTCAGTTTCCCTATCCAGAAAGTAACACTGTTATGTTAGCTTGAACAGTGCCTAGTGTGACTGTCAGGCTGTTGAAAGCCAAGCTTGAGCAGGGAAGGAGGCATGATCAACATCACCACTTTGGGGTTCAGGCCCCAGGAGGGCAGAGGCTACTGTATTTCTTTCTGCGTCCCTGGGGCCTAGGACAGAGCCTGGACCATGGGCATAGCCTCAGCATCTTTACCTAGATAGGAGAGAAAAGGACCATTTTCTCCAGGTTCTGACAGGTTCATCTCGTCTCAGCTTTTACACACCCTTCAAAATGAAAGCTTCCTACACATGCCTATGCTTTCAGACTTCTTCCCAGTGGGTTCCTTTCCTAGAGGGGGACCAGGAGGAGGGAGGTGGACTCTGGCCCCCAAAAGGATGACCCCATTGGCTCTTCAGGCTTTTCCTTAGGGAGCTGCTGCATCTCAGGGCATTAGCTTCCCCCGAATCTAGTGGGTGAGTCTAAAAACAAGTTATGTACTTAGGCTGGGGTGGCATTTCTGTTCAGGGTGGCACCTTCTCAGCCAAGGTAGCTCATGAGCATGCATGAATGATAAGTATTCAGTGTCCACAGACATGGGAGGGGCCATCCACATGAATTGCTGCCCTGTGAGCTGGGCCCCAGAACCCACATGGCCTCATCGGAGTGGGTTGTGGCCAATACTTGAACCAGTGGCTGCTTCCCTCTGGGAAACTGGGTGGCCCAAAGCCATTGTGGTATGGGACCGAGCCCCCGGCCCAAGGCTGCTGTGGGATGGGGATGGGACTGAGCCCCTGGCCCAAGGCCATTGTGGGATGAGGATGGGACTGAGCCCCTGGCCCAAGGCCATTGTGGGATGAGGATGGGACCAAGCCCCCGGCCCAAGGCCGCTGTGGGATGGGACCAAGTCCATGGTTCTAAAGTGTTCATAACCAGAGAGATGTGTTCTGATTCCAGCTGAGAATGGGAAGAATGCCTTCTCTGCTCTGGAAGGGGAGTCGAACCATATCCAGAGCTCAGGTAATCGGGAGTAGAGGGCTGGCTCCAGTTTACCACATTGACTTGGAAACTCTTGGAAAACTAAGCTGACTTGGTTTTTCTACTTTTCCTCTCTCTGAAGGATCTGTTGATGAACTGTTGGACCTGAAGCCAGCAGAAACAGGTAGGAACAATAAACTTCTCTGGAGTTTTAAAACTTCTGACATTAAAAAATCAAATCTACAGAAAATTAGTATATTTTGTCACCTTCACATTTTAAAGTGAGGGATGTTCTCAGTGTCCTTGACCTGTCTTGCTGAAGGTCAAAGCTTAGCCAGGCCCAATGGAAGGGCCTCTGATGCCCTCCCAGTTCTGAAATCCCGTGGTCCCGAAGCCTGCCTGCAGGCTGTAACAATGATCATGTCTGGAGCCAAAGCACAAATGGTTCAGACCAACCCATTTCAGAGACTTTCCAGTCCATGGGGGAGATAACCATGGCGTCCAGCTTGAAACATCTGCAAGACTGCTCTGACTCTGGGCCCCAACCACGTGTAGAGATGGGGCAGGTCTGGCCCACAGAGAGTCCCCTCTGTCTGAGGTCATAGCCAAGTCCCACAGAGCTGGCCAGCCCCCAGAGCCCCAGGTGTTCTCTATGGGGCCCCTGTCTCTCCATGCTTCTATCCTCTTGGATCCATGGCTGAAATTCTATTATCTTAACCCCACAAGAAATCCAAACCCAGTTTACCAATCCTATCTCCTATGCTTCTCCTATCCCTGCCTAGGGTCGTGGCTGCCAAAGCCGCAGAGCACCTGGCCCACAGTCAGGAGGGCTTGGGTTCAAATGCAGCCTCAGACACTAACTGGGTGATCCTGGGCAAGTCACTTCTGTGACCTCTGATTGCCTCTGTTTCCTCATCTGTCAAATGGAGTAATAACAGGCCCCCAACAGTTGTGGCCATGGTGGGGATTAAATGGAATCCTTACAAAGCACGTGGCTCTGCACCAGCAGGTGCCGTAGAGGAGCTGCCCCTCCTCCCTTCCCACGCCCCACCCAGGACAGAAGACTTTCTGGAGATGAACTGCCCAGGCTGGGCAGAGTTGCCTAGTGACTCTGGAGATGCTTCCTGGAAGGTGGTGCGCTCCTAAGCATTCACTTCAGGGTGGTGTGGCTGCCTCCATGCTCTCGGGGAAGCAACTGTGGCACCTGACTGGGGGAAAAGACAAGGAAGGACCCTGGGGGCACTGGCCATGTAACCACTGGCGAGGCACTTATATTCTGAACCTCATATCCCCTCCTCCTACAATCTTTTTGTAAGGAGTGAATGCTGTAAAGTGCTTTGCAAACTTTCAAATCACAGCAGCGTTACTTTACTGTGATGGTTAATAACTGCAGCACCGCCTTCTCCTGCCTCCTTCAGCCCTCCTCCAGCCCCTTCTCCAGATCCATTCAGGGCTTCTCTTCACCTCCTTATTACTTCTGTTTTCTTCCTCTCTTGCAGCATTTCTTCTTTCCTTCCAAGGGACACCACCATAACACAGATTTAGTGTTGGCCCTTAAGGTCAATCCTGGTTTAAAAAAAACGAATAGGGAAAAGAAAAAGCTTAGGTGATGGAGATGACTGGGAAATCCTCTGGGTCTCCACACATATGCACTTCTTGAGGTACTTCTCAGGCCTATGACCTGGGCATTGCCAGGGAAATGGAGCCCCTGGTTTTGCCGACTTCCCAGGCGTGTCCGTGTCCATGCTCCTGCCAGTGGCTGGGGAAAGAGGTTGGCTCACTGGCTTTCCCTATGTGTTGGTAGGTGCTGGGGGACCCAGCCAAGACAGAAAGGCTGTGCCTTGGCCACTTTCCCTGCATTTGCTGGACCTACTGGGGGTGGCAAGCTCAGGCTCTAGGTAAATGATGGGGAAAGGGCCTGCCTATGTCCATGTGCAGGGACACAAAATTAAAAGAGATTTTATTTCAAGAGTGTGCCTAGAATTGCTTTTTTTAAAGTTGCTTTTAAGCAGTTTACACTTTCTATAGGCTGCAATGAGTTTCATTGAGTTGTCAGGCAATTTACCCAGGTTTCCCCCCACCTTTCTAGGCACATGCTTTGTTAGCCTCCCTTGAAAACTCTCAGGCATCAGCAGCTCCCTGTCCCTGTGTGTCATCAAGAGAGGAAGAACTTCCAGTAGAAGAGGGAGGGTTCTGCAGACTTCTGGCCCAGTCAGTACACACCTGGGGGGACACCCCAGTGTAATAAGCTAGAAAGTTTTCAGAGTACAGCAACCTAGTCAAAGGGCCTTGAAGAATGGAAGGAACAGGGATGGTTAGCCTAGAGAAGAGAAGGGGAAAACATGACTGAAAAAGGGTCATGTGGAGAAGGGATTTTCCTTTTTCTGTCTGGTTGTGGTGGGTAAAATCAGGAGCCATGGAGAGAAGCAGCAGATAGGCTTCTTAATTATTACATCAATCCCAGTACAGAATGGTCTGCCTTGGACATTGGGAGGAAGAGCGTTGCCTTTAGTCATGAGGCTCAAAACCTGTGATGCACAAGGAGAGAGGGTGAGGTCAGGCTTCCTTTGATCCCGGTATAGGGGTCCTCCTGGGGAGTGGTGGGAAGAGGCAAGGAGTGAGTTCCCAGCTAGAAGACTGAATATCCTAGCCACTATGGGTTTTCTCAAGCCTGTCTCCTTATGGTCCCACTGCCTCCTCCTCCCTGAGGAGGTGACAGCAGGATGGGCAGGCTTCTTTGTAAGGAAGGGGTCTTTGACAGAGGCCTGCTCACACATGGTCCTTGGGGGAGCTCTGCTCCACTTCCTACACTTCTCCCTGGGACAGTCACAGGGCATTCCAGGCTTGGGGTTAGACAGTGGCTTGTCTCCAGGTTTGGTTTTGACATGTCACTTGGTGGAGGGGAGGGTTATGTGTGATCCATGCAGGAGGCCTAGCAGGCTACTTTGCTCTGGCCCAGCCATGTCCAGGTCAGCATCCCTCTGGGGTTCACCCACCAGACGCTCCATAACTTTAACTTCCATTTGGCAGTTTGAGTGGGGGGAGAAGCTAAAAATAACAAAGGACCAGAGTTATTGTCTAAGTCACGTTCTTGAAGGGTGATCTGCAAATGCCTGGAGGCCCCTGACACCCTTTCCTAATAAATACCAAGATGTTTTCATTTATGATACAGTGAATGTTGATAGATATAACCCACATAAACAAAAAGGGTTGGGGGGGGCCTTGGTGGTCCAAAGGAACAGAGCAAGGCTATGCTTTGTTCAAGACTTGGGGGCTGCAGAGGCAAAGATGAAGTCACTCTCTTGCCCATGAGTGTTGAGGAGTGTCAGGAAAGGCCTCCCATAGGAGACAGCCCCAGGCCTAAGTCTTGAGGACATCCAGGGATTCTGGGAGGCAGAGGGAAGAAGGCGGCAAGGAGGTGCTTTCTAGGCATGGGATACTGCCCATGCAAAGGTTTGGAGGCTAGAAGTGGAAGGAACAATTAGGCCCTTCTGGTCAATGTGAAGGAGAGGCTTGTGCCTTCATGTTGGGAAAGGTGGGCACCAGCCATACTGTGAGGAGAGGATATTTATTGTGACAGTAAGGTAGCCATCGCAGCCCTCAAGGGGGACATCACTGTGAGGCCCCCTGAGTTTGCATCTGTGGCTGGATAAAGCTGTCCCACCTGTGCCCCATTCTCTGAGCTCCCTGAGCTCCGGGGCCACCGGGCAGCTCCAGAATTGCAGAGCAGGGTCATAGTGAAGGTGTCATCACTTTGGGCTTGCATTGCCAGGGAGCAGACTGATGCCAGGTGGTTGGTTCTCTATGTCCTTTGGACTTTTTAATGGAAAGATTTCAGTATTGGCCTGATTCATTCCTAGAAGATGGACTTTGACTGTAGGATGGATAGAGTATATGGGACTGACTTAAACCCTGGGGTCTCTCAAAATCATGTCTGGATGAGATACCTCAGTGGATCTGCATTTTCTCCTCTCTCCTCTTCCCTGAACACCTGCCAGGTTATAGACAGCCTGCCCTGCCCCCCCGCCCAGGTCTCCTCCCTCCCAGGCTTCCCAGGTAACTTTGACCAGTATCTTGGTTCCTTTCCAGGTGTCTCAGAGTCTGACATGGCGGACAAGGATGACATGCAGCTGCTTAATGAGATTCTCAATGCATCTTCCCTGGACGAGGGAGACTTCAGCAAAGAGTGGACAGCTGTCTTTGGGAGTGAGCAGACCCCAGAACTCCGGGCCATATGTGTGCCAGGAGAGCCAGAGCTGGGGCCCCCTCCATCATCCAGTTTCCTCCCTTCCCAGCTCCTGGACAAAAACATGCAGGACTTACAGTCATCCCTCCAAGGTCGGTGTCCAGCACTATTTGAAGGAGTGATGGGAGCCCAGGGGCTGTCTGTTTCTCATTTCTTTCCATGATCAATTCCCAAGAATTGGAATCATGTTTTGGTTTAGAATAGCTTATTAGATAAGTCCTTCTCCCTGAATCACTTAATCAACAGTGTTTCTTAAGTCATGACTTGCCTGGGTTTTGTGCAGGGAGCTGGGTATATAGACCTAAGCAAGCCTTGAGCTAGGCCCTGGGCTCAGAGCATTATGTTCTAACAGGGAGACAACACATCGAGGAGGGCTGGAGCAGCAGGGAGGAGGGGGATTGGGAGGCAGAGACAGCCAGAGAGCAAAAAGAACATTTGTTTGGTACCAGCTGTGTGCCAGGCTCCACGCTAAGCATTGGAAATGCAGAGAATGGCAGGAACACTGTCCCTGCTCACAAGTCAGACAGGAAGGGGGCAAACAACGTAATCTCAAAGGGAAAGGCTTCCTTCAGCAGACAGCTTAGAGCTGAGGCTGGAAGGAAGCCAGGGAAGCTTCCCTCCTGAAATGACTGAGACTTAGCATTCAGAAGAGAGGGCTTCAGGATGAGAGTCTCTCCAGGGTGAGAAGGTAGCCGGTGAACTGGAGAAGACCAGGGTTTGAGGTTAGAATATGCCAAGTGACAAGTTCTCCTCTTCTCTCCCATGTACATAGGGGCTGAGGAAGGGAAGGGTAAGCCTCAGGAGCTGGGGTCCTGAGTGATACAAATGCTTAAGGGGGATTCCACTGGCTCCCTCCAATGCACTGCCTCTGCTGGATTTCAGGTTGGAGAGAGAGCCCGGGCAGCCCTCCATCTGTCTGGAAGCCAGCAGTGGTTCCAAAGCCCACTCCTCAGAGCAGCACCACACCCCCTGTGAAAGGTGAGCAGTTTCTGGTTGTGTTTTGGATGTGATCATCTGTTGGTTACTACTTTGTGATGGGTGGGATGGACTTGTTGGGAGGATGGGGGTGCAGAATGGCCCTCAAGGTGCACACTCTGACCTTCTTGCCCACTTGGCAGGTGATTCCAAGTCTTCACCCCTCTCAGGAGAGGGTTCTAAGGTCCTGTGAGCTCCTGCCCTGCCAGGATCCTCTGGGCACTTTCTCTTCCCTTGTCTTACCCCACCTCCACCTCCTTCTAAAACCAGACTACCCTAGAAAAGCTACCTGGGGACCCCAGGCTTCACAACAGCAGCGCTCCCACTCCTGGTGGGAGCCCCCACATTGGCAAGGGGCCTCAGGTTTCTCCTCTGTACTATGGGGGGAAGATTGGAGTTGATGATGCCTAGGGTCCCTTTTGAAGTGAGGGCAGAAGGGCAGGACAGAACACTACCTCAGACCCCTGGGCTGGAATCCTGGTTCTGGCTCTTAGCAGCTGGGTGATTTCCCTGGGCTCAGTTCCTTCATCTTAAAAACGTGGGAGTAATAGTAGTTACCGCCTGTGAGGTAGTTACAGGGTCCTCCTGAGAAAAGTACTTTGTAAATCTTCCTATGGCCCAGAAATGTGAGTTCATTTGCCCTGGAAAGGAGTCTGTCGGTAAAGGTAGGTGTCGCGAGGCTGGGCATTTCGTGGGGAAGGAGGGAGGAGAAGGCAGGAAGTTCTCTGGGGTAGCTGTGGAGGAGCAGAAGTGGGGGGTGGGTAGCGAAGGCAGCGCGTGAAGGTGCTGCCTGTGGGTCACCAAGAGCAGACTGACAGGACCTGAGGCCAGGGTGAACCCAGAGAAGCAGCCGCCAGCTTGGGGGCTCTCCCTGAGCACCAGACCTGAAGCATCAGACTAGCTCTCCTCTAGTCTCCTCGGTGGAAGAGCTGTGGGGCGTGTCCTGCTGGAAATGGGAGGCTTTCGGGAGAGAGGGGTGGGGGGAAGGGGTGCCCAGTCCCCCAGGTGGGGAGTCTGCATCGTGCCGCTGGCCAACGTGTGTGGTCCTGTCCCAGAACCCGAGAAGAACGCTCGAGACCTGACGGCCTGGTTCAGCCTCTTTGCCGACCTGGACCCGCTGTCCAACCCAGACGCTGTCGGGAGAACAGACAAGGAGCACGAGCTGCTCAATGCGTGAGCGTGCGGCGGGCGCTGCCGCCGGACCTTCTCTGCGTGAATGTTTCTGGGTCATGACTATGAATAGAGGGGACAGTTCGGAGCCCCGTTTATATCGTGGTTGCGAGTGCGAGTGTTGGTTATTTGCGTTGTGGGAGCCGCGGCAGCCGCCGAGGCGATCCAGGGGCTTGGAATCAGGAGGACGTGAGTTCAGATCCAGCCACAGGCACTGACTGTGCGTGATCCTGAGCGTGACGCTCCCCTTCTATTGCCTGTTTCTTCATCGGTAAAATGAGGACATTAATAGCAGCTGTCTCCCAATGGAGGTGAGGATCAGATGAGATGTTTGTAAAGCACTTTGCAAACCTTACAATTTTATTACTAGCATTGCTTTATTACGAGATTAAACAGTGACGACCAATCCTTCAGGGCATTGCCAGCCTCTGCCCGGGCCATGCCCATGGTGGTACTACCCGAATGTCGAGCAGCATTTATATTTGTGTGTAAATGGAAACCCCTTTAAAGCCCTATCTCCCGGTGCTGCCATGACGAGTCTAAGGCACTCACCCCAAGGTTCTCTAGCAGCAGGACCCAAAGCTGGGATGGGCAGGCAGCCGAGGAGCTGTGCTCAAAAGCAGTCAAAATGGTCAGCAATGAGCATCCAGTGCCTAGGTGACTGCCTCTGACTCACAGAACACATCTGGTGAATGGGATGGTGGGGGCAGGAGTGGGGTCTTTTAATGCCTCCATCTCCCATCAGCTTCCTCCTGTGGCAGCAGGTAGAAAGGTCGGTGTCTGCTTGGTCAGTAGCAAGGACAAGAGATGCTTTTCTTTGGACCAAAGAAAGGTCACCGAGACCATTCCCAGGGGACATAAGTTCTCAATTGGAACATGAGCAGTAGTGTCCCTGGGGCTAAGCTCACGAACAACCCATCCATTCCTCCATCCCCCCACATTTCTCTCCTCCTTCCATCCCATCTATCCCAGAGCACTGATAAAGTTCTTCCTTGTGCAGTCTGTGCGGGGACCTGGGCTTAGCACTGGGGGTACTGAGGGAAGTAGCTCTGACCCAAAGAGCTTATGCTAAGGTGGGGAGGAGGAGCAGGAAAGCACAGCTGAGGTCCCAGGATAGTGCTAGGAGTAGGACGAGGCTGCTGTCCTTTGTCTGAGGAGACAAGGACAGCAAGTGCTTCACAGATGAGCTGGCCCCCAAACACAAAGAAATGAGGGTGGTCACTTCCGGATTCAGGGCACCACATGAGCAAAGGCAGAAAACAGTGAGCTGGGCCAGCACAGCGAGGACTGAGAGTCACAGGAGGCAGATCTGGATCAAGCCGGGTTGTGAAGGGCCTGGGAGGCTGCTGGAGGCAGGCATGGGGGCTTGTGTAGGGGTGTGGTTCTGACTTAAGGAGGGGTTTCAGTGGGAGTGGAGAAGAGGGGGAAGCTGGGGTTCTGCAGGACAGGTGAGGATGAGGAAGATGGAAGAGGCAAGGGGCACAGACCCCATGCAGCATCCCTTCATGGATGTTTGTAGTGCACATTTAGATTCCTCCTTGAGCCCACTCACCACCTGGTTTCACACTTCTCTGAGTACATACCAATTATGTATGCCTCCCCCAGTGGAAAGAAATCTCCTGGGCTCAGGTGCTTCATTACATTTTCATCTGTGAGGCTCCAGCACCTTGCATGGGGGGCCTGACAAAATCCCAGTGTTTACTGAACAGAATCGTTACACAAGATGATCAGCCCAAGTCATATGTCCTCAGGGAAGCGGGGAGGAGGGGCCTGGGGTCAGTTGCACTGGGGTCTCCGCAGCCTGGAGGTGTCCCCTGCATCCCTGCTGCCTTGGCAGGGGAAAGGAAGCATGGGATACACCAGGGGATGAGGTCCCCTGGCCTCTTCCCCCCTCATCCCCTGTCTCAAGATCTACACCCAGGAAATCTGTTCATGCATGACTCATCACTATCCATCATGGAGGGTGACCAGGGTTTGATGAGGCTCTGGTGAGACACTGGATGTAAGCCACTTTGCAAACCATAAAGCGCTGTAGAAATGCCAGTTAGTAAATTCATTGTGAGCCTTCAACTGCACTGTCCCGCTGAGCTTAAGCTAAGTTTAGAGTCATGTGCTACTATTTAACAACCAAGCCCATGTATGAACACATGCTTGAAGATTAACCTGCCTGATTAATGCTTAAGTCTAGACAATCAACAAAACACATTGTCAAGCCTTCAGTGATACTGCTTGCTGAGGTGTACATGTTCCCACTGAAAACTATACAATGGCTTTCAAAAGCCATGACTCCAGCGTGTCATGGAGTATGACCAACAGTGCTCCTGGAGATACCAAGGAGGGGGCTGGGAGGGGTCCTTTTCCTGACTCTGTCCAGGAAAACACTTTGAGTGACAGACACAGTCACAGAATGCTCAACCCAGAAAACAGCCAGGGGGAGGAGGTGATGCCCCCCAATTCCTGCTCCCTTCTCGGTGGTAAGGGGGAGTTCTGGAGTTCTAGCTGTAGAAGGTTGAACCAACCAATGGTTTGCCCATGACAGTGGGGGGTCACCAGCTTATCTTAGGAGGAACTCAGGCTGGAGACAGAGCAGGTCCTGCTGACCAGTAGTGAACCTCCAGACCAAGAGAGATATGGAGAGAAGGTAAATTCAGCTGCTGGATTTTATCTCCTTTTACCAGGTCTCTTCATAGGTCTTCCTCTTCCAATCTGTCCTCCACAAATCGGTCAAAGGCCCATTCTTCAGCACATGCACAGATAAACTCCAGGGACCCCTGGGTGGAACAGATTCACATTCCAATCACTGCCTTTCCAGACCGATGGCACTTTGGCTCCTTTCAAACATTCTGCTGGCCGCACCTCATGTGCAGATCCTTGCACGAGCTGTCCACTGTGTCTGGAATAAACTCCCTACTTACCTCTGCCGCTTAGAATCCTTCAAAGCACCACCTCCTCTAAGAAGTCTTCCCAGATTCCCTACCTTCTAGTGTGCCTTCAGTGTCTACCTGCTGTTCACATTTTTTACTTTGAGTCTCCAATGGTCAGCATAGTGCCTGGTCTGCAGCAGGTGCATCATCATAAAATGAATAACGTTTCTATAGCACCTTCAGTGGGCCAGCACTGTGCTGAGTGCTTTACAATTATCTCATTTAGTCCCCACAAAAATCCTGGGAAGGAGGAGTTCCTATTGTCCCCATTTTACAGATAAGGAAACTCATCAAAAGCAAGTGAATGAGTTGCTTAGGGTCACTCTGACAGTAAGTGCCTGAGGCTAGATTTGAATCAGGTCCTCCTGACTCCAGGCCCAAGACTCTATCCATTGGGCCACTTTGCTGCCCCTGGTCTGCTAGAAGACTGGTTCGTCTCATCTCAGAGGACTGAGACCTCATCCATGTGAGGACTCCTTGTGCCTCTTCAATCCTGTGGGTTCCTGTCCACTTCTCTCTATAAGCAGTTCTAAAATGGTCTGACAGCTTGTTCTTCTAATGGATTGAATCCCAGGGCCACCCTCAGGCTACACCCTCGCTCAGCTTCCAGCCCTGCAAGTCCTTGGTGGAGTCTTGGACCACTCATTGGAGAGCAGTTGTCATTGATTTACATCCATTGGGGTCTTCCCAGGGCACCCCGAGTGCCCCCAAAGTTTGCTTTTCCAGGTATTGGTTTTGTGATTCACAAAGCACAGATCATCACCGGGAAAGCTGTTAGGGCGGGGAGCAGCCTGTGACCATGGGGAGCGAGGCACAAAATCCCAAATGCAATCCAGTCTGCTTGCCTCCTACTCCCTCTTCAATGCTTTCTTCCCGAGGCCCTCTAATTGGGAAATTCCTCCAAGAACTCCCACGGAAGGGTCCCCAAGCCATCATCTCCTCATTTCCCAGCGGGCTGAATTGCTCGGGCCCTCTCCACCATGCCCCCAAGGTCTGGCACCTTCTTCCCTCTCCATGCCTGCCTCAGGGCTTCCTTCTATGGGTTGTTTCCCCCCCAACCCCTCCAGATTGTAAGCTCCTTCAAGTCACAAGCTGCCTTTCATATCTGCATCCCCAGCACTAGGCACAGCGGCCAGCACATAGTAGGTACTTAATGTTTATTGACTGAGTGGGTCCAGCTCACTGTCCATCCAGCCACATTGTGTAAGTTGGTGCCAGTTTCTTCTGTGCAGATGGCTTGGGGACAGCCAGCACAACGTCACCTACAGAGAAGTGTTGTGTAGAGCTCTCTCAACAACCTCACCTCGTTTGGTTTTTTCCCAGCCAAATTCAAAGGCCTTCCCTCCATCCTCACTCTCCCCATCTCTCTGCAGCCCGTGACATTGTTGGTCATTCCCTCCTCTCTAGGAGACAACCCTCTCCATGGTTCTCCTCCTCACTCTCTGGCAGCTCCTTCTGTCTCCCTGGCTGGATCTTCCCCCAGATCACTTCCTCTAACCCTGCGAGTCCCTCAGGTTCTGGCCCTCCTCTCTACTACTTTGCTGGGTGATGTCACCAGTTCCCAGTCTGCGGATGATCCCCAAATCTACCTTTCCCACCCCAATCTCTCTGCTGACCGGCAATCTTCAATCTCCAGCTGCCTTTTAGACATCTCAAACTAGATATCCAGCAGACATTTAAATTCAGTATGTCCAAATAGGAACTCCTAATCTTTCTGCAAACCCTCCCCCAACCTTCCCTAGAGAGGGGAACATCATCTTCCCAGTCCTCCTCTAGGCTTGCAACCTAGAAGTCATCCTGAATTCTTACCTGTGGTTTGCCATTTCCTACTCCAGCTCACTTTACAGATGAGTAAACTTAGGCAAACAGGGTGAAGTGACTTGCCCAGGTTACACAGCTACTAGGTGTCTGGGGCCAAATTTGAACTCAAGGAGATGAGTTTTCCTGACCCCAGGCACTGTGTCACCCCTATCAAGCTTCCTTCAAGTCCCACCCAAAAATCCACCTTCTACAGGAAGCATTCCATGACCTCTCTTGAGTTTCCTCTTGATTCTGTATATAGCTTTGTGACTGGTTTGCAGAGACAGTGAGCGCCCTGAGGTTCACTCTCCTTATATCCTCACTGCTCGGCACGGCACATAGTAGGCATTTGATAAATGTTTTCTGATTCCTGCCATAACTCTGGTACACACTTCTTACCTACTTCCAGCCCTTTTTTGTGCATGACAAATGACAGACATGACTGGGCTCTGGATTCCCCCCCCCCCATTTTATTCCTGATGAGACTAGAATGCTAGAGACAGATTGCCACAGGCTTTGCTACTGGCCCCACAGTGGACTCTGAGGCTGCCAAGGCTGATGGTGCCTGATCAGCAAAGTCCTCCCATGCTGAGAGACTGCAGGGAGGGAGAGAAAACTGAAAAGTGCCAGGAGGCTGGCAGGGAGCATCTGCCATGAGTTTGTCAGCACAGGCTGCTGAGGTCATGGCGCTGACTACAGACTACCCCTAAATGCGCTCTAGGAATCACCAGGGAGGCACAGGGTTTCCAGCAAAACCACCCCTTCCTTTGCCACACTTTCACCATGAGGGCCCTCAAGATGGGCAAGAGAAGGCAGCCCACCAGATTGTCAGAGTCAGGGTGGGATCTCCTGTGACTGGTCATGACCTCAGGCATTGGTGTGAGTGTGTGTGTGGGGGGGGGGGGGGGTTGGAGTGAGGGGATAATGTGGTTTTCTTTTTCATTTCATTGGAAACTTCCTTTGTCTGTGAGATCTTGAAAACCAATCTTTTCCCAAGGATGTCAGAGCAGAGTCCTTCTCTATACACAAAGAAATCTTTGTAGATGCCTTTTTTTGTGGTGGCTAAGAATAGGAACAAAGCAGACATGGACTGGCTAAACAAGCTGCAGTCCATGGATGTCATGGGATATCACCGTGCTGTGAGCAGATGCAGCAATGCACTGAGCCTGGGATACAGCAAATACTTGGCCAAGACCTCAGAAACAGAAGCACCAGGATGCTTGGTAGCCCCAAGAGCCGGCCTCAGAAGGCACCTTCCATCCTTCTTTACAGAGTTGGGGGGTGGTAGGTGTGGGCCCGAGGGATGTGGTTGGCGGAGTTCCACCAAACTCTCTATTTGCTCCTTTTCCTTACAAGTGATGGCTACTTGTATGGGGAAGGAGAGCTACTTCGAGAAATGAATGAAAATGATGCAAAAATAAATGACAATTAAAATTAAAAAATCATCTCTGGACATCTTTAAAATTACACTGGCTTCAGCCCAGATTTCTTATATACTTGGTCAGTTCCAGTCACTCATTATGAACTGACCTTCAGTGCTCTTCTAATAAAAGGACACTGGACACTGAAGGAAGGAGGGAAAGGGAGGGGAGGAAAAGGAAGGGAAGGGAAGGGGAAGGGAAGGGGAAGGAAAGGAAGGGGAGGGGAGGGAAGGGGAAGTGCTTACTACACACCAGACATTGTACTTTGTTTCAGAAGAAAACAGGTGCCTCTAACTCTTCATGAGCTGTGAACTGGCCACTCAGTCTGGAGAAGAGCTCATGTCCTGGTTGCTGCTGGTGGTGGTTTCATACCTGAGACCAAGGGCAAGGGCAGAAAGCCTTGGAACAAGCCCTGAGCATACAGAGCTTGTAATCTAAAGAAAGGTCATACACACACACACTTCCCTCCCCTCGCCCCCTTTGCCTGCAGAACTCAATCCAATACCCCTTCACTGAGGAAGATCCTCTGCCATGCAAGACCCTTAATTCTTCACCTTAGTCCTTTTTGGTGGCACAGGAGCATTCTTAGACAACTACATGCTAGAACTTAGGCTCTGCACATCTCTGAGTGGGCACCCTGGTTGCTAGAGCTGTTGGTATTTTGGTACCCATGGGGATTCTGGTTTGGCTGTTCAGAAGTGTATGCCCCCTCCCCATCTTGGCACAGGGTCCAAAGAGCACAAACAATTGAAGTGATTCTTCTGGCCTAATTCCAAATGTTCTCCAGAATTTTTGGATCCATTTGAAGCTCTGCCACCAATGCATGAGCATGTGTGTCTTGCCATAGCCCATGCAGACCAGAACTTTCATCTGCCTCTCTCCCTGTTAGTGACTGACCAGACTGATCAATTGGACTTTCAGGGTTATTACCCACCATCCCCTTTTGTGGTTATTTCTGCCATTTGGCTCAGTTTGTGCATGTGTCTAGACTTCTAAATCCACCAACTCCTAGGCTCTACCTCTTAAAACACTATACTTTAGGTCTGGTCTGACCTGGGCAATGCTATGAGACCCTCTGTTCTGGACATCTGGCCTGTCAATGCAGTCCAGGATCACAATGCTCACTTGCCAGTTAAATTTGCAGTCCACTAAAGCCCCTAGACCTTCTTTGAAGGTACTCGTCCAACCTTTTGGCAGGTGGGTACAGCAGACTCTGTAAAGGTAAACGGCCTCGGAAAGACTTGGCCAGCCTTGCACTAGCTTTGTGGATGGACTGGGGAAGTCTTCTTCATCCGGAATGTCTGGTATGGAGGTCCCTGGACCCACAATCCTTCCACTGTGAGTTAAAAAGGCTTTTTCTTTCCTTTTTCTAAACCTGGTAATTTTTCTAAACCAAAGAAATACCCCAGGACACAGCAATGTCGGCACCACATGCTTGGAGACTGTTGTGCCTCAAAAACACTTCATTTCTACAAATCCTTTGGGTATAACATCATGGGTGGTGGAAGTTCTGTCCCTTCATACAATGCCCTCGAGTTGGCATCGGGCTCCAAATGGGAAACATTAGTCATCTTGTGGCTCTTCTGGGGAGAGCAAGCGTGTGAATGAAATGGGATCTCATGCAAAAACCTCGAGGCCCCCTTGCCATGAGAGTGTAAGCTGTAGGCTGGAAGACACTGGGTTGTGGAGGCTACTGTGGTCCTTGGTGATGTTGTATCTGGCAGATGGGCCACCCCACAGCACCACCCTGTGCATCCACCCACCTACACCCCCCCAGGAGGCCCCTTTCCCCAAACACTACAAGGGCACTACTTTTTACTAATAGCTTTATTTAAATAAGACACGGGAATTTCTCTACTGGAAAAGTACAAAACAAAAGTCACATCTGTCCTTGTGTAAAGAAAGCCACAGCATCTGGCAGCCAGGCTTCCCAGGACAGCGATGGACAAAACCCAAACAACATCTGAGATGTCTCCGAGCCCAAGGGATGGGACATCTGAGCTCAGCAGCTTCCTGGGAATTTACATGGAAAAGCAGAAGCTCCAACACAGCACGTCCAAAACCCCTCAGATGCACTAGAATAAACAGGTGGCACAATCACTACGTAGCTGGCATGGAATGTCCCCACAAACCTCATCCATCATGGAGACCCAGTCCTTCCCCCCTCCCCTCCCCCTCCTCCCTCAGCCCCAGACAGACAGACAGGCAGAGCAGGAAGGCACTGGAGCTCCCATGCACACAGAACCAGCCTTTGCTCCCTTATTCCCTCTTCTCTTTATCAAGGCCTGAGAACAATGGAGTGAAAGAGATCTGAAAAAAATGGTTTGCAAAGGTTCCCATGTGAAAATGACAAAAGGGGATCGAGTCCTTTGCTCCATCAGTCTCTTCTGGTTGAACACCAACCACCTGCTGTGAAAGAACCAAAATAGGCCTGTGGGGGGAGAACATGGCAGCAGATGTTGGGGGTAGGAAGGCAATGACAACTCTGATGGCTGATCCCCGCAACACACACAGGCCTCTTCCCTTGCTGTCCTCATTTCTTTCCGATCTTTACCAAGCTTCTATGCAGGTTTCCCTGGGGCCCAGAGCATGATTTTGGAGAAGCCTGCCTGGTTCTCCCCAGCTCAGACCCTGTCTGCCCAGGGCTTCCTGCCCTGTCTTACATTTCCCATGTGGAGGAATGACCACACTGACAAGAGACACAAAGAGATGGGGCTAAAGGAACGAGCTTCCAGCTACTGCCTGCAGTCACCAAAGAATCCTTTGTCGACTCCTCTTCCAGCCGGTCTAGACTCAAATGTCGCTCAGTTCATCTAAAGCTGGGGAGGGTGGAGGGGAGCAACCAGAAGCTTGTCCCTTTTAAGCCAGAAAACAAAGGGACAGTTTCCAAAGGAGAAACTCAACATGAATTTGCTGGAGACATGAGTGGAGCGTTCCTGGCCATTCCCTGTGAAATCCCTTCCCATATGGGTGTTTGCTGCATGCAGCATGCCTCCTAGTAACCTTGTTCTCAACCTTGCACAAGTCATGAAGAACGCCCCTTTTTACCCCATCCTCCTGCTGACACCTGAGACGGGGGCCCTGGATTCTGCTCCTGCTGCTGGCTGCCCCTACCCAGGATCATCCTCCTTGGCCTTCTTCCAACAAAGTGGAATGGAATGAGGAAAGATAAATGCAGAGAGATGTCACTGTGACACCTTGTCTTTGCCGATATGATTTACATTCCAAGTTACCTGAGTGAGACTTCAGCAGAAGTACCTGAAACGAGGCCACAGGGTGGGCGCTCCGCAACAGCGGGGCCAGGGTCTTGTGTGTCTGGTGGTTTTTGCATTGTGAGCGTCACAAACACCTGGATCGATTGTCAACACAATCCTGAAGTATGGCCTCTTCCACAGGACACAACACAGCCAGAGAGCTTCCCTTTGGACAGGCAACTTTCTGATGCAGAAGGACTTGGAACAGACCACAGGACATGGCGCTCGTCTGGTCAGACATACTAGGAAATGTATCACCTCCACTGAAAATGCTGAATGATCTACAACGCTGTGCTAGCATCACCGCTTTCCACAAAGAAATCAAAATAAAAAACGCTCCATTCAAGGCCTGTCCCCGGCAAAAACAATGATGACAGATCCTCTGGGATGCTGGCATCACCCCTCCATGCAGATGTCTGGGCGGCTGTGCTGACCGGGCTTCCGAGGGCCAGGGACCTGCTCCCCTGCTCAGATGGCCACATAGTGCTGAGACGAGGCCCGCTCCTCAGCCTGACACTCGTTCAGCAGTTGAGTTGGTGGGGCTGGGCACGGTGGTGGGATTGTGACCTCTGCCACCGAGTCTACAACGCTGGTATCATCTGACAGAGATGAGAAGGCCACCCGTGCTGATAGTTGCTCGACAGTCAAGGTGCTCAGTATCGGGCTCTGGCCAGAGCCTGGAGAACTCTTGAGCATCAGATCTGAGGCTGGTAGGAGAGGGCCCAGGAGCCTTACAGGGCAGAAGGCAGAGCCGGTTGGGATGAAATTCACCTTGTTTTTGTCAGGACATGAAAAGAGAGGGGCTGAGATAGGCTGACGAGCCCTAAAACAGGACAAAAAGATGCCATGAGCCAAAAGGGAACCTGGCTCTGTGCCCTAAGCCAGGAAGGCAGGGTCACAGGACCAGATATTTCAAAAGGAGGGACCTCCCTATCTCCTTCTGAGGACATGCCTCAATTCAGAAAAGTGGGTGGAGACTGTGAGTCCCATTCTCAGTTAGGCTGGGCAAGGTGGGGGTGGGGGTGGAGGTGGAGGATGGCACTACTTCTCTGAAGGCTGGACCTTTCCCAGACCTCTTTTCTCCTTTACCTTCAGTCATCAAAGAGGAGCAGCCCCTTCCCTGTGACCACTATGGCCCACATGGGAAGCTCTCCTTCTCCTTAGCTCCTGCAGCTGTGCGATGCACAAGGGTGGTGAGATGTACAAGGGTGGTGAGGTGTACAAGGGTGGTGAGGTGTACAAGGGTGGTGAGGTGTACAAGGGTGGGCTGGTACTTACGCCATCTCCTCAAAGACCTTCACTCGCTCACACCCCTCTGGCGGCTCCCGTTTGAACATGTAGCTGTTGTTGGGTTTGGGCGAGGAGGCGTACTTGGGTAGCGGCGAGCTGCTCCCACTGTCTGCAAATTTAAATCAGTTTGCTCCGTTACTAAAGATGGGAAGCACTTGGGAACAAGCCTGGACTTCCCAGGAGAAGCATCCTACATGAAGCTGCTAAGCCTGCCCACCCACCACAGAGCCTCCTGGCCAACAAGCTCTTTCTCACACCCTTACAGAACACAGTTCTTCTCAATAAGGGCTTCTAGGCAAGACCAATCTGTCCTGCCAAAGAAAGGACATTTTTTTTTCTAAAGAATTATATAGTGAATAAAAGCGCTGCATCCTCCAAAGCTAAATGAAGAAGGGCAAACACAAACAGCCTCCTAACCTAGACTTTCTTAGTCCCAGACCGGCGTCTGGAGCAGAGCCAGGGCCCCATGGCTGGCTAGAATGCCCAGCCCTGAGCAAGACAGAAGCCAGATCTCTGAGGTGAGTACTGCAGGGCACCTTCACCAGACATATCGCCCCACAGCTCTGAACAAATCTGATAGGAAAGAAAAGGTCTGTTTTTAAATCGTCAGAAAGCCCTATCAGCTGCCTCTTTTGCTAAGGAGTCCAGGGACTTTGGATGCAGAGATGTGTCAATATCCTTAAAAACATCCTCAGCAATGCATCAGGGCAGAACAAAAGTCCTGAAGGCGGTGTGTATCTCCCTACACACTGCCCCTGACACTACCTATGGTACACAGAGTCTACTCTTATCTCATGAAGCATGCCCTCAAATGTCTGCCCTTAAGGAAAAGGACCTGTTCTCGACCTCAGCAAGCCAAGAATGAGAAAGGGAATGGAGTTGTCTCAGATCTGGGATCAAACCAAAAACTTAAGCTATTACTGTGAAGTCCCGACTCTGAGCAGCCCTGGTTTTCCACCTCTCCCTCCATCCTTCCTTACATAACCCTCTCTTCATCTGTACCATGACCTCTAATCCTTGACTCCTCCCCTGCACTAGCCACTCTCTCCCCTTTCACACATCTCAACTCCTTGATGAACCAAATGAACTCTACACTGTCCTCCTCTCTTGAAGTTCTCACACCCTTATCATATTGCCAACTGTAACCAGCCAAGCCTCAGCCTTGGGTCACTCCTACCACTCGTCATGTGCTTATACTGTCAGAGAAACTTACACCACTGCCTGACAGGGTCCGCTACAAAAGTAGGCTACACAACCTCAGCTGGGCCCTCACTGCCACTAGGCAGTCTGACTTCCTCTCTAAGCAGTACCCTCTCCGACTCTCCACCATGGCTCTTCCAAAGCTGCTCATTCCTCCTCAAACCTTCCATGACCCTCCTCCCCCAACTCTCTTGGCTGAAAATCCAGTCTCATATTTTACAGAAAAAAAAATGAGCCATTCTTGGGAGTTTCCTCTTCTCCCCTTTTCCTCATCTTCCATCACTCAGGTGCCTTCTATCCCTCCCTCCTTCACCCCTGTCTCCCACGATGAAGTGGCCTTACCAAGGACCAAGGCCAAACCCTCTACCTGCTCAAGGGATCCCACTCTATGCTGCCTCCTCCAACAGATTCCCCCCTCTATCACTTCTATTCTTTTTTGACTGAGAAGTCTTTCTTTATTATCACTACCTCACAGAACTCAACACAAAAAAAATATTATAGTTTTAGGATCTGGAAATGGGGCTCCCTCTCCTCCCTATCCCCGCTTCCAGTACGTCTACATTTTGCTCTGAGTTGACTGTGGGAGATGGGTAGAGTCACTGAAGACAGAGGGAGGTGAATGGAGGCAGACGAAACCCAGAAGTCTCCCCCAGCCCTTCTGGGAAGCAGGGCTTAGAGCCCCAGTCTCTTTCCCTTCCCTCCTGTGAGAAATGTGTGTTCTGTATGTTTGATGGTATGTGTATCTGAGGGCAGACAGAGCATTGAGGCATGGAAACCTCAAATGCAAACTGAGCTCAGTCCTACCTCTGAAATTTAGGGAGGAAGTGGTCTATATCTCCTTAGAAGTTGGATCAGGATTGATCACTTATTTTCAATCTGTCCTTTATTGCTTCATTTCCTCCTGCCTACAAACAGGCACCACCCTTAAAAAATTCTCACTTGATCCTTCCATCCTTTCTGTCACCCTATTTCTCTTCTGCCCTTTGTAGCTAAGCTCCTTGAAAAGGTGTCTACAACAGGAGCCATCAATTTCTCTCCTCTCACAACCCCTTATAATCCAGCTTCTGACCTCACCATTCCACCAAAACTGTTCTCTCCAAAGTTACCAATGATGTCTTAAATCACTAAACTCAATTACCTTTTCTTAATCCTCATTCTCTTTGACCTCTCTTCAGCCTTTGACATGGCTGACCACTCCCTCCTCCCAGATTCCCTCTTCTCTCTAGGTTTTGAGACCACTACCCTTTCTTTCCTCCCATCCCCAGTTCTCTTCCAGACCATACCATCTAACCATAAATGTCCCTCATGGTTTGTTCTGGGCCCTCCTCAGCTCCTCTATACAGATGATTCTCACATCTACCTGTCCTGCCCCCAGTCTCCCTGCTGACTTGTAATCACATCTCCAACTGCCTCTCAGACATCTCAAATTGCACAAACTGGATGCAGAGTAGGACATCTTAAACACAGTATGCCCAGAACAGAACTCCTGATCTTTTCCCCTAAACCCTCCCTCCCCTCCTCCTTTCCCTATTTCTGTTGATAGCAATGCCCTTCTCCCGGTCCCTCAGCCTCCCAATCCTAGGTATCATCCTGGACTCATCACTGCCCATTTTCACCCTACTGCCAAGGTCTGTCGATTTCACCTCTGCAGCATCTCTTGTCAGGATTTCACCTCTGTAGCATCTCTTGTGGATTTTTCCTCTGTAGTATCTCTTGTGGATTTCACCTCTGCAGCATCTCTGGTGTATTTCACCTCTGCAACATCATTTGTGGATTTCAGCTCCATAGCATCTCTTGTAGATTTCACCTCTGTATCAACTGTCCTGGATTTCTCTGCTGTAGCATCTCTTGTGGATTTCAGTTCTGCAACATCTCTCCTGGATTTCATCTCTGTAGCATAGCTTGTGGATTTCATATCTGCAGCATCTCTCAACAATTTCACTCTTCAGAATCTCTGGTGGATTGCACTTCTGCAACATCACTTGTGGATTTCACCTCAACAGCATCTCTTGTAGATTTCACCTTGGTAGTATCTCTCATCAATTGCACCTTTGCAACATCTTTCTCCAATGTGAGCAGCTCTCTCCTCTGACCCTGCTCCTACTCTTCAAGGACCTCATCACCTGACACCTGGGCTGCAATAGTTGCTTGGGGGGAAGGGGTGTCTGCCTGCTTCCATCTCTTCCCATTTCCATCCATCCTCCTTTTAGCCAGTAATTTTCCTAAAACACAGGTCTGATCACATCACACACCTCCTCCTCGCCCCCCCACCCTCAAAAACCCTATGGCCTCCAGGAGCAAATACAAAATGCCATTTGGCATCCAAAACTTATTCTGCCCCCTCCTATCTTTTCGGTCTTCTCACATCTCACTCCTCAGCATGTCCTCTTCCATCCAGTGTCCCCAGCCTCCTGGTTGTCCCACCAGCAAAACCCTCTTTGGTTCTGGCCACTCTCCCTGGCTATCTGTCATTCCTGGACCTCTCTCCTTACTCCATTCCAACTACTGACCCTCTGGCTTCCTTTAAATCCTATAGGAAACCTTCCCCCAACCCCTCTCTAAGTCCAGTGTTTTCCCACAGTTTATGATTTCCTTTACCATGTGGCTCAGAGCTGCCTTGGCAGCCCCCCACGCAACTCCTCTTCCCACCTGGCTTCCATTAAGGTTTGCAGGTTCCAAATGCTCCATGAAGGTATTCTTGGTTCCCATCTCCACCCCCACCATCCTGGTAGTGCTCTATCCCTCCCCAAATAACTTTGGTACATGCTCTACTTATTTACCCACGTGCATGTTGTAAGCCTACCTCTGACCTCCCAGTAAAATATAAGTTTCTTGAGGACAATAGTTGTTTTTGTCCCAGGAGACACTTGTGGAAATGAATTTCCAACCTAGCTGGCTGTGTATCATCAGACCAATGATCTAAACTGAGACATAACAAGAATACCAATGAGAATAAGAATTCAGAAAAACAAGGGAAAATTCAAGAGAATAATGTACCCAGTGAAGCAGCAGCATAGAGAGCTGACAACTGGTGGATGACAACAGTCAATGTCAGTATCTTCTTGTTACAATTAAAGGACACATCTCTCCTTTTAGTTCATAATCAATAAACTAACTGCTTCACAAGGGGGTTTAGGGTTGCCTGGCTGCTTGTTGGGAAATAAAGCATAAATAATTTTTAATAATAAATGGGGAAACCCCATAAGCACGCAAGATGGGACAACTGGGAACGGTTTCCCATATAGTGGGAGGAATATAGTGAAGAGGAAATGTTTCCAGGAAAGGCAGTAGAGATCCCAAGAATTCAGATTACCTTGGGCCGGTCATTTATGTACTCTAGGTCTCAGCCCCTCCCTTTCACCTCATTTTCTTTCAATCAAGTAGTAAATCAACAAGCATTTATTAAGTGCTTACTATCAGACATCCTCTGAAGTAATGAAAGAAAAGGAAACCTGCAACCTTAGGGGCCACAAGGCCACTGTGGCATTCTAAGTCCTTGGGTGTGACCTTTTGACTGAGTCCAAATTATACAGAATTAACCCTTGTTCAGTCAAGTTTGGATACAGTCAGAGGGCTGCATTTGAGTACCTGAGAGGATCATGTCTGACCTTGAGGTTGTAGGTTCCTGACCCCTAAATGAGCCCCTGCCCTTAAAGAGCTCACATTCTAACAGGGGACACACAAAACATACAGAAAGCAGACAAGGTAATTTCAGAAGGAGCAGGAAAGGCCCTTGCAGAAGATGGCATCTGAGCTGACTCCTAAAGGAAGGAAGATGGAAAACACGGCAGGCATTTGGGGATTGCCAGGGCAAGTGCCTTGGAGCAGGCCAGCGTCAATCACGAAGTCATCTTGAAGAGCAGGTTGGGGGAGACAGGAGCACATCTGAATAGATCAGGGAAAAAGGAGCCAAGGGCAGGGAGACATGGAAGAGGAGAAAGTGACGAAGATCGGAGACACAGGCATAAGGAAGCCTTGGCAAGGAGAAGGGCTGCCTCCTCCAAAGAGGAAGGAGGGAAGGAGGTGATTAGGGAAAATAACTCGGTGATGAGACATTACCAAGAGGGAGAGCCTTGTGATGGCTTCAATTCTTGTTGGAGAGACCTTTCAGATTCATTAAAAGGCCCATGTGGCCTGCCTGGTTCACATGGAGCCTGTGGTGGGAGAAGTTTGCTGAAGGAGTGGAACAGGAAGAGGTACAGATGGAGCAGAGCTGAGAAAAAATTTGGTCAGAGCAATCAGCTGGCTGTGAATGTGAGAAGGGCATTTTGTTTAAGGGAAGTCTGCTTGTGATTTGTTTAAGGGACTTGGTTTATGGGAAGTCTGGCAGGGGGGAAGGCTTGGGGATGGTGTTGTTCTCTGCATTGTTACTGTGTATAGATTTTTGCTGCTATGATGGATTTGGCTTTCTGGTGTCTGAATAAATGTTTTGGTTCCATCTTCCATGTGGAGAGTCTATGGTATTTCATGATTCAGAATAGTGCCAGGATATTCATGGCCACCATAGGTGCTGTGAATATCACACAGGCACTACAGTTTGTTTGGTTTTGTGTGTGTGTGTGTGTGTGTGTGTGTGTGTGTGTGTGTGTATGTGTGTGTGTAACTGACGTGAGTTCAGAGACAATTCTGGGAATGCTGGAATAAAGCAGGAAATGACCTGCTTCTCTCATTCCCTTAAAATAATACCTCAAAATGACTTTTAGAGCAACAGAAAAAAAATTAAAAGTTGGGTAAAGCAATTGTCCAGTCTAAGAAAACTTGGGAGGACACTGGGGTGGTGGTCTGGCCTGATTAAAGTGCAGGTACCTCTAGGCAGCTATAAAAGACTCAATAAACAATAAGCCCTGGGGGCAGCTGTGTAGTAGGAGCCTCAGTATCAGTAACTTTTATCCCATAGACAGTCTCAGGGTCAGACAGTTGACCAGGGGAAGATTCCAGGGCCCTCTGCAGATGCTGGACACAGGTCCCAGGGGCACTGACCAGATACAGTGCCAGGCTGTAGCTATCAGTGAGGAGGAGTGAGTACATACTGGTAAATGTAGTCATGGAGAGGTGAATTCCACTGTAAAGAGGTGAACTGAAGCTTGCAGCCACCAGTACTGCAGGGAGTAAGAGCATTTTGGGGAACAGCGTTGCTAGGGTCCCTGGTCCTGACTCAGGAATGAAGAGGTGTGTCCTTGAGGTCAGGTCCCCAAAAGGAACTCAGAAAACAACAAGACAAAAAACCTGAAGTCTGAGATATTATCCTCCATGCCTCAGGATTAGAGCTCAACTCTAACACAAAGTAAACAACAAATAAATAAGTCACCAAAAAATGAGTGAGCCAAAGAGAAAGAACTTAACCACAGATAACTACTATGGTACAGAGAAGATCAGGGTTCAAATTCAGAAGAAGAAAGTGAAGTTAAAACAGTCACTTCTATCTCAAAGAAAAAAAAGCAAAATGGTTACAAGCCCAAAAAGATTTCTTGGAAAAGCTTTTAAAAGGCTTTATATAAGAGAGGTTGAGGGAAAATTAGGAAAAAAAATAAGAATAATGCAAAACTCAACCAATTAGAAAAACAGATTCAAAAAAATTTATGGAAGAAAGTAACTCCTTAAAAATTATACTTGGGCAAGAGAAAGCTAATGACTTCCTAAGACACAAGAAATAATAAAAACAATAGAAGCAGATGTAAGACATCTCATTAGAAAAGCAAATGACCTGAGAACAGATCTAGGACACTCAATGCAACAACTTATTAAGGAAAATTGCCCTGAAGTTTTAGAAAAAGAGGATAAAATAGAAATAGAAAAAATCTACCAATACCAATTAAAAGAGATCGCAAGACAAATACTCACAGGAGCATCATAGCTAAGTTTTGAAACTCCCTGGTCAAGGAGAAAATATTACACTAAAACAAACCAATTTAAATACAGTAGAGCTACAGTCAGAATAACAAAAAAATTACCAGGTTCTACATTAAAAGACCAAAGGGCAGAGAATATGATATTTTGAAGAGCGAAGGAGCTGTGTTTGCTACCAAGAATAACTTCCCTAGCAAAGTTAAATGTAATCCTGCATGGACAAAAAAAAAAGGCTATTTAATGAACTGAAGGACGTTTAGGTATTTGTGAGGAAAAGATCAAAACTGAACAGAAAAGAAAGGGCTGGGGGGGAAGTAGAATCAAGACGGCACTGTAAAAGCAGAGATCTGCTACAGCTCTCCCCCCAAAACCCCTCAAAAAACTATAAAAATGACTCTAAACAAATTCTAGAGTAGCAGAAGCCACAAAAGGTCAGACTGAAGAAAAAAGTTCAACAGGAAGGGTATATCACACTGGGCTGGGAGCAGAACGCAGTTTGGTATGGGTCGCCCTGGGCGTAGACAGAGCTGAAATAGGCCTTAGGGGCTGAATCCCAGGAGACTACTGCAGTTTATATATAGACTTCTCAACCCACAAATGCCAAAGACAGTTTTGAAGGTCAGTGGGAAGGGTGTCTCACCTGGCTGAGAGAGGAGTGTGGTCTGGCCCCAGCCTTAGCCCCAGGCCAGTGGCAGGCACTGATGAGACAGAGGCTGCTTCTGGAGTCCTATACTTTAAAAAGAGCTCATAAGCCAAATAATTGGCTGGGGAAAATGAGCAAACAGGGGAAAAGAAACAGACTATAGATTCTTATTTTCTCAGTGAAGAGGTATTTTCTTACATCATTGGTGATAAGGAAGATCAAAATATACAATCAGAAGATGACAAGAAAGCCAAAGCTCCTGCATCCAAGCCTCCAAGAAAAATATATATGGATCTCAGGGCATGGAAGAGCTCAAAAATTATTTTGAAAAGCAAGTGAGATTGGGAGAAAAATTGGGAAGAGAAATGAGAGTGATGCAAGAAAATTATGAAAAAAGAGTCAATAGCTTGCCAAAGGAAACCCAAAAAGTACTGAAAATAACATCTTTACAATTGGACTAATCCAAATGACAAAGGAGTTCCAAAAAGCCCATTCCAGAATGGGCCAAATGGAAAAAGAAGTCCAAAAGTTCACTGAAGAAAATAATTCCTTAAAAATAAGAATGGAGCAAATGGAAGCTAATGATTTTATGAGAATTCAAGAAATTATAAAACAAAACCAAAAGCATGAAAAAAAGAAGAAAGTGAAAAGTATCTCATTGGAAAAAACATCTGACCTGGAAAACAGATCTAGGAAAGATCATTTAAAAATTACTGGACAACCTGAAAGCCATGATCAAACAAAGAGCTTAGATATCATCTTTCAAGAAATTATCAAGGAGGGGGTGGAGCCAAGATGGCAGAGTAGAAAGAATCACATATGCTAGCTCCGAACCCACAGCCCATAATTATCCATAAAAAGAACTCCCAACAAATTCTGGAACAGTAGAAGCCGCGCAGCAACAGGGTGGAGGAGATTTCTGTTCCAGAGAGCTCTGAAAAACCAATCCCAAAGGTCCATTGCGCACCAGACGGGAGCGGAGCCCAGCCCTGCCCTGCCCTGGCCACGCAGCAGGAAGAGAAGCAAGCAGATCTGAGCAGGCTTCAGGGACGGAATCTTCAGCGGCTGCGAAGGTCCCTCCACCCTCAGACACACAGGTCAGTGAAAGAGACATCTGGACAGGCTGAGAGGGGAGTGGGGTGTCTCCATGACTCAGGCCCCCTTGGGAGGCAGTGGCAGAGGCAGCGGGTGGCCAGAGGCTTCCGAAGCAGGCAGGAGCTCGGCAGGAACTCCATTACGGAAAGTCTCCGCATAAACTCCCTGAGGGAACTGAGCCTGGGAGGCAGCCCTGCCCCAACCTGAGCACCAGAACTTAAA
>CM053770.1:1696108-1784281 GCA_028658325.1 Potorous gilbertii | reverse complement strand
GCCATTCGTCTCTGACGACGATGAAGAGATATGCTTACCATCAGGTAAAGACATAGGAGTCAAAGCCTCTGTATCCCAAATATCTGAAATAGATACCCCATGGGCTCGAGCCATGGAGGAGCTCAAAAAGGATTTTGAAAATCTAAATCCCTAACTCTAGGAATGACCACAGGCAAGTCACTAACTCCTCAGTTTCCCTGGTGGACATCAATTCCAGATGAAAGGTCCTTCCCTTTAAAGTTTCTACCTCTTGCTTATTATAAAGACACTACAAAAGCTGTCTCCTCAAGTTTCTGAGGGTAGTCATATGCAGAAGGGTTTAGGCTGTAACCTCCCTGGCCCCAGAAAACAGATCTGGAAGGAAAGGGGTGTGTGTGTGCAGGGTGGGGGACATCCGAGGGAAGCCATCTGCAGCCAGAGGGCAAAAAAAAATTCCCTGATGATTAAAGCTGTGGGAATGTGCCGTGAGTCCCCCTAGGAGGTTCCTGCCTTGAAGGAGGCCTGACAAAGGCTGCTATGCCACAAAATGCTTCTTGCTCAGGGAGGAGCTGGACAAGATGGTCACTGGAGTCCTTTCCAGACCTGGGATGATTCTGGGGGACAAACAAACTGAGGACACGAATTTACGTTCTTCAGCCAAAAGAAAATGAGAGCCCTCCTGGTGCCCAGGAGGGATAATGCAGCAGGCATCTCCCCCACTGCCTCGCCTTCCACTTTGCTGCTGGTATGGGTGTATTTGGTGACACGCTATGAGCCCATGGGAGCCATTTCACTGAGGCAAATATGCAGAGCACTTTTTGTCAGTACCTAAAATGTGCTATGGAAATATCAGAGTTGGTCTGTTTGCTAACTGTCCATGGTGTGAGCACTTCAGAGGAGTGGCTCCATTTTCATACTAGGGCCAGGGCAAGGCTCTCCTGGGCTTTCATTTCAACAGGCAGGTTCCACAAAAGAGACATGGCCCAAGTCACCAGAGAAAAAACCTCTGGACAAACATCTGATCATTGAAAGGAAGCCCTAGGGAAGAGAGGAGAGTCCTTGGATTTGGGGGATTTCCACCTCTGTGGGTTGGTACAGCCTGCTGCCACCCTTCAAAGTTGGGAAATTGGCAGACTATTGTGAAAAACCCTCCAAATCACTGAGTATCAATAGGTCCCAGCTGAAGCAGAGGGAGAGCAGGCGCTGAAAAAGTCTGCTGGCTGATGCTGGCTGATCCTGCCTTATCAGGCTGTCTTGAGCCTCCAAGGAGATACCAGATGCCTAGCACTCTGAAGCCTCAACATAATACATACATGTTAGCATGATTAGGGTGAACTTCCCTTTCATCTTTAATTAATAATAAAAAGGCACTCCCCAGTAATAGGTTGGCAGGGCTAGTCAGTTGGTCAATCATAAAGGCTCAACAATGGAGCCCCCTTGGGAGGCCTGGCTCTGTCACCTGAAGGGTTCGTAGGGTCCTCAGGTAGTGAGGATGCTGTCATCTGAGAAGGGTGATAGGGGAGCTTTCATCACAATTATTTCTCCAAAGCTACAAAAGCCTTACCTGAAACAAGACAGGACAACTGATTCACTTGCCACATGGTCAGTTTTCATATTTCTAGTTATTGGGAAGTTAGAAAAACGTTGGTATTTAAGTATTCAAATGAATTTTCTGTCTGGATTTCTTTGGAAATGATCTTCCCTCCCAACACTTCTGACTCACTGATGTACTCTGAAGCATGACAAAACACGAAATCAAGCAGGACAGAGACTGTCATCTAACCTCTGCACAACATCAAGGCCAAAAATGGACCCGGGACCCCTAATGCTTCCCAGACAGCTGCAGCTCCTTGCCACAGGCTCCACTCCCCTGGCATTCTTGGAAGATGCTGGTGAAAATCATCCAAAGGAGAGTCAGGAAACCCAGGAAAGACCAGCAAAGCTCATGGGAGCCCCTCCCAGCGCCCCCTCTGCTCTCCCCCAAGAGCAAGAAGCTGGAGTGATGGTGGCTTGTGCCTAGGCATCAGCCCGGACCCTCCTCACCTTTATCACGGTCATAGAGCAAATCTTCAGTGGAGCACGGGCTGCCATCCTGAGATACACAGGGTGAGTGGCTGCTGCTGCAGCTACTGCTGCGCTCTGGCACTGACGGTGTCTGCGTATCTACACTGCGAGTGCCGCTGCTGCTGCTGCGGTACTGGGCGGGCAGCGGGGCCCGGCGGCCGTCAGGAACATCCAGGGGCTGGAATACAAACAGTGCCCCAAGAGGTCACTCCTGTGGCCCACCTGGCTTTGGGTGGCATCTTTCTGAGTGACCTCACTGGGGCTCTAGGAATCCCATGCCCATGGTGCCAGCCCCTCAAAGAGCTTGCCCTTCCAACCACTGACCCCCAGAAGCACCACTGGCTGACAAACAGAACATGAATGTCCTCTCCATCACCGACATACATCTTGGGCTCTCCTCCTCTCCTCTCCACTCCCAGGATATGCCCCAAGGCTGGGTCTGGTATCATGGCTGACATTTCCCTTGTCAACTCCACACCCAATGTCTCAGTTGGAGCTTTAAATTGGCGCAGTGTTCTGTGGATATTATCAGGCCATTGGGTATGTTAGCTGGAACCCCATGTGATTTCTGGCAATGACTGAAAATACCCTTTAACAAGAGTCATCTCCAACACTGCCTGGTGCCTGGCCTCTACATCTCTCATCTATCCACAGTGTCTCCTCCATGAAATGGATAGAAAGACCCCTGAGGGCAGGGTCCCCTTCCACCCTTCCTTCTACCCCAAGCTTAGAATGGTGCCTGGCCCACAGTAAGCCAGGGGGACGTGGCCTGACCTTGGGATAACATTTTTTCCCAACCTAGTTTGGGAGGGCTCAGTAAGGAAGTCTGGCTACCACTCTGATTCATAGATTACATTTCTGTGTTTGGAAAAGGTGGCTCCTGGCACCACCTGAATTATCCTGCATTTCATCACTCAGGTAAGCACCACCAGTAGAGCAGAAGCCCCTGACAGCACAGAAGACTTCTCATTGATCTGCATCCCTGTCACCAAAACTGGTTCCTGGTAGAAAGAAAGCATTTCCCAATCCAACTGTATAAAGCATTTGAACTCAGCCTGGGACTTTGCAGACAAGCTTCCACTCTCAGGGAAAGCCAAGCCCAAACTAGTCTCATCACTAATTTGTATTCACTAAACTCTAACCTGTCTTCTGCCCCTTCTTCAGGCGAGAGCCATTTCAAAGGTCTCAAACCTCCACCCCCCAAGGGCAAAGGGTAGAAAGGTAGAAGAAGCAAGGTCCATGTCTGGACACAAGCAAAAACAAACCGCAAGGCTGGGGATTCCAAAAGTGACTGGGTTCATTCCTTTTGCTCACTTGGAAGGCTGTTTCCAAAGGTTGGGAGGCTAAGCTTAAGCTCAAGTGGGTCAAAGCCGAGCCTCTGAGAAGAGCCAGGCCTGCTGTGGGGGTTGGGATGAGAAGAGCAGTCCACAGAGAGGAAGCAGAGACACCCACTCCCAATGGGCCTTTGATTTTCTCTCTAAGGACTGTAAGCTAAGCCCCAAGAAGTAAAAGGAGACAGATAAGATAGCATGGCATGGCAACAGGGGAGGGCAGGTCCCAGGCCCTGATGTATCTTCTTGGACATCAAAAGAACTGCCAGAGCCTGCTGAGGTCCTGGCAGGCCTCCTAATTCACAGCAGAGTGAACACACAATCAGAAGGCAAACATCATTCCAGTATAAAAAGGGTGGGGAGGGTGGAGGAAACAGAAGATGCTACAGGCCAATGATCTTGACCTAGCCTTTTGTCAGAACTCTAGAATATGGTTAAATCAATCAATAAATATTTGTTAAGTGCCTACTATGTGCTCAGCACTGCACAAAGGGCTGGGGATACACAAAGAAGCAGAAGACAGTCCCCATCCTTCAACAGACTCTACTGCAGGATGAAGGTACACAGGACCCGGAGAAGACCACGAAAAGAGGGAAGACAGTGAACCAAGACGGGCAGAGGAAGGCTTCTTACAGAAGGTAAGACCTGAAGGAAGTCAGGAGGTCAGGAGTCTGAGTCAGAGAAACAGAGAGAAACGTTTCAGGCCTGGGGGACAGAGCCAAGGGACGGAGGGCCAGGAGACAGGGGGCACTGGTTGAAGAGCATGTTACTGGGAATGTAGGTGAGGCTTTTGTGAAGGTCAAACAGAATATTCTGTACTTGATCCTGGAGGCCAGAGGGAGGCCCCGGAGCTTAGTAAGTAAAGCAGTGACATGGGCAGAAATGAGAAAATCCTTTTGGTGACTCAACAGAGGATGGGCTGGAGGGGAGCAACAGGGACTGGCCAACCTCCCAGCAGCCACTTCGGTCATCCAGGTGTGATGGACTGGGGCCCTGTAACAGGGCGGGAGCAGGGTCAGGGGAGAGAAGGGAGCCTATTCCAGAGATGCCTGGGCAGCAGCGGGCTACGGCAGTGAGGGAGGCATCCAAGAGGACTCCTAGAAAAGGAGACTGCCCTCAACAGGGAAAGGCAAGGCAGAAGGGAGCGGGGTATAGGGTAAAGACCAGAAGCTGTGCCTAGGACACTCAATTTCTGAGAGATGATTGGAGCAGAGAAATTAGGCAGAGGTGAGGATCACCAGCACAGAGAGGTCACTGAGGCCATGGGAGCTAATAAGCTCACCAGGTGAAGCAAGGAGTAGCGAGGGAGAGGAGCAGAGGGCCCAGGCCACATCCTGAGGAACACCTGTGGTTAGAGGGCATGATCTGCAGGAGGATCCAGCAGAGGAGACAGAGAAGGAAAGGTCAGAGAGGGAGGAGGAGGACCAGTAGAGAGAGGGCAGAGGGTGGAAACCTAGAGAGACGAGGGGATCCTGGGGGAGAGTGACCAGCAGTGCCAGAGGCTGACCATGGAGAATGAGGATTGAGAAAATGTCACTGGATTTGGCCACTAAGAGATCACTGGTGACTATGAAGATGGCAGCTTTGGTGGAATGATAAGGTTCGAAGTCACAATGTAAGCTGTTAAGAGAGAGTGAGAGGAGAGAAAGCAGAGGTCCCATTTGTAGATGGCCTTTTTGAGTTTAGCTATAAAGAGCAGATGAGAAACAGGATGATAGCCAGGAGATAAGAGTCAAATGAGGTATTTTCCTGGATGGGGAGATATGGCCATGTTTGTAGGAAGGAGGGAAGGAGCTCAATAGAGACAGACAGACTGAAAGTAAGAGACCAAGCAAGGATGAAGAGGGGCAACCTATTGGAGGAGATGGGATGAAAGGGGAGCCCTTGAGCAGGTGGAGGCTTTAGTAAGGAATAAGATGAGGTTACTCCTGAGAGGAGGACAGGGCACCGTAGAACTAGTTCACCAAGAAGCCAAGGTGGGCAGAAGCAAGTGGCTAGCATAGGGGAGATGGCCTGGGGGAGAATGACTGCAGGTTGTGGTGTCAATGTAGAGTGGGCTTTTGTAAGGGAGGGCCAGCGGAGGGAGGTAGAAAGCCACAGATTATGGTGAGATAAGGGGATTTCAGAATTTTTGAACATGGAGGCGGGGCACCTGAGGGTGATGGGCAGCTCATCCCCCAATCCCTCCTCCAATGCTGGCTCCCCAAACTGGTCTTCGCACTTACCAATGATCTCTTCATGGCCAAAGACAAGCCTCATGGGAATCTTCCTTGAACTCTGGACACCAACCACCCAATGCTCTCCTTCCTTGGTTCTCTCTGGGCCCTTCAACCCCACCCCCACCCCTGTGCGACTGACCATTCCAGGGCCTCCTTTGCTAGACTGTCCTCCCTCTCACCATGCGGCTCGAGGCTCTGGCCTGGTCCCTCTCCTTACCTCCTGCCCCCCAAGGAGCTCATCCGCTCCCACAGAATCAATCACCACCTCTTGACAGGCAGTTTCCCAATCTGTTGATCCAAGCCTTCCTCTCTCTGCTAAACTCATTTCCCATGACATCTCCATGGATCTATCCCAGAGGCCTCATCAGCTCAGCATGCCCACCCCCCAATCGCATATTCTTTCTGCAAACATTCCATTTCAGCTGAGGCTGTGGCCACCCTTCTGTGATGCTAGTTTGAAACATCAGTGTCATCTGCACCTCACTCTGCTCTTTCATGCCACATTGGTACCAGGTGCCCACCACTGCTGACTCTGCCTCTTCGGCCTCTCCTTTGCTTCTGGCCCTTATCCCTTCTCCTCTTGGCTACTCTACCAGTCAGGCTCCTTCCTTGGTGGTCTCCCTGCATCTGACCATCCCCTTCTATGCCACCTCCCAGAACATGACTGCCAGGCAGATGACATTCAGACTCACTGAATTGCACAGAGCTGGAACAGACCTTGGCAGCCAGCTTGGCCAGCCCCCTCCACTCAGAGATGGGAGTCTGGGACCTGGGGAATGGCCAAGAAACACCACAAAGGGCATGTGTCAGAGGTGGCATTGGAACCCATTCCAGAGCCAGAGCCTCCACCTCCTATGCTGTGCCCATAACCAAGACCTGACCAGGTCATCACCCCTTACTCAGACACCTCCTGGGCTCCCTATTATCTTTTGAGTCAACTACAAACTTATGCATTTGGCTTTTAAAGTCTTATACAGGCAGGTCTCCACCCTACCAGGGCGACTGAGTGCCAGTTCTGGTATAAAATGCTGGGAACACAAAGTTAAACGTGCAACTGTTGCTATCCTCAGAGAGCTTACCCTCTAGCCCAGGAGACAATTTGTACTAACGTAAGCATATTAAAAATAAACATAAAATAACACATTAATTTGGAGGGGTGGGGGGAATCGAGAAAGGCCCCTCCAGAAGAAGCTGGTGCCCACACTGAGCTCTGGGGACTCTAAGCACCTACTATGTGCCAGGCATGTTACACACAACCTCACTTGATCCTCACAACATCCCTATTGTAAATCCCAATTCACAGGTAAAAAACTGAGGCAGACAGAGATTTGCTCAGGGTGCTATGACTAGTAGTGCCAGAGGCTAGATTTGAACCCAGGTCTTCCAGGAGATGGAGCGTTGTCTGTAAAGACAGCAAGAAGAGAAGTCTGGCTGGAGCCCAGTGCATGAGACAAGTCAGGTCCCAGAAGGCTGGAAAGGCAGTCTGGAGCCATGCTGTGCTTCACACACTTTTGTATAGGATCTGGAGGAGATTCCTGAGTAGAGAGTGATGTGGCCAGCTCTATGCTTCAGCCATGGAGGCCAAGCACTCACTACAGAAGCTCCTGACCTCCACGAAGGCTGTGGTCAAGGTTGGAGAACGGGAAAGGCCAGAAGAGATCCTGTCAAGGTCACTGCCCAAGACTCCTGACTCCAAGGGACAGTGCCCAGCACACAGTGAACACTGAACAAGGCCTTACCAACTAACTTATAAAATTCATAAAATGGGTTTCCAAGAAAATTTCACATGAACATTTTAACACAGCAGCTTTGCTTTCCAATGCTCTCTGGACCCATCTCACTCCACAACACAGTCCCACTGAGTTTTCTCCCTAAAACAAGAGCAACACTCATAGGAACCCAGCTCAAGGGCCGCAGACTCCGGCCTGCCCCCATTTTACAGAGCAGGAAACTGAGGCCCAGAGAGAGGACAGGACTGCGAAACATTGAGGGAAGTAGCACCAATCCAGCATCCTTGTTACCCAGGGATCATGTGTGCCAAGAAAGGGTGTTTTAAAATGGAGCAAATTATTTGGATACCATTGCTAGGAGTACAAAGCATGATAAGCGATCTGGCACACGGTCTGGCTGAACAGTCAGTGTCTCCTTAACAAATGTACAAATGACCAGTGCCAGTTCTGGGCGCCAAAGACTGTGGGGAAACAAGGACCTCGGGGGACACGATTCAGAGAGGGCCACATCAGATCTTAGCAAGACAGGTCTGGCCATCATACCAACTTTAAACAGTGTTAAAGCTGAAGTCTCCCAGCTTCAACAGAGTCTGATTAAAGGGCCAATGAGCCAGGCTAGCTAGCCCAGGGTCAGGTGCAAGCATGTTCAGACTTTACCTGTAGAAGACAGGTTATTGAAAAACATTCCTAAAACATTTTGAACCTTTTCAGATTTCTTCCTTCTATCCCCGGTTACCAAAAAAAGAGAGATTGAAACCAGCTTACCTTGCCTCCTTCCTCCTTCCCACTGTTCTCTTTAATGAACACCTTTTCCAGTTCTGGGCTGATTCCTTCTACGTTACAGGGTACCCGGGAAACAGCAGATTTTGGCGCTGACATATTGGACAGAGGCATAGAGACAGATCTTGAGCCAACAGCCTAAAAAAACAACCAGAATTGGCTTTCAAATTACTTCAGAAAACTGAAACCACAACGGCACCTTAAAGAACAGCCCTGAAACTCCATGGGGAAGGCATCCTGCTCTTTGAGTTCAACTGATCTCCAAAGTTCTGCCCTCCCTCCCAGTCCATCTGCAGCAGGAAGGGCCCCAGAGCTCGGCTGCTCAGAAGAAAAGACATAGACTGTACACGTAAAAGTTCCCATCACGTGCAGTTTGTCTTGGGGCCCCTGCTCTTGACTTACAATTTGTGAAGCTACCAGCCAACAAAGCACAGTGTGGGGCACGGTGGAGGCTTGGAAGAGGAAGGCTTCCTGTGAGGGGAGCCTGAAGGACAAGCAGTCTCTAGAAAGGGGGAGAGCAGCATGCCAGGCTCTGGGAAGTGCTTGAGCAGCATGTGAAGGAAGACAGAGTATTCAAAGTCCAGCAAGTTCAGCCACTTCAAGTGACAAAGATCAGTCTCAGGCCAAGGTATGGAACTGAAATGGAGAGCTGACCAGCCCACCACACCTCCTCTACTGAGTCTGCCATCAGGCCCTAGCTAGTTTAGAAGCCAGGATCGGCATCATGTTGGGTCAAAGAGATCAAAGAGATTTGCAAAGGCTTGGTCACACGTGCACATACAAAGAGGGGACTCAGAGCCAAAACGGGGCGGGAGGAAAGTGGGGGGTGTGAAAAACAAAAGGCAGAGGCCAGAATTCACAGAAAGGAGGTCGCCCTGGTAAACACTGAAGGTGCATGTCCCCAGAAGCACACCTTCAAGTTCTGTTTTCAATGTTGAATGGGAAAGTTCCTCCAGGATGCAGATTGCCATCCCTTTGCCCCTACAGAACACATGGGATTCTCTAGGTCTGAATCCCCTGTAGGATTCTTCCCTGCTTATTAACTAACTGGGTGGTCGAAGAGCAGACAAACCAAAGGAAAGGTGACCTTAGAAATTTCTCACATCCTTGGAAAGCAAGCTAACCCCACCATCCCAACCTTTCCTTCTGAGGACCACTCACATGGCTGCCCCTGACAAAGCATGGCAACACTTTCCTCCCTACGGTCCTAAGAAAGACTCAGACTCAAAGCAGAAGCATCCGCAATGTACAGAGGAAAAGACTGAGGCTCAGAAAGGCATGGTGAGTAAGTGACAGGGCCAGAAGTGCACTTCCCCACCTCTGAGACTCTTTCTACTAAGTGGAGACTTTTCTTTTTAAAAAAACGTATTTCCCCCCAATCACAGTAACAAAAATTTTTAAAGTTTTGAGTTCCAAATTCTATGCCTTCCTCCCTCCCTCTGCTCCCCCCCGCCTTGAAATGGCAAGCAGTCTAATACAGATTATACATGTGCCAACATTATACACTTCCATATTAGTTATTTTGTGGAAGAAGACTCAAAGAAGACTCAAGAAGGGTGGATGGATGGGTGGGTGGATGGATGGGTGGGTGGATGGATGGGCGGGTGGGTGGATGGATGGGTGGGTGGATGGATGGGTGGATGGATGGGTGGGTGGATGGATGGGTGGGTGGATGGATGGGTGGGTGGATGGGTGGGTGGATGGGTGGATGGATGGATGGATGGGTGGATGGATGGGTGGGTGGATGGATGGATGGACGGATGGATGGGTGGGTGGATGGATGGATGGACAGATGGGAGGGAGGGAGGAAAACAAAGCAAGCAAGCTTTGATCTGCATTCAGACTCCATCAGTTCTTTCTCTGGAGGCAGAGAACATGCTTCATCATGAGTTCCTTGGGACTGTCTTAGAGCACGGTATTGCTGAGAAGCACTACATCATTCACAGCTGATCACTGCTACAATGCTGCTATTACACTACTGTGTACAGCATTCTCCTGGTTCTGCTCACTCCATTTTATGTCAGTTCATGTAAATCTGTCCAAGTTTTTCTGAAATCATCCTGCCTACCATTTCTTAAAAGCACCATAATATCCCATTACAACCATATATCACAACTTCTTCAACCATTCCTCCAACTGATGGGGAATCAGTTTCCAATTCTTTGCCACCACAAGAGCTGCTATATTATTGTATGAATAGGTCCTTTCCCCTTTCGGGGGGGGATCCCTTTGGGATATAGACCTAGCCCTTTGAGCATAATTCCAAATTGCTCTTCAGAACGGAGAGCACAACTCCACCAACAGTAAGTTAGTGTCGAGTTTGTCCACATCTCTTCCAACATTGGTCATTTTCCTTTTCTGTCATATTAGCCAATAAGACAGGTATGGAAGTGGCACAGCAGAGTTGTTTTAATTTGAATTTTTCTCGTCAATAGTGATTTAGAGCATTTTTATATCACTACAGATATACAGATTTCATTTGTCTGAATACTGTCTGTTCCTATCCTTTGATCATTTATCAACTGTGAAACGACTTGTATTATTATAAATTTGACTCAGTTCTCTACATATTTGAGTATTTAGGCCTTTATCAGAAATACTTACTGCAAAAAGTTTCCCCCAGTTTTCTGCTTCCTTTCTAATCTTGGTTGCATTAGTTTTATTTGTGCAAAACCTTGTTAATTTGATATAATCAAAATAATCCATTCTACATTTTGGAATGCTCTCTGTATCTTGTTTGGTCCTAACTTCTTCCCTGATCCACAGAGCTGACAGGCAAACAATTCCATGTGCTCCTAATTTACTTATGGCTTCACCCTTTATGTCTAAATCATGCACGTTATTTTGACCATATCCTGGTAAATGGTGTGAGATGTGAGTTTTTGCCATACTTAAGTCAATATATTTTAAAGAAAATCTTTAAAAGTTTTCCATGAAGCATCAAGGATGATTCAAAATAACAATTCTTTATTTTGAAAATACCCGCATTTATCAATTTCACATCTGAATGCCTGCAAAGCACTGACACATCTTAGCCCACACAATCTTCCCCACAATCCTAGGAACTGTTGCAACGATCTTCATTTTCCAGTTAAAGAACCAGACAGAGGTTAAGTGACTTGCCCAGAGTCACATGGTTAGTAAGAGTCTGAGACCATATTTGAACTCCAGTCTTCCTGACTACAGGTCCAGGGTTCTAGGCACTGTGGCAACCCCTCGTGGCTTAAGAAAACACTCAAAAACTAGAAAGTAATTTAGCAGCCTGAGCTTTTCACATCCCATACTCCCCTTAATCCAACAGATCTCTACTTGTAGGGAGCCTGTTCTTGGCTAAAGATCACAGCCCATTTGAGCAGCTCCTCCCACAAGAAGGATGCTGTGAGTTCTCCAGGGTCCCACCCCGGACCAGCCCTGGCTCACCTGAGTCTGGCTGCTGGCCGCCGGGTTGCTGTGTAATGGTGAGTGGCGGTCTTTCTCTCGGTGGCTGTGCCGGCTACCACTCTGCTTGCCACGCTGCAGCTGCTGTCTCAGCTTGGCTATCTGCTAGAGAAGAGGAATAACAAGGAGGCTTAGGTGAACACAATGACTTCACTGAATCCATTCGTTAAACACACACACACCATCACACACAGTAGTCATGGCTGTCAACAAACAAACCATGAGCACTCCACTACACACTGCCAAAGCCATCAGCATACAAACATGCATGGGGCCAAGTGGTCCCCAGGCTGCCCAAGGCTGTCTCCTCTCCAACTATGCCACGACTCCCCAAAGTCAAACACAAGCACCTGGTGAATCTTCAACTTCTGTCTGGGACCTGACTATTTCTCAGCTGCTCTCATGGCTCAGGTCCAAATACCAGCCCTTTCCATTCCAGATCTGCAACATGATGAAGTGGAAGGAATGCCAAGTCCAGTTCAGTGTGACCATGGGAAACTGAGCCTCAGTTTCCTCATCTGTAAAATGGGGGTGCTGGTACTCATCTCACAGAACTGTCGCAAGGTTCGCCTCAGTTAATCACCTAAAGCCCTTGGCAAACTTTACAGTAGTATATGTATGTGTATTATATAACAGCTATGTTACACTATGAAAATATCACCTGTCACATTCCCATCATTACTGCCTAAACACTAACCACCAACACACGTTTCTTTTAGGCCTCTATAGAAATGTTGCTCTTTTCTTTGACAGAATTCCACCCCCCAAACAAAGTCTACCTAGTCCTTTCCTCACAACAAGCCAGTGAGGGAGATCCTATAGGCATTATTACCCCCATTTAACAGATGAAAAAACAGAAGCCCATAGAATTGCAATCACTTGGCTCTTTCCTGTTTCTCAAGCTCATGTTCTTGCCCCAAACTAGAAGATAACATCAACATCAGGACTAGCCACCCTAGGCCCATCATGGTGGTTTTTTAAAAACTCAACTGTCAAAGATTATTAGTGGTAACTTAATAGTCCTTGAATACCACAGAATCTACAAACAGGACTCATCTTATAATATCTATAAAGCACTCAAGGCAATCCCTACTTCTTGACCCTCCAAGTCCAGCCCTAAGCCAATACTATGAGGCCTGTCCAGGTCAAGTCTCCCAAAGAAATCCAGAGCCCATGGCCAGAAGGAGGTCAGAAGAATCCAGCCCAATGGCTGGCTGCCCCCAGCTTTTTTTTGCTTTGGACACAACTTGCAAGCAGTACTAGTGAACACCCGTTTCCATGCTTTGGGATACAGTGAAGATTAGTATTTCTTTATCACACACATGCACGCACACACACACACACACGCACGCACACACGCACGCACGCAGGAAAAATAAAAGATAGTGACCCAGGAGTTGTACTTCCAAAGAGAGTTAGGCCTAGATGTGTAGATCTAACAGAGCCATTGTAAGTCAGGTGGCTACAGAAGCCACTACGCTAGCTGTGATCCTGACCCCCATTATACAGTCCTGTTCTCCATGATGAGGTCAACAGGAAGTGAAGAAAATCTGAACCCCAAAGATCACGGCCAGTTTACGATCCCACTCCCCCCAACTCCCAGTCCTCTTCCCCCATCATGGAGTCCTTGACAAAGGCTGTAATGCCAAGATCATCTTTATTCTCCACCTGCCAACAGCTTTGTAAACCATACCCAGGCACCACCAGAACCCACCCTCTTAACAGGATAAGTGGATGGAAGTGGCCTCCTTTTTTTATGTGGATGCCAAGGAAAGTATCTCCAAAGCAGGGTCCAATTAAAAGGTCTATTTAATGCTCCTTTCTGCTCCCTGCTAGAAACAACCAGAGTCGGAACCCTGTTGGGGAAGCCAGTGGTGGCAGGGTGTGGTGTGGCAACAAATTAGACCAAGGGCTGGGTCTGGGGCCAGGAAGACTACGATCCAAGTCCTGCTTCTAACCTGTAGGAGCAAGAGGCTCCCTGTGTAACTCCCTAAATCAATACAACACCATACTAGAGGGCAAAGGATCTGGATTCAAATCCCTTTCTGCAACTCACTCCCTGTGTGACCTCAAACCAATTCCTTGGAAGCTCATGAAGCCCAGCGCTCAGCACAGTGCCTAGCACTGAGACTTGCTTTCCTCCTCTGTAAAATGGAATAATAGCTGCTCAGATTCTGCCTCACTCCAAAGCCAGGAAGAGCTGGGAGTCGGTGGAGGGGCCTCCCACGTACAGACTAAATCCCAGCTCTGGATCCCCAAACAAGACACACCACGCAGCCATGGGACATGTTAGCTCTGAATTTCAATAACCCAAGACTGTAAATCCTCAAATAAAAGTAACACAGACAAGCAGATAATTCGTTTCTTCCAACGTTCCATCCAAGTCCTGAGAATGTAAAATCTTAAGATCTGCTTCCTACTTACACTGGTCCAAATACCCACATTATAATAAATAAATACATGATCAATGTAATATACAATAAATAAAACATAAAAACAGTCAGTCTTCCTGGACCATGAAGGACAACAAAAGCTCTCAGGTCATGGTCTTGGCAGGAGCGTCAGGAAGCACCACTTCCACCATTAAGTTGGACAAGGAAGTCAGAATCACAAGACTAACAAAAGATCCATGCCAGGAGTCTTTGCTTTCAGCTCAAGCCCAGGCAGGCCACTTACCCTGTTAAGGAGCCAGACAGGCAAACATGGGCCCTGGGCACATCCAAGCAGAGGGGACAGGACAATGATGATGAATCAGCTAAGAAGATGAAGGAGAGGCCAGACAGAGCAATGTCACAAAAACCTAAAGAGAGGAGGGTGGTCAAGAAGGAAAAGCCAATGGATGTGACCAGGCAAGATGGCAAGGGGTAGAGAGGTGAGTGAGACAAAAAGCAAAGGGAACTTTTTCAAAGAGTTGGTAAAAGAGAGAGTTATGGGTTTGTAGTTTGTTGATTTGGCTTTAGAGAAAAACTAGATCCGTGTGAAAGCTCTAGGGCCTCCTCCAGATGACAAGGAGAGGGGTGATCAGACATAGGAGCTCTTGGAAGGGACTTGTCGAACAGGTCACTGCATCCTCTGAATCTGGGGCCAAAGAGGATGGGTGGGGTCAAGGTGATTTCAACTGCAGAATCGAGAAGGAGCCTCCATGTTTGGGGTGACATTGGACTTGATAAGAAGAGGTCTGGAACAGCCACCATGTAGGAAGCACCAGAAAAGTAAAAGGGTGGACAGGTAGAAATGAGAGTGAAAGGAAAGACCACAGGGGAAGGGCTGAGTGTCCCTCTGGGGCCCAAGCCCAGGCTGGGACAGACTGCCTTCCTCTTCAGTTGGGCCTCATCACCACCCTGTTCCCTTTCACGGACAGGGAAACTGAGATGCAGGATGCCGAGATGAAGGGCTCTTCCGCCCATGGACACCCAGTGTCAGAGGCCTGATGTGAAAACTAATTATAGGGAGCATCTATTTCACACTTTCCTCTGATCTTCAGAACCCTGTAAAGTGGATGCTATTATATTATCTCTACAGAGGAAAAACTGAGGCAGACAGAGGCCAAGTGACTTGCCCAGGTTCACACAGCTAAGATGTGTCTGAGGCTGACTCCAGGCCCAGCACTGTATATTCCCTAGCCTGACAGATGCTTCTTTTAACTGCAGGTTTTCCTAAGGTCCCTCCTGTGCTCACGTTAGCACTCTGCCTTCAAGAGGAAGAACATGACCCTGAGGAGTGAGACGGTAAGCAACAAAGCTGTACAATCTCATACGGAGACACACTGAGCAGAGTCTCCGACTAGCAGGGGAAGTGGGGGATGACTGTGCCCTAGATCTCTCTTCCACTGGATCGTCCCTGATGCTCCACACCCTCTGGCCTGTCCCTGAGCCTGCCAGCCCCTCAAGTACGCACCCAGACATCCAGACTGCTGGCTGCCCTCTCCTCTGCAGTGGTGAGAGTGGCTTCCTGAGCATGAGGGAGGGAAGAGAAGCCTGGTCGCTGTAGGGGGCCTCATGAGGCCTTTTGGTTGATCAGAGAGCACCTCCCACATGAACTCCCCTGGCCCTAGTAGCACAAGGCTGAGGGGAGGGGGTCACTGGTTACCCACAGAGGGCCACAGCAATAAGGGAAATTCCCAGGAAGCAGGGGATCCTGGGATTCTGAGCCCCAAGGGTCCAAGTGATCATCTCAGCCAATAGGATCATTCTGTGGATAGAAGAAATGACAGAGGCTCACAGAGCTTAACTGACCTGTCCACATTCACACAGCCAGGAACAACGGTTTTGGCAAGAGCTCTGCCAAGTGGGAAATGTAAAAATAAATGAGGGAGAGAATGGGAAAATGTCAAGATAAAATAAAAGCACTGGAATATATCTGGCCAAAAGGAGATCCAGACTAGCTCTGAGGGCAAATCACTGTAGAAAGGTGAAGCTTCTGGCTTCCCTGTCATAAGCGCATCTCAGTAGTCAGGACACTGAAGCTGGGAACATCCACCGTGTGGACAAGCGCCACACCAGGCTCACCTCTTTCAGCTGGTCCGAGCTGCCCCACGATGCCGATCGCTGATGGGATTTCTTCTCCAGCCCCTCTTCGGCCCAACAGCTTGGGGTCTGTGGAAGAAAATCACGTGGTTCATTTTGGCTCAGATTCCTACGGGACCCCAGAGATGGCCCCTGACACAGGCCTGAAGTAAAGCTTCAAACCCCATGAGGGAAATTGAAAAACAAACAGAAACTATAAAAAAACAGAAGAGACATCAGCATTTCTATAACAAACAGAGCCCCTATCCCTGTCAGATAAACAGTGACACAGAAATGACACTAAAGAAAACCAGAGATGGAGAGAAATCTGTGCACAGGAGGCAAGGGACAGACTCTTACCAAAACAAGGGGTCAGAAAATACTGATGTCCACCCACCCAACTCCAACTATGCCTCCATTTCCACCCCTATAAAAATCTGTGAGAATAATCTCCTCCTGTATTAGCATTATCTTTGATGAAGGTAAGAAAAAGAGAAATGGGCAGATTTTCTCCAGTGGTATTTTACAAAGATCTACCTGTCTTCACCATCAAACAATGACTAAAATTATGAACAACATATTATCTTCCTGTGCTTGACTTTTTTTTAAAAAGCATTTGATTTGGCAGAGTACAATACTTCCTAAACACTCTGCTCCAACAATGTGTCCTGCACAGATCTCAAAATCATACAAAATTCCTCAAAAGCTGTAGTTATATTTTTACAACCCCTCAATTATGAATACAAGGCTAGAGGGACAGGTAAAGTATAATTATCTACTGGTCAGAAGCATCTGCCACTCACAGGAATGTCTAGGAGACTCTAACTGAGGGAGTGTTCCCTACAGATGGTCCTGTTTGTAAACATCACTTGGTTGAGTGAAAAGAGCCTTGGGATACAGGACAAGGTAGCAGAGTAGATATGGTGGCTGGCTTGCTCATTTTACAGATGAGAAAGTGGGGCCACCAGAGTGAAGTGTCTGAACACCCAGGGTCACCCAGCTAGGAAGTGTCTGAAGTCAGATTTGAACACACAAAGATAAGTTTCCCTGACTGTGCATGCTGGCACCCCTAGTTGCCAGCAGATAAGGCACTGAGCTTGAAAGGAGGTTGGCTGAAATCTGAATCTTGCCTTAGGTGTTAACTGGCGGAGTCCTTGACCTCAGTTTCTTTATCTGTAAAAGGGGAACACTAACAGCGCCTAGAAAATGCATGTTCTCACTACTACATGATGTGCACTCGGGGCACGTCAAGCAGATGACTGTCCAGAACCACTGAGTGCTCAAGTTCACCAGCACATGTGCACTGGATGGATACCTCTAAAGGGAGGCCAGCCTTTAAAAAATTACACAAGTCTCTGAGTGACTCTCAGTTTCTCTTTCAAACAAGGCCTGCATATTTAACACCAATACTCTTCTGGACATTTCACAGCTGCATATCACTGAATACAGTTTTTTCTGAAGAATGGAGGAATGTACAGGAGACATGACGAGGAAGAACGGTGTAGAAGCTCCTGCCTCTACCATCCAATGAGTTTAATGCCCTCCCAGCTTCCTGCCATCTGCCAGTTTCATACATTCATTCGTTGGTCTGTTTGTCTATGTATTTACCTATGTATTTATTTACCTAGCTGCCCTTCTACTCCCACTGAGCTAGCTAAGTGCAGAAAGGTTTCTGGGTGGAGCAGTACCCAGAGCAGGAAGCCCAAAGTCAGGAAGACCTGAGTTCAAATCCAGCCTCAGTCTTCCTAGCTGTGTGACCCTGGGCAAGGCTCTTAACCTCTGTCTGCCTCTGTTTCCTCAACCGTAAAATGCAACTGAAAACTCCTACCTCCCAGGGTTGTGGTGAGGATCCAAGCAAATGAGGTAGTATTTGTGGAGCCACAGCTTAATGAATGCTTTTTCCCCAACCCCCTCCATTGGTAAATTAACAATCCTCAACACATAGCTGCACAATCCAGCCAAGCAAATCCCCACAAGGACCACGTCCATAATGTTGGTCTCTTCTTGCCTCCCAGAGGGGAGTGGCCCACTCCATCTTCATCCTTCTGAACTCCTGCTCGATTCCCCGCATCCATTAGGCTTCTCTACAGCATCACTGTCAGTGTCCACCTGGCTCTTCCACAGGCCTTCCAAGTATCTTCTAAGACCATCCCCTGCATCGCTGCCCACTGCCCTCAGCTACCACAACTTGCTCCCCAAGGGGAAGACACACTCTATGCCAAACCTCTAGCCGCCACAAAAAGAGTTACGCTATTTCTATGTCAAGTTCCTTTTGCTCTCTGTGGTTTCTTTGGGGTACAAGCTTGGTTGGTTTATCACAGGTCTAAGCATGTATACATCTCCTAAATTGGGAGAACAGCTCTGAACCCCAAGATGGACAATGGTGAAAAGGCATAGAAAAGATCCGGAGGAAGAGCAACAGGAAATTCTGCATGGTCACGTGGCCAGAAGCTCTCTAAGCTATGGAAGCTCTGTGACATTTTTACCATCATGCACACAAATAAGACAATACCTTTCAGAAACTTTCCTGGGATGGATGACATTCAGTGAAAGGCCAGACTTGCCAAAGGCACCTATACAAACAGGCCCAGCCTCAGCTTTTAGACTAAGGCATTATGCTCTCACTATATGCCGGGAGGGGAAGGGAGGGGAGGGGAGGGGAGGAGGAAGAGTTGGGGGAAAGGGAGAAGGTGATTGAGGGAAAGGGAGGGGAGAAGGGAGGGGAGGGAAGGAAGGAAGTAACTGTCACCTCTCCCACCTGTGCCCCCAGACATTGCTGACCTGATGCTGTTTCATCCATTCATTTCAGTCACGGATTAAATGAGGCCAAATCTGAACCCTGTCACCAGGCACACTGCTGCTGCCATTCCAGTTAACGAGTGGAATGACTCGCCAGGAGTCTGGTCTCCTTACTTTGGGCTATACTAGAGGCTACTCCCCACATTACCTGAGTCGCTTTGTCTTTCATGCACGATGGGTAGTGGATGTGGGGGTCCCGGGGCCACTGCCCTGTGAGGTAAGGTCCTGTTATGGTATCCAAAGAAGAGGTTCGTCTTATTGAATTGGAAGTTCTCACTTGCTGAGATTTTGGCCTGTCCACTGCAAAAACAAACAAAATAAACAATCAGGGCTATTTACGAGTAAAGTCTGCCTTTAAGCATTCAGCCATAAAAACTACAACAATGACATAGGAGGCATGTGCTTGTGAATGAGAGGGACTGGGAAGCAGAATGACCAGAGTCAAGAAGACAGCATGGGTGACTTTAACCCCTCAGTGTCCTGGGAAACCTGCTAAGTTCAGAAAATCACAAAGAATGCAGACCTGAGTACATGGAAGGAGATCTACACTCAGTGGTCCCCACACCACTGAGATTATAGGTCCAGACCAAAAAGGATAGACGTGAAAAATAAATTATAAGAACTTTGGAGGTGATCTAGTCTGACCTGTCCATTTTGTACAGGAGGAAACTGAGGCACAGCCAGGTTCAAGCCAAAAAGGACTTTTGAGGTCATCTGACCTAAAGCTCCTGGTTTACAGGCTAAGTGATATTTCAAGGTCACATAGGCATCTGAGCCCACATCATCTTACTCCAATCCCCCGATTTCTTCAGGATCAGGCAAGCAGATGGCAGAATGATGCCAACGCAGAGGGGCCTCCTGACCCAGTATGCCTTTTACTCCATCATATTATCCAAGTCACGTCAAGTCCAGGTACTGGGTTCAACATTAGCAATGCAAATAAGAAAGTCAGTTCCCATCTTCAAGGACCTCACAATCTAAAGGGGCAAGACAAAAGACAAACCAAAAAGCTGGGGATGGGGGGTGGGGGGCTACACCAGGGGCACTGGGGGTGCCATGTTCCCTCCAAACCAAGCAGAGCTGCAGAAAGTCATTACTAAAAGGTTGGCCAAGAGATGAACAGTTGTTTGAGTCGCCGTGATGCATGAATGCCACCTGCTGCGATCAAGCAGACTCATTCATGCACTGAGTCCTCATCACCAGAGTCACCAATCTTCAGCTTACTGATTCTCCCCCCAGGCAATTGTTTCCCTTCTAATCTGAGCTATTTATAATAGTTCATTTGTGCAAAAAGATTTTATCTTATGGAATGAAAAATGTGCATTTTATCTTCTGTGGTTATCTCTCTTGTCAGATCATAAACTCTTACCTTATTCATAAATTTGACAGGTGACTGACTTGCTCCTAGAATCTGTTTATGACATGATGGTTTTTGTACCCGTGTTTATTGGTTGGGAATTTATCTTGGCATACGATGTTAGAAGGTGCTGGTCTAAACCTAATTTCCATCAGACTGGTTTCCAGTTTTCCTGGCTGTTTTTGCCAGACAGAGAATGAGCTGTAACTCCAAGGAACTGGCATCTTTGACATTAGGTTACCAGCTTTGTTTGCTTCTGCATGTCATGCAGATAATGTTCCACTGGTCCACTTTTTTTTTTTAAACAAGTAGGGAATCATTTTCATTACTGTTTTATAGTACACTTTGTGATCCAGCCCTACCAAATCCTTTTCCTTTCTACTATTTTTCCATTATCTTTCTTGAGATTCCTGATTTTTTGTTTAGATGAATTTCATTTTTTTCTACCTCTATAAAGTAATTTTTTTGGCAGCATGATTGCTGGGACACTGAATACATAAATTAGGTGTTGTTGCCATTTTTATGGCATTGGCTCATCCTAACCACGAATACCTAATATTTATTTTTTATAATTAATATTTCTATAATCATTTAGGTGTGTCTATTTCTGTAAACAATGTGTTATAGTTAGTTGCATTCATGTAATGCCTGCATGTATTGTGGTAGGCAGATTCTCAAATATTTTATACATTCTATGGTTATTTTGAACGAAATTTCTCTTTCAACATCTTCTTGCTGGGTTTTGTTGGGACACTTTCATTTCATCTAAAGTGTTGGTTTTATTGGCATAAGGCAAGGAAACACTTGAGAATCTTCTCCATTCTTTTAATTTCTGTCTATATTCTGCTGCCAGTGGGTAAGATAGAAACTGTTTGCCAACTAGATATTAGAGCATTTTAATACAGCAATGGAAAAAGAATATGGCTATGCATTATTTATATCTTCAACACAACAAATTGTTTCATGGCTGCAGTTGTGATTAGAAGTTATATTTAGTTGTAAATTGAGCAACCAAAATATTTCTCTAGTTATTGTGGAATTGCCTTATTTCAAATGAGTCAAAAGGAAAAATATTCGGTGTTCATATTAGTCTAGAAGTATCCTCCATCTATGGCTTGATATAAAATAGCTAGAACGGCAATATAAACAAAAGAGAACCAACCTACAGTAAATTAAGGGGACACATAATTTGATTAGAATAGACCTTCCTTAAACAGTTACATCTTTGAAATAGTTTAATGAAGACAACAATACTACTTTATTTTCCTCCTTACTATTTTGCCATTTTAACAGCTCAGTTAGGAAGTGCAGAAATCTGGTTTAACTAAAATCCCAGGCCCCAGAGATACTGAGAGTACTCAATATCTCTTGAGTACTTCCTATCAATCAACATTAATGGGCACGTATTCTGAAATTCAGTGTGCCTGGACTAAGGGGACAAATGCCAACAGGGAAACGACCCTCACCAGGCACTTATATGCTCTTGGAGGAGACGATATGTGTGTGTACACCCATACACAAAATAAATTCTGAATAGGTAAGAAGGAAATGTGGCAGGGGAAGTGGAGGGTGGTGGAAAATCAGGAAAAGTTTCCAACAGAAGATCATGCTTGAGTAGTCACTTGAAAAGAAGGACTCTGAGGCAGGAGGGAGGCAAAGCTGTCACCTTACACTGTGTAAAACACTAAGGAAAAAACAACCAAGCATAAAGACTGTGGCCCAAGGAGTTTCTGACCCACCTTGGGGAGGCAGATAGTGGCAACCAAGTTTAAAAAGTAACCAGGGTGCATACTGGGGCTCTCTGCTGAAGGCATGTCAGGATTCACAGCAGCCAAATAATGCCCCAAGCAGGCCTAGCCTGCTGCCTTACCCATTCACAAACAGGAAACCTACAGGATGGACAGGCTCCCAGAACTTCCGGCCAACCAGCCCTAATATGCTCTCCTCACGATGTTTGAACTCTTCAGAGAAAAGGACCTCCAGAATGCTCACAGCTATGCCCAGAAGTAAACAATAATAGTCCTATCTGCTGAAGAGCAGTGAGCCCAATCAGATATCCTCTCGCCATCCAGACAGTGGAGTCCAGGCAGCCATCCTGATCAACCTGTCCTGTTCTATTGGGTATTCCTGGGGCCCTCCAGCAGTCATCTGACCCCCAGTGTTAAAGGAGCAACGAGGCAGCTCTTTGCCTGACAGTGCTGAATGCCCTGAACTTCAGGCCGTGCTCAATGGAAAATATTTCAGTGAAATCTGTGCAGCCATTTCCACCAACAATTTACCTTCCAGGGCACATCTGGCACATTCTGTTGTTGCTGTTTAGTTGTTTTCAGTGTGTCTAACTTTTCGTGGGTCCTTCTGGGGTTTTCTTGGAAGAGATACTGAAGTGGCTGAACTTTTCCTTCTCCAGCTCATTTTAAAGATGAAGAAACTGAGGCAAATCGGGTTGTGGTGTTAAAGAACAAGAGACAGAAGGAAGGAAGGAAGGAAGGAAGGAAGGAAGGAAGGAACGGAGGGGTCATGGGAAGATAAGAAATTTTTTTTAACTCTGGGAGGGAAAATTCTTTTTATGAAATGAAGATTGGAAAAATCTTATCTTAGAATCCAGTATTGCTAAATACCAACAGGGCAAGGGGAGGGCAGTGACACGGGTATGGAGGTGCAATGCCCTTAGCTCTCAGGTAGAACTAACGACTTATGATCTCAGCTTTTCAAACAAGTTTATTAGTGCAGTGGGAGCCAGATGGCAGAATGGATAGAGTGCCTGGCCTGACGTCAGGAAGACCTGAATTCAAATCTGGCTTCAGACATTCCATCTGCCTCACTTTCTTCAACCTCCCCAGGACTACTGTAAGATAAAATGAGCAAACTGCAAAGTGTTTAGCCCAGTACATTGTGGGTGCTACGGAAATGTCAGTTGTGATGATGATGATGATGATGACAATGTCAATGATACGTTGGACCTGCGCTTCAGGAAGACCTCTTTGACATGTATGTAATGTAGTGGCTTTTTCTTCCAGGACCACATGCAATGCCTCAAAAGATGGTCCTTCTGAATGGTCACAGTCAAACTTCTGGGAGTGACCCTCCAGGTTAGGTGAACTGATACTACTTTATCAGAGAGAAGTGGAGTTGGTGGTCTGTCTATACTTGGAGTCTTCTGGGTGGGACTTGCAAGGGTAGACTGGAGCCAGATGAAACTTGAGGGAGGCAACCCCACCCCCAACCCCAGCAGATATTACAATGGTCCAAGTGTGACAAGATGAGGGTCTACAAGAGGATAAGGGCAGATTCAGAGGAGAGACAGGAGCATGAGGAAGAGGTGAAATCAACAGACCTTGGCATCATATTGGATCTAAGGTGTAAGAGAAAATTGGGAGTTCAAGATGACTCCTAAGTTGGGAGCCTGAGGGACTGAGAGGAGTGTTGCCCTCAAATATAATTGGGAAGGGAGGGAGGGAGGAGGGTTTGTGGGGGGGGGGGTATAATGAGTTTAGTTTTGGACATTTTGAGTTTCAAATATCTACTGGGCATCCAGTTCAAGATGTCTGAAAGGCAGTTGGAGATGCAAGACTGGAGGTCAGTTGAGAGGCTCAGGCAGGAAAGAGAGAGGTGAGAATCATCAGCCTAGAGATGGTAATTAAATCCATAGCTGCTAATGAGTTCACCAAGTGAAGTAATATAGAGGGAGAAGAAAAGAGGTTCCAGAACAGGACCCTGAGGGACACCTACAGTTAGAAAGTGTGATCTGGAGGAGGATCCAGCAAAAGAGACGGAGGAGGAGTGGACAAAGAGGTAGGAGGAGAACAAGGGTGGTGGTAAGGGTAGTATTCTGAAAACCTGGAGAGAAGAGGGTATGAAGGAGGAGATGACCAACAGTGTCAAAGGGTACAGAGTATCAAGAAGGAGGATTGAGAAAATAAGAAGGGTTTGGCAACTAAGATATTCTCAGTAACTTTGGAAAGAGTGCATTTTGATGGAATGATGAGGTTGGAAGCTACACTGTGAGAGGTTAAGAGAGTAAGAGGAAAGAAAAAGAAGGCACAAATGGTAGACAGCTTTTTTGAGGAGTTTAGCTACAAAGGATAGAAAGAGAAATACAATATAGAAAGAATGGAAGGATCAAGTGAGAGTTTTTTCAGGACGAGGAAGACATGGGTATATTTGTAGGCAGTAGGGAATGAGTCAACAGAGAAGAACAGATTGAAAATAAGTGATGAGGTGGGGTTCTGGGAAAGGGGTAATTTGTTGAAGGAGAGAGGATGGAATGGTAGCCCTTGTGCAGGTAGAAAAGCTGGCCTTGGTAAGGAATAAGGGCACCTCATCGTGGGAGAGGGGTGAAAGAGAAAATGGCAGAAGACACCTGAGTGACAGATAAGAAAAGGAAGCTCAAGGTCAATGGTCTCCCTTTTTTTCTGAAAAATATGAGACAAAATTCTCAGCTGAGAGAGTGAAGGGACAGGGAACCACGAAGAGCCATTATAGAAAGGGCAGTGCAGTATGATTGCCTAATAGCAACAAGGACCCAATGGAGGTTGGGTAACACAAATCTGTAGTGGACCCAGTCATAACTATGGTTGTATGATTTTCTGCACCTTCTTTCAGCAGCACACATGGATCCCTCAATGGTCAAGGTGATCCAACACTGAGGCTTGACTGGGAATAACTGGCAATAAGGGGGCAAGGATCTGGAGAGAGGACAAGGAGAGTGTGGCACTGAACTAGTTCATCAAGAAGTCAAGACGGGGAAAAGAAGAGAAAGTGGTTAATGCAGGAGAAATGGCCTGGGAGAGAATTGAGGGGTCAAAGGATTGTAGGTCACAGTGAAGCCACAAAAAATAAGGTTCTATAAATAAAGGGAGAGATTGAAAACCAATAGGTTATTGTCAGATAAGGGATTTTAGAATTCTTGAACATGGAGAGATGGAAGAAAGATTAAGGGTACGACCATCTTTGTGTATATCTGAGGTTGGGTGAAAAAGAAGTTCATGGGAAATAGGTAGGTTGAAGAATTTGGTGGTTAGGTAGTTTGAGGAAGACAGGAGTTGGGGAGGAGAGAGAAAAAGCACGAGCCAGGTACTAAACTCATTGAAAAAGGAAGGAGAGTGATGACAGCAACCAGAATTTTGAGTGGGTGGTGGAGATGAACTGCATGAATCTCAGTTGAGGAAAGGTTTCTGAGAAATGAAGGTGGGGGAAGACCTGGAAATGGGAAGAAAGAAGTGTTCTCCCCGCTCAACGAGTGAGCTGAGGAGAGTGAGCAAAGGTACAACCATGGAAAGGATGGACAGGAAGACTATGTCATCAGAGGGAGCCAGTAATAATTAGATGATGGAAGGAGTGAGAGCAGAAAAGATTTAAGATGAAGCTAAGTTTGCTGTCCATGGAACAGGCATTCCAGAGGGCATAGTGGAAAGGGTGGGTGGTGTTTGCTTGGAATTCTGGGTTGGCTGGGATTGAGGGGGCCAGAAATAAGTAAGTGGGAGTAGGGGGTAGGGAATGAGATTTGGATAATCGCCTACAGGTGTTCATAATCACTAGGCCATAAAGAGCCTACTAGGTGCAAGGAGCTTTAAAGTGGGCAGTTAAATTTCTGACACTTGATCTGCTTAGGGCCTCAATACATCTAACAAAGAATACTTTCAGTGCTCTTCACTGTTGCCGTAATTAGTGATGCTACGTCAGGCGGCAACATCAGACATGTTGGGGCCAGAAGGTCATGCAAAGATTCTACGCAAGATAAAGTGCATGACAGCCAGGCAACGAAGGATGAGAAATTCACTTCAGGAGCTACTGCATGAAGAGAAAGAAACTAACTACTTAAAGGGCTGTTCCCTGGAAAAAACAAGGTGATCTAAGAAACCGGAAAATAAATAAATAAAGGAAACTAAGGCAGGTTCTTACAAAATGGACGGCAGGACTACACTCAAATAAAATCAACACCTGCTGGTCCTAACAGGAATATGCTTCTATTTAGTCTGAATAGCGTCTAATTTGACCCACTGATTCCACAAAGGAAATCCTAACCTCCTGAAAACCACCCAGAACACCTCAGAGTGCACTGTACCATCACACACAGACTGAACACATGGACTACGGTGCTGAAAGGGCTGGGCTTGGAGGCAGGGAGATCTGAATTCTAATGTGACCTCAGACACTTACTAGCTTAGCTGGGTGACCCTGGGCAGGTCACTTAACTTCTGTTTGCCTCCGTTTCCTCATATATAAAACAGAAAATGACAGTATCTACCTCCAACAAGGCTGTTGTAAGGGTAAAAGAATCTCTACAAAGCACTCTGCGAACTGGGCTGCACTATGTAAATGCTAGCCATTATTAAGACATCATACTGGCTTCTTAAGCCATTTCATTCCTATTGCTGAGATAGTTTTAATGTATATAGTAAAATGAAAATAAGTTATTTATGGCTAGCCACTCTCTGAAGACATTAAGTTAAAATGAAGAGTCTGTAACACTCTCAAACCACGATCCATCCTTGAATGCTTCAGGATGATGCCTCCCTGAAGCATGGAGGGAACCAAGCTCCCCAAGACCACCAAGAGAGCCCCAAGCTCTCACAGGCCGAAGTCAAGAAGACTCAAAGTACAGATAGGCCATCCAGTCTCACTCTCTCTGATGGAATAAACGGATCCATTTGATCACTCCCAGAGGGCTAGCCTCAGCCACTCAGGCACTCAGTAACCTAAGGCATAGAAAGTGAACTCAATGATTTCAAATGCCATTGAAAACCCACTAACTACTCAGGAAACAGCCAGGATAGGCAGACACTCAAAACTTCAAAAATTCCTCACTTACAAGGCACAAAGGCAAAGTTGCTAGTTCAGGTGGAACAGTGAAGAAGAGCTTTTTAAAAATACACTTTAGTTAGCTATAAATGGCCACTGGTTCTGCCTAGGGGAGTTCCTATTTATGTAAGATTATTTGACCTGAAGGATCAACTTTACTGCCACTACTCAAATATTTTGGGCCTACATGTCTACTTGGCTAATATTTTAAAGCAACAATTTAGCCACATTCCAGAAGTCCTTACAATAAACGGTTGAGAATACATAACAGAAAGTGATGGTGACAAAGCTATTTGTCCACAGAAATGCTATGCCCACAGCCTTGCACTGCTCTGGTATTAGAATTCATCTGGGAGCAGAAGTGGGAGCTGTATACGGTGCAGCACACTATTCATCATCCCTGGTAACTGTGAGCTAAATGAAAGGGAAGAGGAGGGCCCGAGCCATCGGAAGGAACAGCAAAGAGGGAACTAAGAGTGAGGGTCCAAAATAAAAGCAGAGTTGACATCTCTCAGGTGAGGGTGGGTGTGGTCAGAAACACAAATGGTTTTGTTTTGGATCCCCCTGTGAACTCTTGGTAGAATTCTGGAGGAAAAGGGCATCTGCGTTCTCCCCGCCTCCCACAAGCGGAGGAGGAGCTAGCTGACCATAGAAAGGAGAATTCTTCAGACACCACCCCCTAATCAGAGGCTGGTGGACAAGTAACAATGACAAACGGACACATGCTGCTACTCTGGGTCAAATCAAACACCACGGAGAAGGCATTTCCAAGCCTTTGGTCCATTTCAAAGAGAAGCTAAGGAAGTGCTAGTATCAGAGTTGTGAAGAAAACTTCACTGAGAGGGGCAAGGGCCTGAGAAACATCCTGGTAGGATTGACAACTCATTCACACACCTGGAACACATCAGAAAAGAAACGCGATCTAAGGCTGCTGCTGTTTCTGGCGACAGCGGCTGGATCTTGCAGCCTCTTTCAATAAAGAAATAAACTGGCTTAAAAAAATGTGATCAGCTCCACTGGGATTCCTGCTATTACGGGCTGTTAATTTGCATTTCAAACATCTAAAGTCCTTCACAAGCTTGTGCGCAAAGACTAAAGAAACTAGTTTAAGCAAGAAAATTGTCATCCAAAAGAAATCGGAGCAGAAATTCCGAAGAAAGCGCTGGATGGGAATGGTTACACAGGCAGAGCAGGGGATGGACACTACACTGGCAGGGTAACACACACCCTTTTCCAAAACTTTGTTATGAAAACCTTTGAACTCCAGGCACCATGCTGGGACTGACAAAACACATTTTTGATTAATTGGGGGCGGGGGTCAGATTCATCACGAGACTCCCAAGGGAGCTATCAATATTCTAATAAAGTCTTTCAAGTATTATCCTAATTTTGGTAATAAGGAACATAGAAACTCTGTATTTTACAAAGTGTGAACACATTCTTGCCCCAAAGAAAGCCATTTATATGAACAAGAGAATCACTTGCTTGAGTCTTTGAATGAGAGTAGACAATAAGTAATAGCTGCTCCTTCAGCAACGAACCCCTCTGAAATGTTGGATTTAATCCAGAAGAAACAGGTATGCCCAGGCACATGTCCTAGACACCAGAGAAGCACAAGGACACAATGCAGGTGATGAGAAGTTTTACTTGGGGAGAGCAAGCTGGCTGTCCCAGAGAGAAGCTGTCTAGTGCCCTCACTCACAAAAGCCCCGATCAGGGCCTTTCTGGGTATTCCCCAGAGGCAGGCTGTATGATGCACTGCCCAGAGAGAATCTGCAGGCCTGGGTCCAAGGCACCTTAGCTGGGTGACTCCTGACCTCCAAAGCCTGCCACTGCAGAGATGGAGCTCACTGGCATCAGTATCAGAAACACTGATGAAATCACAGGCCCCAGCTCAGCCCTAGACCCATGGGTCTCCAGCATATGGCACACAGTAAGCACTCAATGCGTGCTCAATGATGGATGGAGGCAGCAAAACCTGAAGTGTTCCTCAGCTCTGCCAAGCCACCTAGAGAAATGCCAAACAAACACAGAGACACAGTGGCTTTTGCAAGTTGAGCTTACAGACATAATCATTTCAATGAAAACAGATTCATTTTTTAATATTCAAGGGAAACAGCTGGTGTGGCAAGGAGAGAGGCTGCCAGGGAAACGCAGCAGCCCCTCAACACCCTTTCCTTGGGCAACAATTTCCCAAGAAGCAACACTCAGGGAACAGAATACCACTGACAGCCTCACAGTTTGCTTAGTAGCTATCCAGTAGCAATTACACAAAAAAAAGTAATTCTGAAACTTTCATCACCATGACTGAACACAGACTACGCTAGTGATTTCACTTCTATCACTGATAAATGTGCAAACAGCAGCACAGGTTGTACACACAAAAACACACAGGTATCTCTCAAGAAAACCCTATGTCATGGGTCTTAACCTAGCATTCTAGAGTGAATTTCGAAAGTACATAATTTAAATTTCCATCAACTGCAAGGATCAACGAGGAAAAAAACAATCCATTTTTGAGACAGTCCCCGTTCCTGTTTTGTAAATCTCTCTTAGTTAAGCAATCAGAAGTTCATTATGGCGACTAGCCCTCTGGACCCAAAGCATCATCATACAACTAAAATAAAATAAAATAAAATCATTCCATGCAAAAAGATGGTATATTTAGGAACTGGTCCCAAAAGGAGCCATGCTGCTGAAGAAAAATGGCAGCTTCCTCATGCCACGAAACAGAGAATAAGGGCCACAAGTCCATCTGAGGATACACCCCTTTCCAAAAGCAGCTTCTTGAGAACCCCCAGGGGTGACCTTGAACATCGGGCATGAACGTATGAGATGAACCAATCTGAAGCTGGTCCCTGCACAGCCCACAGCACACCACTTAGGGAACATTCTCTCCAGATTAGAGTTAACCAAAAACATATAGGAGAGTAGAAAAGGGAATGAAGGTGAAATGCCTGACCCTATTTCAAAAAGTATTCTGGGCACTTACCACGGGTCAAACACTAAGCTATGTGCTGCAAGGATGAAGACAAAACAAAACAGGCCCCGCCCTCAAGGACCTTCCCTTCTATTGGGGCAGAACAACAGTCACATGGCCAAGTAAAAAACGAAATAACTTGGGATAGGGAAGCACCAAATAACTTGGGATAGGGAAGCACCACTGGGAACGGGAAGGGGCAGAAAAGGCCCCTCTTGTAAATGGTAGCATTACAGCTGGACTGCAATGGAAGCTAGGGATTCTAAAATGCAGTTGGGGGCACCACAGCACACAGAGCATGGTCAGGAAGACTCATCTGAGTTTAAATCTGGCCTCAGATACTTACTGTGTGACCCTGGGCAAGTCACTTCACACTTCATCTGTCAAATGAGCTGGAGAAGGAAATGGCAAACCCTCTCCACCCAGTATCTTGGCCAAGAAACTCCCCCCATGGGGACATGAAGAGTCAGACATGACTGAAAGGACTGACTACCAACAACAAAAGGTTACTAAGAAAAGGGGGGACAGCTAGGTGGTGCAGTGGATAGAGCACCAGTGCAGAAGTCAGGAAGACCTTAGTTCAAATCTCACCACAGACACTTGACACTCACTAGCTGTGTGACCTTGGGCAAGTCACTTAACCCCAACTGCCTCATCCTGGGTCATCTCCAGTCATCCTAATGAATTATCAGGTCACTGGATTCAGATGGTTCTGGAGGAGAAGTGAGGCTGGTGCCCTGCACAGCCCTCCCTTACTCAAAACAAAGTCAAGTGCAAGTCATGTCATTATTTCTCTGATGGCATGGTCTTCAGCAATGAAGGACAAACACACACTAAGAAACGGGCTCTGTCCTGGGTCCGTTTCTTCATTCATTCATTCATATTCTCTCTCTCTCTCTCATTTCATCTCATCCATTCCCACTGAGTCTATCACCTCCATGCTGATGACTCTGGGAACTTTTCTCCAAATTCACATCACCTCCAGTTGGACGGCCCATTCTCTTTCCACCAAACCCTCCTCCAAACTACCCTAATTCCTTACTTTTTAAAAATGTTTGATACGTTGGCTTGTTTTGTTTTTTACTTTTTATTCATTTTTAAATTTAAATACATAAAGACAAAATAAAACATTACCACAAGCACAGTACAGCCTAAAAAAAGGATTCACTATAAACCATAAATTTACATTTGTTTACTTTTGAAAAACTAGATAAGCAGAAGTCATTTCCAAAGCTACTCTTTCTATGCTTCTTTCTACGTCTTTTCTCCGCTGTGCACTTCTTATATTTTCTCTCCCTGACTCCCCATCCCACCCCCACCCTACCTCCCTAGAGAAGGCTACTATTAGACACAAATATGTGTAGGTATGTAAAAACCACTCTATACATCTCTTCACTGATTCTTTCTCTGGGCTCTGATAGCATCTTCCTTCATATGTCCTTTGTAGTTAATTTGGGTATTTATAAGTCAAAATGACTTATTTGCTCCAAGTTGTCTTAAAACAGTATTGTTTGAAATGTTCTCTTGGTTCTGCTCATTTCGCTCATTATTCCATGCAAGTCTTTCCATGTTCTGCTAAGATCATCAAGCTCATCATTTCTTCTAGTGTAGTAGTATTCCATCACTATCACATAAAACTTATTCAGCCATTCCCCCGCTGCTGGGCATTCCTGCAATATCCAGTTAAATATGTTGGAACATGTAGATTCTTTTCTCCCTCCTCGACTGCCTCGGGAAACAGACCTGACAGCGGTGTTGCTGGGTCAAAGGGTACACTGGGCATAATTTCAGATCCTTCTCCCAAACGACTGCAACAATTCAGTTTCACCAATAGTGAGCTGGTGTCCCAACGTTTCCACCTCCTCTCCAGCATCTGTCCCTTCCCTTTTTAATCACTTTAGCAAATCCGATCACTGTAAAACGATATACCAAGATTTTAATTTTCATTACTCCACCAACGATGATTTGGAGTATTTTTATGACTATATATAGTTTTGATTTCTTCATCAGAAAACTGCCTGTTCATATCCTCTGACCATTTATCAACTGGGGAACGACTCATATCTTCTAGATTTGACAGAGTTCTTTATGTATCTCAGATGAGATCTTTACCTGAGAAACTGTCTAAAAATTTTTTTCTCCAATGTTACGCTTTTCTTCTGATCTTGGCTACATAGGTTTTATTTGTACAAACCTTTTTAATTTGATGTAATCAAAACTATCCACTTTGTACCTCACAACACGCTCTACCACTTGTCTACGGATAAATTGTTCACCTACCCGCTAAGTCTGATACGGGGTATGTTTCGTGCTCCTCTACTTTTCTTGTACCATCGCTCTTTAAGTCATGTATCCTTTTGGACCTTGTTTTGGTAAATGGTGTAAGACACTGGTCTACACCCAATTTCTGCCAGACTGCTTTCCAGTTTTCTCAACAATTTTTACCAAATAATGAATTCTTATCCCCAAAACTTAAGTTTTCACATTTATAAAACACAAGATTACTAATCACTGCTCATCTGTCTCCCTGTTCCACTGGCCCACCTTTCTATTTCTTAGCCAGCACCAGACAGTGTCAGTCATTACTGCCTTGTAACTAAAACCTCACTGCTAACCTCCTTTCGTTACATTTTTCATGAGTTCCTCTGATATTCTTGACCTTGTGTTCTTCCAAGTGAATTTTGTTATTAATTTTTCTAACTCAGTAAAATAATTTTTTAGTAATTTAACTGGGATTTCAGGCAAATTTGTCATTTGTGTTATATTGGCCCTGCCTACCCATAAACAATATTTCTCCAATGATTTAAATCTGATTTTATTTGTATAAAAAGTTTTTTACAATTCTTTTCATGTAGTTCTTGGATGTTTTGGCAGGGGTACTATATTCGATATGGTCTACAGCAATTTTAAACAGGATATCTCTTACTGTCTCTCCTGTCTTGCTGGTGATATATAGCAATGCTGATGATTTATGTGGATTTTATTTCTTGCTGCTTTGCTAAGATTATTGCTTCACCTAACTTTTTAGTTGTCTTTAGGATTTTCCAAGTATATTATCATATCATCTGTAAAAAAATAATTATCGTATTACTTCATAGCACATTCTGATTTCTTTTTCTTCTCTTATTGCTACTGACAGAACTTCCAAAACAGTATGGAATAACATTGGTGATTGTTTACTTGTTTCCCAGTCGATCATACTGGGAAGGTTTCTAGATTATCTCCACTACAAATAATTCTTGCTGATGGTTTTCGATAAATGAGTTGGGTTTTTTTTGTTTTTTTTTTACCATTTTAGGGAAAAATCCATTTCTACCTGTGCTTTTAATAGGAATGAGCATTGTTCTTTATCAAAAGCTTTTTCTATGTCTGTTGATGGAATCATATGATTTTTGTTCCTTTTATTACTGATATAATCAATTATATTAATAGTTTTCCTAAATTCCATTTGGTCAATGCGTACAATCTTTGTAACACGTTGCTGTGCAGGATTTTCACCTTCATATTCATTCATGAAATTGGTCTATATTTTTCTTTCTCCATTCTTACACTTCCTGGTTTACATATCAACATCATATTTGTTTCATAAAAAGTCTTTGGTAGGACCCCTTCTTTGCCTATTATTCCAAATATTTAATTTAATATTAGAATTAGCTGGTCTTTAAATGTTTGATAGGATTTACTTGTAAATCCATCTGGTCCTAGTGCTTTTTTCTTGGGTAGCTCATTTGTGGCCTGCTCAATTTATTTTTCTAAAGTAAGTTTATTTGGATATTGCATTTTCTCTTCTCCTAATCTAAGCAATTTATACGTTTGTAAATATGCTTCTATTTCACTGAAATTGTTAAATTTATTGCCATATAATTGGGCAAAATAATTCCTTAGAAGCGCTTTGATTTCATCTGCTTTAGTGGTATATCCACCTTTTTCATTTTTAATACTAGTTATCTGGCTGTCTTTTCTACCCGGTTACTTTCAAGAGGACCACCATCTTCCCAATCCCCCAGGCTCACATCCAAGAACTCCTCACACTCTCTCACACACACTCCCCACCATGGCCAAGCTGTCACCACTTCATGCCACTCCCACTCTGGTGCAGGTCTCTCATCACCTTCTGCCTAGACCACTGGAACAGCTGCTGGGTTGGGGGAATTGGGGAGGAGAGGAGGTCTGCCTACCTCAGGCTTTCCCTACTCCACTCCATCCTCTATTCATCCTCCAAAGTGATTTTCCTAAAGCTCAAGTCCAACCATGTCACCTCTACCCCTGACTCAGTAAACTCCAGTGGCTGGCTATGGCCATCTCATTTAAAATCCTGTTTTAGCATTCAAAGCTTTTCAAAACCTAGCCCCTCCTACCTTTCCAGTCTACTTACACCAGACATGCTCCTCTCCTTACTACGCCCTCTGGGACCCAGGGTCACTGGCTGCCTGTCTGTTTCTCATCTCCCAAATAAAAATGTTGTTTGTTTTTTTTTTTTTTACTGGCTATCCTCTGTGTCTGGACCACTCTCCCTCCTCGTTTCCATCTCCTTCATTCCCAACTAAGATCCCACCCTCTACAAGAAGCCCTTCTCGACTGCCTTAATTCCAGGCTCTTCTCATTGTTGATTTTCTCCCGTTCACCCTGTTGTTAACTCATTTGTGCATGGCGTCTCCCTCACTACACTAAGTTCAGAGGGCTGGGGCTGTCTTGGGCCTTTCTTTATATCTCTAGAAGCACGAAGCCCAATGCCTGGCACAGAGTAGGAGCTTAATCAATGCTTACTGCCTAGGCAGATAAATACTCTATTAAAAAAAAAAGAAGACCAAGGCTAGGTGAAGGCCAGTTTCTTAGGTCTTTGTACTTCCTTACTCACAGATGGGTTGTGGCAGAATTTGTTAATGGCATCTCCTGGGGGGCAAATCCAGGGGAGGTCAGACTGGCCACAAGGCTTCAGGAAGACAGAACAACAAAGTGTGAGTTACCTTTCCACAAATATTGCCCTAACAGGTTCCAGAATGTAGCTAAACACAGACCTCGCCAAAGGCTAATCCGTCATCCTTCACCAGTGTAACAAAAGCTACGGGAGGCCAAGGGCACACAGTCCCAAGCAGTCGGTTCTGTGTCAGAGACCATGGACCACCTTGTACCTCAAAAAGTCCATGACACACCTGGGCAGAGGAGGCACCAAGAAGGACAGCCAAGGGAGCAGAGAACAGGAAATGTACAGCCCGAGCAGAGGTGAGGTAAAAAGGTCTACACAATGGGGGAGAACAGGATCAAAGAAGCTGATTCCACAATTTCATATACAACGGTGTCCGAAAACATAATGTGCCCCTGTCCTAGATGCTACAGCAGCAACTTCAGACTGAATGACAGCTGTCAGATCTAAGAAGGGCCAAGAACACACAATTCCCCACCACTGGCCTTTACCTCCTCAGGGAAGAAACCAACTATAGCTCAGAAACAAGAGGGGAAAAGGTAACCTGTTCACTCACCAAATTTCCTAAGAAACGTGGTTCTCAGATTCCCATTTCTCAAGCCACTTAATAACAAGAGCTGCTGGTTAATTAAAGTCTCCAGATGTACCAGAACCATACATCCCAATACAGACACACCTCTCTCTCTCCCTCCCTCCCTCTCCTTCTCCCCCTCCCTTCTTCCTTCTCTCTCCCTCCCTCCTTCTTTCTCTCTCTCCCTCCCTCCTTCCTTCTCTCTCCTTCTCTCCCTCCCTCCTTCCTTCTCTCTCTCTCCCTCCCTCCTTCCCTCTCTCTCTTTCTCTCCCTCCCTCCTTTCCTCTCTCTCTCCTTCTCTCTCTCCCTCCTTCCCTCTCTCTCCTCTCCCTCCCTCCTTCCTTCTCTCTCTCCCCCCTCCCCCTTCCCCCAGTGCTTTCCTACCTTCTAATCACTAAAACAGCAGCATTCCACCCCTCCTGCCTCCTGGTTCAGCCTTTGGAGGGTCCAAGGCTACAACACACCCAGGCAGGCATGACTGGACACCTCACTTCCTCCATCCTCACCAGACCTCACACCTGGCCTAAGATACACTCCCTCCTGCCTACCAGCACTAGCTGTACTTTCAGGCTCTTCCTTTACCACCAACCCTGAGTCATCTCTCCCCCCCTGTGGTCATTATCCAATGATTCCCAAAATGTTGTTCCTTCTTTCTCAAGTGGGTTCAGGGCCAATCTTCCTTTATAAACCATGACCTGATCTCATCCTCAGGAAGTTCAGCACACATCTCGATGCCCCCTCAACCACATTAATGCCCCAGTGTGGCTGGATTGGAGCGTTTGTGAAGGACAGTGATGAACCACTGGAAAGTGTATAAGGGCCCAGGATAGGATCCAAGCAGAGGTTAGGCAATTAGTGATTTCACTGGTTTAGAGAAGGGGTGTCAAACTCAATTAGAAAACCGTATGTGAGCATCCCTGGGCTGCATACTCAGAAAACCAAATGGTAACATTAAATGTCTTTCTGTATTTTTCTTTATGTTGTTCAATACTTTCTAATGACTTAAGAGCACCCTGGAGTGTTATGGGCCAGATCCAGCCAAACATCTGTCATCTCGAGTTCAGAGAACTCCCAGATGAGATAATTCATCCCGGAACAGGTTAGCACCTTCTTGCAACTTAGTGCCAAGACTTGGTAAGTGACCTGCCCAGGGTCACATAGCCGGCACATGTCTAGGACACAACTCAGGTCTTCCGGTTTCCAAGTCAGGTCTCTCTCCTAACACATACTGTCTTTCATGGACATATTCATAATCATTTATTCTGGTGATCTGGATAAGTGCACCTTCTTGTAAGCTAAGTAAGACACAGTGAGCAGAGGGAGGGCCAGCCTTCAAGCCTTGCTTGTGTAGCATACCTCTCTCTGCACCCAGAACACACCTCTCTCTGTTACAAGATTATAAATTACAAGGGAACTCCCAAACTGCCCAGAAGGGAATTCCATCCCAAGCCATAAAATCCTGTCAGAAGGGGACAGAGGGCATCTTTGATCTCACCAACCCACAAAGCCTCTTATTATATAAGTTTTTCATTTTTAAAATATGGAATTGTGTTTTAAAGGGTACTGTGGCAAAGAACAGCAGTGATCTTAAATCATCCCAATCAGACTGGGGGGTCAGACACGGGTACTCCCAGGCTCCTGGAGGGAGAGCTTTCAGAAGAATCTTGTTAAGACCCCTCCCACCCCTCCCATTTCTCACACCAGGGTGGGAGAGGGGTATACCACAGAACCAACAAGGAAATCAAACTCCACACCTCCGGAACTGCAGCAATAAACTCTCCCATTTGGTTCACAAAAGACACTGCACTACATGGATTCTACTCAGTGGGCTTTTCCACATTCCACTAACAACTTCAGACTATCTCAAAATCCTTCAAAATAAAAATTCTGTCATGATATTCAACGGATTAAACCAGCTGTCAGCAAAGAACCCCAAGTGGAATACAAGCAATTCTGTATTCCCGGGTCATCTGATTAAGGAGAATGTGCTACTGAGCAGCTTCCAGCTTTGTGAGGAGATCCGATTTGGCACAGGACTTAAGGGAAATGCTGCCGGAGCCATCTCTGGGGTGATTGTTAAAAAATGTTCAACAACGCAACAGAAAGTGAGTCTTTACTGAAATGATTGTGAGGAACTAACCACAACTGCACCCAAAAAAAGCAACTTCTCCTATCATCAAAAGCAGGTGATGGGCCCCATCTGGCAAGAAAGAAGGTGAAATGGGGCACCAGGAGGCAAGGCCAGTTCAGTGGCCAGAACTAGGAGCAGGTGTCAGTTGACTGAGGAACAAAACACTCCCCCAGGCCCCGTGAAGGGTGGGGGCCTGCCCTTTGTACCAGATGGGTGTGCAGAAGTCCAAAAAGGGGAAATGAGGCACAAGGTTTGCCATGTCTACACTGCCCTGGGCACAAAAAGCCTGACACGCAGCCTGAGATATTACTGCCTGTCTGTCTCAAGCTACTCTTCCTGCAATGGGTTTGGAAAGCATCCATCCTGGTCACTGCTGTCACTGCAGTCACACTATCTTCTCAGCCAGCCACAGGGTGGGGACCCATAATTTCTTACTCTGTGATTTAACTGGGGTTAAGATGATAGTAGAAGGATGAGCCTTTTCCTTTCAAATAAAGGTTTAATGGTTTCATAACACTCATTCTCTCAAGGACACACATTTTTTTTCCTGTGAAAAACATGGCTTTGATTTTCTAAAGTCCAAAGCAAGAGACCAAAGATACACTTAATGCTTCTTTACCTGACCTCAAAGCAGGCTACAATGAGAAAACCATGGGGATGTCCATTCTGTTGGACAATGCCTAGGGCAGAAGCTTCCTTCAGTTGTGGGAAAGACCCACCAAAGAAAACACAGCATCCTGCATGCATGGCTAGACATGCCCAAGCGCTGGGAAATGATGATCATCTAAGGTCTACCAGGACACATGCAGCCCAGGGGCCAAATGTGCCAGGGGTAGGGGAAGGTGGATAATCTACCTGAAATCTTTAACAAAAAACCAATTCTTTTCCTGAGAAGCCAACATATGTGGAGTAGGTCAACAGGGTCCAATTCCCCCCAGGCATTATGCTAGCAGGCTTCATTCAATGGTGACTGGACACATCCCAAAGTCACAGGCCACAGCATGGCTAATCTTCATTACAGAAGGCTGATGAAGCATCCTGGTTACTATGAGAAACAGTGTCCATCTACACATGAGGAACACTGTCTAACAAATAAACCTGCTGAACAGTCTGCTTTTCCTTCTCACAAGAAAAGGTTCTAAGAAAGAGAGAAGGCATGGGAAACTTTGTAAAAGCATCCATAAAACTTATTTTTCAAAAAGAAAATGAAAACTCATTCATTTAACATGGAGTAATTAAATTCATGCAGGCCATCCATGGAGTTCCAATCTCATGGCCTGATAGAGAACGCTAAGGCAACCTCTGCAAGATGATTGAGTCGGCTGGCCCAATTCTTTGTCATCGAGCCAATGAAAAGCTAAGCTGGTCTGTGCCTAACTGCTGTTTTCTACATGTGGTCCTGGTTGTTACTGTGGTCCTTCATTCTCAAAGAGGACCATGATACCTCAGGGAGGTGATGCCATGACATGCAAGTGAATTAGATTTAAGTGAGGGAGGGCTGTGCAAAGTCACCAGCCTCACTTTCTCCTCTGCAGTCATCTGAGCAAGACTTAGACAAGGACGATGGAGATGGCCCAGGATACAGTGGGAGACCTTGGTTTTTTTAAGTTGAGATGTCAGTGAAAATTCAGTAAAGAGCTACTGTACTCATACCCCAAAGAACAAAGATTTCAGGAGCAAATGCTCCATTGAGCTATGTGTCTCAAGGCTGGCTCAGGCACTTCCAAGAAAGACACAAAATTCAACCACTAGATATGCAAATTTTAAATTTTTTTAAATTTATTTTTAGAAGCACCTCTCCCTCCCACTCCACCCTACTCCCCCCAAATGAATTAAAGAGAGAAATGAAACCCTCATCATATGTACACATGATCCAAACCTACTGACCTCAGCCAAAAATGTCTGTCAAATTCTGCCTTCGAAGTCTATCAGCTCTTTTGCAAGAAGGCAGTGCTGTGCCTGCCCTTTGTCTGGACTCGGGGTCTTTGTGTTGCACTGATCCATGGTCAAAGTCACTTTTCTCTACAAAGTTCCCAGTGTAGACACCGTTCTGGGTCAGTTTGCTTTGCTCCCAGCACTTCCTCCAACTCTGTCCCGCTTCCTCGGCAACCGTCCATTCCACGGTCTCTTACGGTACTATAATATCCCATTACACCACAGGTCAGCATTTCCTCAATCAGGGGGCAGCTCCCTCAGTTTCAAAAAGTGTTTCCTTGACCTCTCTGTGCCCCCTGACATCATGGGTCACTCTCTCCTCTCTCCTCTTTAGGTTTTCAGGACACACTTCCTCATTCATTCTCTCTCTCCCTCTCCTGGTTCTTCTCCTCCTTCTGCCTCCTCCAGATCATGTCCTCTAACCATAGATGTCCCTCAGGTTCTGCCCTGGGTCATCTTCTCCTTCTAGACTCCTTTCTTTAGTGACCTCATCAACTCCCATCAATTTAATTACCAGCTTTGTGCTGATGATTGTCAGATCCATCTGTGCTGCCCCAATCTCCCTGTGGACCTCCAATCTCACATCTCCAATTGCCTTTCAGACACCTCAAACCACAAAACAATCTGGGCTCCAAGGCCACAGGAAGCAGCAGGGATCAAGGATGTGCCCAGTTTTTCTCTAAGCAGAAGGAGGCAGGTAGATCTGAGCAGGGGTCTCCAAGTACCCCTAACATCACTTCTCTGCAGGCTCGGCTGCCTGGGGCCTGGGACCCACTGACTTCAATGGTCATTAAGGCTTTCTCTCCTCTCTCCCTCCCCACTTCTTGATGGGCCAGCTCTAAGAGTTTGGACAAATGCCATGGCAGCTTTTACTGGCCTGGGGGTGGGGGCCAGGAGGAAGAGGAGGAGGCAGCTGATCAAAGAGTCAGTAGCAAGCCGGGATTTTAAGAGGAGGCTCTGCAACCTTTACAAGTACCTAGCACATTTTTCCACAGCTTTCTTTAAAGGCATTTTTGATCCTTGAGAGCTGATTCCAACACAGCACAGTGTCCTGTAGCAATAAGAAAACAGCCCAAGGCTGCAGCCCTAAGGAAGGGGTGCCAGCAGCCACAAGGTATAGACCAAAGGCAGAAGAGGGGGCTGGACCCCCTTTACTCCCTTAGCAACTTTCACATGTAGGTGCAAACAAGGCACTCAGACCACTGATGACGTCACCAGTCAATTACCCAGCTGAATCTGCCTACAAGAGAAGTGCAGACCAATTCAGCAGCCTTCAGGAGGTGCCTGTGCACCCCACAAGGGTGATGGCATGGAGTCAGACCTGACCTAGGCAGAGTCCCCGATGTGCTGCTCCTGCCCATGTAAACTTACTCCAGTCTCATATCCCCGTCTGCTCAGTGAAGGGTCAGGCTGGATGATGGAGTGTTAATTCCAAGGTCTCTGACACCCCTCAAAGTCACTTTTCCGAAGCATGGATTTAGTGGCACACAGTAAGAGGGCACCTTCGTTAGAGAAAACAGGGCACCTCATGACCCTGAGAAGTAAATTCTTGGCACTGGCTAATGTCCCTTGGGGGCATTCAGGGGTTCTGGGACCACTGCCTGCTCTCAGATCCTGGGCATGGACTCTGTTCCATTTCTCAGTGACAATTTTTCCTAAGTTTATGTTTCATCAATCTGAGGGCAGTAAAATCCTTAGGTCTTCAGCAATCCTCAGTAGAGTATAATGTACCTCATGCTAGGGATTCAGAGTCCAGACTGATGAAATATAGCAGATGGAGCATAAGGATGTGGTCCCTACCGGGATCAGCCTAAAGACACTGGACACTCCCAGAGGCAGGTCCTGGCCACCAGCAACAAGCCCCACTGCTCGGTTTGACTCAGGGACTGCTGGAGAAGCAACATAGCTCCAAGCTCCACCTTTTCCCCTTTGTCCCATGATGAGGGGCCTGGAAGGCTCTGGTTCTTGCTGTGTGCATACCCAAAGAGCTCCAGACCCTTCTTGAAATAAGAGAACAAAGTCCTGTCTCTATGTCAAAAGAACAATGGTAGCAGGGCCAGACTCTAGGCAGATGGTATGACAGTGCTAGGATGCTCCAATCCAGTGAGGGAGGAATCAGGGTTTATGAAAACTCAACGTAACAACGACCACAGATGGTTATCTACTGGAGGAAAAGGCCACCCCTGGAGCGTGGTGACCCTTACTACAGTCACATGCCATGAGGGCCCCTGGTCTGTAATCACTGGTATATTGGACCTACTACGCCTCCTTGTCTTAGTCACATCTTCAAGCTCCATGAACCTAGTTTGGGTCAATCCATTCATTTCTTCTGTGTGGGCAATCCTGCCACCAATGTTCAAAAACAATATGTAAAATATCATCATGAGTCATATCAACAAAGTTTTATTACGCACTTCCCATGGGCCTTCCAGACACTGCACTAAGGGCAAGGAAAACAAACACAAGTTGAAAAGAGAGGAGGGAGAAGGGACCTGCTTAGTGGCAAGGTGGAGGTCAGGCCAGTCAGGAAGAAAGAAAAGGCCAAAGAGAGAGGACACACACAGCTGGAAGAAACAACCCCATCAGACAAAGGAGCTGAGAGGGTGAGGTGAGAATTGTCGTGGTGAGGAGATAAAGAAATTCACCCAGCTTCTTTCACTGGAGGGGTGGGGGAGGAGAGGCAAAGGGCTAGAATGCTGGGGACGCTCTCAAATAGTGTCTCTTGTTAGTTGGTTTTCTGTGATTTCTCCAAGTTCTGGATACATTTTTGGCATTCTATCCTTCTGAAGAAATAGGTAATGACTGAGGGGATGAAATCTAAGTGCTGCCAAAAAGCCAGTCACCACTTATTGAACTGACTTCAGATACTTCTATTGAGGCATCTACCAAGAATAACGTTTTTGTAATGAGTAAAGAGATATAAATAAAAATAGAGGCATTGTGCTTCAACTCATGTGCAAGGTACATGCACGTGCAGGCACACACATGCACAAGGTTGTAGCTGTTTGGCAACTGATAAAGTCAGCAGGTTTTCTGGGCATAAATGCCGCAATCCCAAAGAACATAAGGACTCAGTATAGAGACTCTAAATCATGGAGATCAATCAAATGATCTGAACGTTTATGAGTAATAATGTCTTAATGTGTTGGCATCCTTAAAAAGCACAGAGAAAAAATATACAAGTTCTAATTATACATATGAGTTAACTTAAAATTAATTAAATCCAGTCAAGCAAAAGTATTTATTAAGCATCTACTATGTGCCAGGCCTTACCTCAAGGAGCTCCCAGACTAATGGAGAGAGACAACATGCAAACTGTGCTCTTCATACAAGATACGGACCAGGAAAATCAGAGGTGATCTCTGAGGGAAGGAAGGGAAGGAGGTAGGCTGGAAGAGCCTGAGAGAGCGCAGAAAGGTAAGGGGCTCCCATTCCGATGAGGAGACAATCTGGACATAAGCCATCTTGGACCTTCCTTCGAGGTCACTGAGTTGAAGCTGGTTTCTTAAAGACTTTAGAAAGAGAAACATAATGTGGACATGCTCAAGCCTGAAGAAAGCTTCTAAGGAAATTAAACTCTTACTGGAGCCACAGAACTCAGGTGAGGCTCCAAGCCAGTCAGCAAAGCCTTTCCCTAACTTAGGAGCTGTTGGGCTGGCTTCTTTTCCTTGACTCCGCCTGTATAAAATCAGTGGATCTTCAACCCTGTAACAGCCAGCCCTTCCATCCGTCTATCAGCTAACTAAGAGGCACCTCCGGCGGACCTGCACGAGAGTGCAGTAAGTCCTGTCCGTGCACAAGGACGCCCAGGGTGGTCACACGTGTTGAAATGCGCGCTGCTCAAGGGGATAATCAGGTAGGACGCCTCACGCAGCAACCGGACAGAGCTGTGACAAGCATCTTTCGGAACTCACGGATTTCCAAAACTGGCACAATTCCGCCCAGCAGGGAGCCCTACAGGAAGCGCCGGCTTTACTTTTAGGAGCCTTTGCAAGAGCCCCCGGGGGCAGCTTCGGAAGCAATAAGCGCCGTCCCCCCTCCTTCCTTCGGGCGGCCGCCCTCTGGCCCTGGGCAGGTCTGGGACCCGCCACCTCCGCTTAGGCCGCCCCTCGTGGGGTGTCGTGGGCAGGCTCACAGCTAAGGAGCCCGCCCCGCTGTCGGCGCTCGGCGCAGAGATCGCAAACACGGCTGGGTGAGGGTGCGAGGGGGGACGGTCCGGCTGGCCTCGGACCCGGGTCCGGCCGGCCTGCTCCTCGCTCCCTCCGGAGGATAAAGGCTCTTTTCTAAAGAAGGCGTCTGGAGGCACGTGTGCCAGAGGAGGCCGCGGGCACCGCGGGCACCACGGGCACCCCGCCGCTTTTCCTTCACCCAGTGACCTCAGTGAGGTCACCCCAGCGGGAGGGGGCCTGGCCTGGCTCCGCGGGGAGCTGACGGCGGCCCGGCCGGGGCCGGAGCCCAGGGCGCTGCCCCGCAGGGGGCAGGGGGCGGGCTGGGGGCGGGGCGGGAGACCGCACGGAGCGCGCACACGACACACGCGCGCGGGAGCGTGCACACACGCGCACACACGCGCACACACGCGCACCCCCACGCCCGCGGGGGCGGCCCTGCCCACGTCTCCCACGATCCGGGCCCGAGGCAGGCCCTGGGAGGCGAACCCTTCACAGCAGGGGACCCCCGCCCCTCCCGCGCCTCAGTTTCCCGGTCTCCCCGGCGCCCTTACCTCGGGGCTCCGGGGAGCCGCTCCTGCGCCGGGGCCGGCCCTGGGGCCGCGGGGGATCGGGGACCGGGGGGCTGGGCCCCCCGCGCAGCAGCTGGAAGGGCACCGTGGCGCGGATGGGCTGCAGCAGGCGGCCGGCGCCCGGGGCCGTGGGGGAGCTGGCGGCGCTCCGCCGCATGCGGGGGCCCGCGGGGGGCGGCGGAGGCTGCGCGGGGCCGGGGCCGCCCGCCGAGCCCGCAGCGCCCCCCGCCGCCGCCGCCGACATGGCCCGGAGGGGGAGGGGCGGAGGGAGCGGGGCGCGTGCCCGGCGGGCGTGGGCGGGGCGCGCCCCCGGGGCGGGCTCGGCTTCTCAGGCTCAGGGCCGCCTCAGCCCCCGCGGCCGCCCGGAGCCGGGGCCGGGGCCGGGGCCGGGGCCCGGTGCCCCCATGGCGCGGCCGACAGGACCCGCTCGGGCGCCCGCTCACATCGCCCGCCTCGGCCTCCGCTCCCGCAGCTCCCCGGAGCAGCCGCCGTAGCCGCCGCCGCCGCCGCCGCCGCCGCCTGACACCGCCCCCCGGCGCCCGGACGGGCCGCTCCCCCTGCCGCGCCTCCATTGGCTCCGGCTCGGAGCGACGGGCGCGCCCGCCAATGGACGGCTCCGGTGGCCCCGGGGGGGCGGGGCGTGCACGGGACAGCGGAGGGGCGGGGCGCCGGCTGACAGCCTCGGAGGGAAGGCGGGGTCTGCGCGTGCGCGCTCCTCCTTCGGCCCCGCCCCCCTCCCGGGCGCACCTGCCCTTGGAGGCCTGGTAGCGCGTGGCTGAAGCCGAGACCCTCGCGAAGGCGCGGAGATGGGGGCTGGAGACAAGCCTCCCCGAAGGGCTGCGAGAGGAGCCCAGCGCGGGGTCACCGTCGCTCCCGCCTCCCCCTGGGGTCCGGAGGGTGTTCTCCGCCCTGTGCCCGGAGGAGTCTTCCGCGGGGCTGGGGGAGGGTGGGGGCCCCCGCAGTACCTCGTGGAGGGCCGGGTGGCACGTGTCACTTGGGCTGAGAAGGGACTGGAGACCCCCTGGCAGGGTCCTGCGTGGCCGTGGGGCCAGAGAGCCCTGCAGAGCCGGGGAGGAGGAATCCGGGGGTGCCCTCCAACGACATTGGTGTAGTGGGGAGGGTTCCAAAAGAAAGCCCGGAAGGCAGGGCCCGCAGGAGACCTTTCTCACGGCCACGGGCAGAGCGGGGGTGGGAGGGGATCGGGAAGTCCCTGCAGCAGCCAAGTCCGGGCTCCCTGCCCCCTGGCACCCCGCCTCCGCAGCTCTGGGCACTGGAGGCCGGGCGCTCCCGGGGTAGTGCGCGGTGCTGGACCGCAGAGCCCGGGCCATGCGGGCCCTCCGCCGCCGTCTGCGTGTGACGTGCGGGAACCCTCGGGCGGACCCATCGCGGGCCTTCTCCAGCTGCTGGCAGATGCCCAGCACGGGTGGGCACTGGCCGACTGTGAGTCAGGCTCCCTCCGGGGGAGGAGCTGGGCACGTGTGCAGGGTGAGGTGACCGTGGGTCATAAGACGGATCTGTAGATCCGTGGAGATGATGATGGAATTCACGAGAGGCCGTGGAAGGAGACGGAGCCCTAGAGCGCACCCACACTGGCACCTGGCTAGGGTGTGGATAATGAGAAGACGGTCAGACAGAGGGTCACCTGGGAGATGACGATGCCTGCAGAGTCCACCAAAGGGGAGAGTCTGGAGGCCCCCAAAGCTTCCAACACATTAGGGGTAATGACAACTGAGAAAAGGCCACTGGCTTCAGCTGTTAAGAGACCATCGGTGGTCTTGGAGAAAGCAGTCAGAGGTTAAGTGGTGAGGTCAGGAGCCAAACTGCAAGAGACCAAGAAGTGAGTAGGGGAAAGGAAGGCTGTGGGTGTAGACGGTTTTTTCCAGGAGTAGGTCCCTGAAAGGAAGGAGAAGTATAGGATGCTGGCTTGAAGGGATAGCAGAGTCAGATAAGGAACAAGGAAGAACGAAGCGGCAGTGCCCCCACGCCCAGTGTGAAGGGCCTGCCTGGGCTCTGCCCTCTCTGGGGGTGGGTTGCAAGGAGAGGAAAGCCTGTGTGGCTGTCGTCTGGACACTTTCCAATCAGACTTATTTATAAGGTCCTTCTTCTCTGGCAGCCTGGGCTAGGTGCTGGGCATACAGAGACAAGGGGGTCATTGTCCCGGCCCCCAAGGAAAAATCATAATGAGGACACAGGTGTGGAGGGAGGCAGGAAGGCCTACGGGAGTAGAAAGTGGAAGAAGTAGAGACCCTCCGAGGTTAAGGAGAGGAGGAAAGGTGTTCCAGGCACAGAGGTGAGAATGAAGTCTCCTCTGAGGGTTGGTGGGGTTCAGGCAGTTGATGCAAACTCCAGTGTAAGTGGGTAACGAAGAGTATTGTCCACCCCTGGCAAGGTCAGCAGAGGAAACCAGGAGCAGCTGAGGTTGTCCAGGTGCCAAGGGCTGGAAGCAGGTGGAAAGAGAAGCTACAAAATTTGCAAAGACAAGATAGGAGGGAGATAAGAACCTCCTCCCAGGGTGTGGGGGGAAAAGTAAGGAGCTTGGCACCAGGGATTTTAAGAGGTGCTAAGCACAAAGGAGATTACATTCTAATAGGGGATGGACGATACATGATACACACAGAGTAGATGGAAGCAAGGAGCAACTAGCACATAGTAAGCACTATATGAATATTGGAGAGGAGGAGGGTTGGGGTGGGGGAGGGTGACTCCTGCAGATGGTGCTCATGGAGTCAAGTTTTGAAGGAAGCTGGGAATTGTGAGAGGCAAAGGCAAATAAAGAGAATATCCCAGGTGGGAAGATGGAACTCTGGGTATGAGGATACAGCTGGTTTCAACTGACAGTGTAGACATAGCCTGTACCTACATCCTTCTCATACTTCTCAGAGCAACTGAAACTACTGTAGATTCTTTTTTTAATAATATTTTTTCCTCAATTACACATAAAGATAATTTTAAACATTCATTTAAAAAATATTTTGTCCAAATTCTCTGTCTGCTCCCTCCCTAGGGTAGTAAACAATTTGGTTTTATATATATATATATATATATATATATATATATATATATATATATAGGTTTACATGTTCAGTTATATAAAACCTATTTCCATATTAGTCATGTTGTGAAAGACACCAACCAGAAAAAAAGCCCACACACACAAAAAGAAAGGAAGTGAAAAATAATGTGTTTCAATCAGCATTTGGATTCTAACAGTTCTTTCTCTGGATGTGGATAGAATTTTTCATCATAAATACTTTGTAGCTGTCTTGGATATGACAGAGAGCAAAGCCATTCTGAGTTGATCATTGAACAATATTGCTGTTACGGTGTAAGTCTTTCCAGGTTTTCTGCAATAGGCCTGTTCTTAGAAGGAAGTAGTATTCTTTAACAATTCCATATCACAACTTGTTCAGCCATTCCCCAATTGATGGGCATCCCTTCGATGTCCAATTCTTTGCAACCACAAAAAGAGCTGCTATAAATATTTTTGTATAGAGCCTTCCCCCCACCTTTAATCTCTTTGGCATACAGACCTAGTAATGGTATTGCTGGATCAAAGGATATGCATGATTTTATAGCTCTTTGATTCTTTAATATTTTATTTTCCCTGATTATATGTAAGAACAATTTTAAAATTCATTTCTAAAATTTTTGAGTTCCAAATTTTCTCCTTCCCTTTCCTCCCTCCTCATTGAGAAGGCAAACAATTTTATATAGGTTATATGTGTACAGTCATGCAAAATATTTCCATATTAATCATGTTGTGAAACAGAAAAAAATAAAAAGGAAGTCAAAACTGTATCCTTTGATCTGCACTTGGATTTCATCTGGTCTTTCTCTGGAGGTGGATAGCCTGTTTCATCATAAATCCTTCCAAGTTGTCCCGCATTGCTGTATTGCTGAGTATAGCGAAGTCATTCACAGCTGATCAGCTTCCAATATTGCTGATACTGTGTGTAGTGTTCTATTGCTCCTGCTCACGTTACTTTGCATCAGCTCCTCTTAGTCATTGCAGGTTTTTCTGAGATCATCCTGCTCATCATTTCTTACCACTACAGATTCTTAAAAGTGCCATTTTGGCCAGTCCTGGCAAGTTAGAAAGGCTTAGAGTCTGGAAAACAGATCATGGGTAAAGAGAATTGTCCCTTAAAGTCACCCTGCCCAACAATGTGCACAGAGGTGACCTCAGAACTCTTTTCTGGGCACAGGCTCTGCAGGCCCTACCCCTTAGTGATGGACTGCATACCTGCTGCCCAAGGACCAGCCAACTTCATGTCAGGAAAGTTCTTCTCCTGTTTGGCTACAGAAGGAATTTCTGAGCCACTGTGGCTCTTGAGAAAGACTGTGACTAGCATTAGTGGAGTGAGGATTCACAGAAAAGAGAAATTCTCCACATACTGAGGGAAGAGACCTCAGGCAGGATGGATCCCTGAGCTGCCCCCTGGAAGGGGAGCCCTGGTGTTGAACCTAGAGAAAGATTCATGGCCAACCACAGTCAGCCTTAAGTGACCCTGGGCAAGTCATTTAACCTCAGTTTGCCTCAGTTTCTCCATTTGTAAAAATGGCAATAATACTCATCCCTCCCCCCAGGACGATCGTGAGGATCAAGTAAAATCACATTTGTAAAGTGGACAGCAGCTGGCACACAGTAATTGCTATATAGATGTTAGCTGTTACTAGTGATGCATGTAAATGACATTTCTCGATATCTGCAATATTGGCCATGTGCTATGGAATTAGCTGGAATTTCCACTGGTGACAAAATCACAGGTATTATTTATTAGTCCTACTGTGGTTTGTTTCTTATATTCATAATGGAAGGAAATGCTCCATTACAACTAGAGATTAGTGAAAATAAAAATATATTTTCCCATCAATGCTCCCAGACCCTCTAAAATCTATCCAGACCATAGCTCAGAGGTTCTAAAGTTTCATCTAGTCAGGCTAAGTCCGTTCCCTATGGACCAGAAGTTCCTACTTAACATCTCACAAGAAACCTCCCCCAAGTGAGGGCCAAATCAGCACATGGAGAATATTTTGCAGGAATTTCATCTAAGAGTCTTCAGTCAAGGCTGCTTCTCTGGTTCTTTAAAGATGACAAATGCCCAATGACTCATTCAAATAAATAGACAAGCAAATATAATTTTAATTTAAAACAACTACCCTTCATGTTTAAATGTTATTTATAAAATAAGCCTCAGGTTCCAAGCAGGGACTTCCCAATTTATCCTGTCATTGTGAAGAAAGCATCCATCTCCTAATGGGCATGGCCGGGATTTTGACATGGTAAAGGAGTGACACATGGAAGAAGCTGGTGTGGCTGAGGAGCCTGAAGCCCCTACTATGGCCCAGTAGCCTAAAAGGGGCAACTGGGACTTCATAATCCTTTGTCTGCTGTAGACACGGGGGTGGGGGCGGTGGTAGGGGCAGGAAACCTTCCACAAATTACAAAACTCTTGTGTATGAAAAAAAAATTCTCAAAAGTACAGCAAGCAAGGAGTTATTAATATGATCAAGAATATATATTTAAAATAAGAACTTACAAATTAAGCGTAGATCAATACTTCCCACTATATACTAAGATAAAATAAAAATGGAGAAATGATTTAGACATAAAGGATGATGTCATGAGCAAATTAGGGAGCATGAAAAAAATGACCTTTGAGATCTACGGAAAAGGGAAAGAGTTTGGAATGAAACAAGAGGTAGAGAGAGGATCATGGGAAGTAAAATAGGTCATTTTGATTAAATGAAATGAAAAGACTTTAGCACTAACAAAACCAAAGTAGCCAAATTAGAAGAAAAGCAGGAAACTGGAAGAAAAAATTTTATATCAAGTTTCTCTGTTAAAGGTCTCATTTTTTCATATATATAGAGAACTGAGACAAATTTATAAAAATAAGCCGTCCCTCAACTGACAAATAGTCAAAGGATATGAACGGGCAGTTTTCAGAGGGGAAAAATAAAAGTTATCTGTAGTCACATGAAATAATGCTCTAAATTACAATTGATTAGAGAAATTCACATTAAAACAACTCTGAGGTACCACCTCACACCCATCAGATTGGCTAACATGACGGATGCTGGAGGGAATATGGAAAAATAGGTACGCTGTTATGCATACATATGCACTATTGGTGAAGTTGTGAACTGGTCCAACTATTCTCATGAGTAATTCAAACTATGCCCAAAGGGTTATAAAACTGTGCAAAACCTTTGACCCAGCAATACCACTACTGGGCCAGTAGCCCAAAGAGGTCAAAGAAAAAGGAAAAGGATCCATATGTACAAAAACATTTACAGCAACTCTGTTTGTGGTGGCAAAGAAATGGAACTTGAGGGGATGCCTATCAATAGGGAATGGCTGAATAAAGTGTGGCATATGATTGTGACAGGATACTATTGTGTTTTAAAAAATTATAAACAGGATGATTTCAGAAAAACCTGGGGAGACTTCCATGAACTGATACAGAGTGAAATGATACAGTAACAGCAACATTGTAACAATGATCAGCTGCGAATGACTTAGCTCATCTCAGCAACACAATAATCCAAGACAATGATGAAGTATGCTATCTGCCTCCAGATGAAGAACTGATGGAGTATGAGTACAAATTGAAATACACTTTTTTAAACTTTATTTTTCTTGCTTTTTCTCATTTTTGTTTTTGTTCTTGTTGTTGAAACATGTATAATATGGAAATGTTTTGCAAGACTTCACACATACAATTTATATCATATTGCTTGCCTTCTCAATGTGTGGGTGGGGGAAGGGCTAAAGAGAAGGACAGAACTTGGAACTCAAAATTTACAAAAACAATGGCAAAAATAAATACATAAATAAAAGAAGAGTGGGAATTATTTGTAATAGAATAATGCTGGTAGTTCTCCCAGTACATACGGGAGTAAAGCAAGGATTTCCCTCCGCACAACTTTTGGACAAAGATCTAGAAATGCTGTTGATAGTCCTATGAAAAGAAAAAAAGTTAACATTACATAACATCAGCAAAGAGGAGATAGAATTATCTTTTTGCAGAAAGCAGGGGAATTTACTTAGAAATCCTTCCAAATATATAATGGAATGATGGCAAAAGTAACTCCAGTAAAAGGACCAGAATAAAATATACCCATAAAAATCATCAGCCTTTCTACAGTAACTTAACAAACCCCAACAGAAAGAGAAATTCCACTCATAACAACAGCAAAAATCATATCTTTGTTTTAGCCAATGAGAATGCATTCAATATCTATAAAAATACAATGACAAGACACTATCAATCTAAAAGAAATAAATAACTGGAGGGCTATTTTTTCATTTTTTTTCTCAATTTTACTTATCTTTTTAATTAATTAATTAAATTGTTTTCAGTTTTCTACAACCCCTTCCATATATCTTAGATGTTTTTCCCTTCCTTACCCCACCTTTTCCCTTCCTTCCTCCATCCCTCCCAGAGACAGCATGCAATCTTATATAGACTCTACACATACATTCTTATTAAATATATTTTCACCTTAGTAATGTTGTGTAGAAGAATTTAAATGAATGGGAGAAACCATGAAAACAAAACAAAACATAACACAAGAGAAAATGGTCTGCTTAATTCTGCGATGCATTTCCAAAGTTCCTTCTCTGGATGTGAAAGGCATTTTGCCTCAAGAGTTCACTGGGAATTTTTTAGGTCCTTGCATTACTGTGAAGGGCTAAGTCTACCAGAAAAATTCCTTGTACACTGTGGTTGTTGCTGTGTACAAACTTCTCCTGGTTCTGCTCCCCACACTCAGCATCAGTTCATATACATCCTTCAGAGTTTTTCTGAAGTCTGCCTATTCATCATTTCTTATAACACAATAATATTTCATTACCTTCATATACCACAACTTGTTCAATCATTCCCCAATTGATAGGCATCCCCTTGATTTCCAGCTTTTGGCCACCACAAAGAGGGCTGCTATACATATTTTTGTACATGTGGGACCCTTTCTCATTTCTATGATCTCTTTGGGATACAGTCCTAGAAGAGATGTCAAAGGGCAAGCACATTTTTATAGCCCTTCACACATAGTTCCAAATTGCCTGGAGAGCTATTTGTTATTGATGGCTGGGCTATGTCAGGCCACCAAATTAATTTATACATTTACTGCTTTACCAACCAAACTGTCAAGGAATTACTTTACAGAAATAGATAAAGGAAGAGCCAAGTGTCTGGAGTTTCAAAGGGCTCAATGACGAAGAAAACAGTCACTTGGGTGCAGTGCAAAGAGCCTTGGCTGGGGCATCAGAAGACTTGATGCTTAATCCTGGCCACTACTTGTGATGAGGAGCTTGGACTGCCCAGCTCTCAGATTGCATGTAGCTTGCTCTGGGCTGGGTACTAGAATGATATCAAGCCTTTGGAACATGTGAAGGTTTGCAAGGCATTTTTCATGTGTTCACTCATTTGATCCTCACAGTGCTATCCTTATGGCCATTTTATAGATGAGAAAACTGAAGCTGAGAGAGATTGAGTAACCTGCCCAGGGTCACACAGCTAGTCAGTGTCTGAGGCCAGACTTGAACCCAAGTCTTTCTAACTCCTCGTAAAGCACTCTACTCACTACCACATGCTACTAGATAAGACCCAGTAAACGATCGGCCACAGTAGTCCACAATTTGATGACAAATTTTGGGAGGAAGGACTTCCTTTGACCTGGACTGCTGGGAAAATTAGAAAGCAATCAGGCTGTCCTGAGGATCCAAAGGCACCAGCAGCCAAAGAGTTAAAGGTCCCACCAGAAAAGGGTCCAGCTCCTCTCCTATGGAGATCTCCTTCTCCTGCCTACCACCCCCACACTCCCACTCCCACACCCATGCAGAGCAGGACACAAGGAAACACCAAGCACATGTGGATGATAGCAACAGAGACATGACATTGCAGTCTTAGGTCCTAGTCCTTATGTCCACATTCTTAAAGTCGGTTTCTTCTCTTGAAAAAATGAGAAGCATCTCTCCTGTCCTGTGTAGGACAACTCTCATCTGCCTGCTTTCCACTTTCTCCTTCCAGCTGCAGCTGCCTTAGTGTCTGACAACCACGGTCAGAAATTGGTTTGGGCCCCAGGTGTCCCATGTAGCCATGAGGCAAGTACCTTCTCCAAACAGCAGCTGCATCAGGAGACCTGGTGCCACTGAGTAGGCACTGGGGTGAGAGAGTTAGGGAAGGAAGGGGGACAGGGAGCCAACCTTATGGACAAGGAGAAGACGAGGGACAGGAAAAATGACCTCCCAGTTCTGGTCCTAAACTTCTGGGCTCAGGCCAGGATGTTATGGGGATTTAGGGTCACCATTTTGGCTTTTTTGTTACTCTGTGAGAATGAGATGTCACGAAACCCCATCAAACCTTGCTCTATACATTCAGGGGTAAATCAGTGACTTTGGCAGGTCAGTCATCAGCTGCTGGGCCCACCAGCAGGGGCTCCCCCCTGTGGACTTGTTGCCTGCCCAGGTTTTGCCTGATAGATGGAGACCAGCCCAGCCCTGCTTCCCACCTGTCCAAGGATGCTCTGAAGCCTGCTCAGAGGTCTGGGGAAAACCACTAGCCTGCCCCATCCAGTCTGATAATCTCAGACCTTTGGCTATGAAGCTCTGTTCCAGATGCAAGTGACTTACTCAAGGTCACACAGAGTCAGGGGCAGAGCTAGGACTCCAGTGCTTGTGGAAAGGACAAAGTTACAAATGACCTTCCTCACAAGTCAAGAATTGGCTGTGGAGCAGAGAATGTTATGGAGGGATAAAACTAACGTGATGAAGATCTTTACACTCCATCAAGAGCCCAGTGGGACCAAGCAGGCAGATGTGAGCCCTGGGGTGGCTGGACTTTGTTTTCCCATTGTCCCTTTAGAACAAAATAGTTATCACTTGCACGTTGTCTCCCAGTCAATAAACATTATTAAGCACCTACTATGTCCCCAACTATGCTAATGGGAGGGAGTCCCTGCCTTCCAGGAGCTCCCCTCCATGTGGGGAGACAACTGGTTAAAATCAGAATCAATGAGGTCGCTACAGGACAAGCTGGAGAGAATCACAAAGGTTTCTTCTGGATTCCCCAGCCCTTGGTAACTTAGGAAGTCCTTTTCCCTTGGTATAGAAACCTCACCATGTTCCCCTTCTGTGTGGGAAGGCTTTCTGCTGGGCTCAGGGGGGTGGGGGAGGAGTTCCAAAGCCAAGCCCCCCCTCCAGATCCAGTACCCCCTTTCCACTGACCCCCACTGCTATGTTTGGAGGTGTTTCTTGTGGTCGTTGGCGTCAGTAAATGCAGTGCTTCCCTCTGAGTCTATGTGACACCGGCCTTCGCTTTACACAGAGCTGGGATGTCGGCCATTCCAGGCTCTCTGCCTCTGCACTCCCTGCTGATGTATCATCTCCCTGCTAGCTCTCTATATCTGAGTGTGGGTATTCCCTCCAGAGATGCAAGTTACAACTTCTCCTTCCTTGGCCTCTCATCCCACACCCGGCAGCTATGCAAGCTGTCCACTGGACATCTCTCACTGGCCACGTGGCCAGCCCCCTTTCTTTGTCATCACTCCCCTTCTCTTTGCATATGGAACAGCCCACATGTGTGCCTCTCCACTACTCTTTGGAAACAGACTGGCATTCTGGGATTCACAGACAGAATTTGAGGTGATTCGATTCCACACATGCTTTTTAAGCACCTACTATGTGCCAGGCCCTGTGCTGGGCACTGGGAACTGGGGCTAACATTTGACTGGTGATAAACAAAGCACATACAAAGAAATCTCTAGAGAGGGAGAGAGCACTAATAAGGGGGGTGGGGGTGGAGGAGGGCTGCCCTGGAAAAAGCTGGAAGGAGAGGCACCAAACATACCCAAAGGCACAAGGTAGACCATGGACAACACACCTGGGAACAGGGAGGAGAGACGGTGACAGGAGGAAGCTTAGAGCCAGCCCAAGGTCTTTCACAGCGTTTCCGAAGAGGTAAGTGTTAGGCCTGCAGCAGAGGGATGTGGTTTGAACAAGCTGACTTCATCGAAGAAGGAAGGCAGCTGCCTTTCTGACTTCCCGCTCAGTTTTGGTTTGCCTTCCATTCTCCTGAAGGTCTCACTTGTAAAAGCCTGGGCAACCAGTTAATCTACTAGCAGACCTGCTGAAAAGGCAGAGATTGAACCTGGCTAATACTCTTAGGAGATCACAGGTGTACTTCATTTTAATTACATTTTTATTTATCAAGCATTTCCTTTTTCTCTCTCTCATATTTCCTCTCCCCTTTCCCCCAACAAAAAAGAAAAACCCTTCTAATATACATGCAGAGTCAAGTAAAACCCACTGATCTGTGGGCAGGCTCCAGAAATGCCTGCCTAATTGTGTGTGTCCGGAGGTGGATAGCCCATGTCTTTCTTGGGCCTCTGGAGTCATGGAGGGTCACTATTTCAATCTATCAGCCTTTCAGGGTGTTTTGTCCTTACGATATTAATGTTGTATAAATTGCAGTGGTTCTGCTCATGCCACTCTGCATCAGTTCATACACACTTTCCCAGGCTTCCCTGAACTATCCTTTTGTTACATGACATGATGTTGTTCAGACAACCTCTAATCAATGGGCATCCCCTTAGTTTTCAGTTCTTTGCCACCACAGAAAAATCTGCCACAAATATTGCCATGCACATGGGTCCTTTTCCTCTCTCTTTGATCTTGTTGGGATATGGGCCTAGTGATGGCACTTCTGGGCCAAGGGTTCTGGACATTTTTCCAAACTGCTTTCCAGAATGTCTGTACCCCTCCTCAACTCCCCAACCATGCATTAATGTCCCATACTCCCCAAAACTCTCTAACATTTGTAGCTTCCCTTTTTGGCCAGCTTTGCCAATTGATGGGTGTGAAGTAGAACATCAGAGTTACTTTAAGTTACATTTCTCTAACTATTGGAAACTTGGAGCATTTTTCCATGTGCTTGCTAATAGCTTAGATTTCTTCTCTTGAGAGCAGCTTGTTCATGTATTAATCAATCATACTTTTCATTTCCACATAGTCAATGATGACTGTTAGAAAGAGGAGGAAATGGAGTCCCTTCTATTCATCCTCAATCCCTGGATACTCCCTAACAAGCCCTGACTTCATGAATCCCAATTACCCTCAATGTATGGGGCAGGGGAGACACTGGACCAGTTTTCAGCAAACAGGAGGGGGGATGTGGAAATCCTGGGCTACAGAAGGAGACATAGTCAGACATCAGGGTGGCTCAGACTGTTCTTTTCATAATGACAGTTTACAATTCCCTTATATGGGAAGCCAGTCAGCTTGAAATCATTTTACTACTGGAAAAGTTGATATTCAAGGATTCTTTTCAAGATATCCTAATTACAGTCCCCAGGTACCAAGGCAGGAGTGTGGGTTGGTGGGAGCACAAAGAGAAGCCCCGGAAGGCTTCAGCAATTTCTCAGGAGAGGTGGGTCACTCCATATTTTAGCATTTCTGCTGGTGAACCAATTCATGTCCTTTGGGGAGCTGCTCAGGATTTCTTGCTTAGTGTTGTTTTCTAAGACAACTTTGTGTGTCATTTTTGGTCCCAAGACTGCCAGAGGAAAAATAATGTGGTTCTTCCAAAATCATGTAAAAATATGTTAATATTTTTCCTTGAATTAAAACCACCTAAAACATATTTCTCTCTAGGCATCTTCATTCTGGAGCATGAGACTAAAGCCCTTAGGCAGTGCCTGAGAGAGAAGAATGTAAGGTAAGCCTTTAAGAAAGCAGCTGGAGCTGAAAGGGCCCCACCTGACCCTAATAAAATAAATCTCCAAAGAGCTAAGGGTGCAGATTCAAGGAGACTATTCAGTGAGTTTGAGGACAGTTCCAGAAGCTTGCACAGAGAGGTCCCAACCAGATGTGCTAGAGGGAGGGGGCAGGGTATTCTTTACTCAACCTCTTCTTTACTCAGCCTCTTCTGGGGAGAGTTGGTATGTTACTGTCCCAAACACAGAGTGGGGTGGTTAGAGATTCTTTTCATTGGACCAGAACCAACTGGAGGAAAATAGCAATGGCAGCAAGTGGATAGTCCAAATGGGGAGACAGTGGTGGGGGTGCAAAGGACAGTCTGACAGTTGGTGAACTCACACTATAAGGGGTCCAATTCTCATTGAATCTGCTCTGCATACCTACAAAAGTCCAGAGGCAAAACTGTGGTGATGGCACCCCAAAGTGAGTGACCTGGAGGCAGGCAAGGTGGCATGATGGTGTGCTGGGGTTTATGCTGGCAAAGGAGTGAGAGGTGAAAGGTTTAGGACTCGTAGTCTTTGGGGACTGGTGGTAGGAAACAAGCCCCTTAAAGTACACAGATGTCAGCATTCTGGGAAAAGCACCGAACACCCTGCCTTAGTAATGGTTTGTCAAAAAGGAGCCAGACTGACATGAAGCTCATCAGGGAGATTCACTTAAAAAGTTTCCACCTTCCCCAACACTGGCTTACTGTCATGGTGGGAAAAGTACCAGTTAGACCAGGGCTCAAACCCATCTCAGACACCTGCTTACTGGTCTTGTGAGCCTGGTTGGTCTCTGCAGCTACTAAGTCTCTCCCTCCAAGAGGAGGTGCTGACCTGAGATGGAGTTTCCTTCCCCAGGAGTTCCATTCATCAATGATCATAGATTCAGATGCACAAGAAAACTAGGATTTTTAAGGCAGAAAATGCAGACGATTTTGAGAAGAGATCCACTGGAGAGAAGACCGTGGCCCCTATTCTGGGAATCTCTGAGGTGATGGCAGTGAGGCAGGGATGAAGTCCAGTTTCAGGACAGCTCCTGAGAAATGCTGTAGTCACTCCCAGGCAGAACGACATTCTCTAAGGAAGTCCTTGGAGGCCCCAGGGGCAGGACTAGACTTTTTACAAGTGGACCAAACTCGAGCTCAGCCATGAACTTTGCGCAGGATTGTTTGTGACTCTGTATTAACAGTTGCTCCCCAGACTGCAAAGCACCCCCTAGATTGGCTGCAGGGCCAAAATTCCAAGTAAAATGTGTGTTTTTCCAGCAAAGAAGGGAGTTGTTATGGTGATATTAGAAGGTACTGTGGAGAACACAGTGATGACTGTATTCCTAGAGGAGCTGGGCTGTGCCGGAGCTTGTCAGGAGGTGCTACTGAAGCCAAGCCCTCACTTCCTGCCTCTCCATAACCACATCAGAGTTGTGCTCACATCTTTCCTAAATGGGGGGCGAAGAGGAGGGAGATAAAAAAGGAGTCCAATCCCTCCTTTCTCTCCAGATAAGGGACCCAAGTCTTCATGCCAACAATGTCTGCTCTGCAAACAAGCCCCTGAGGATCTTTCAGAGGAGACATCATGGGAAGACATTTTATCTCAACTCAGTTTCATTGGAAAATACCAGATTTGGGCCTTCTTTGGACCATCCTATGAGCATAGCCAGAAGCTTCGCTCAGATTACTTCAAATATCAAGGTCCTATTTAGACTGCAACTGTTAGTCAGCCAGTTAAAACAATTATTTGTAAAAGGGAGGAACTGTATTTTGAAATTTTATTTATTTATTTTTAGTTTTCAACATTCACTTCCATAAAATTTTGAGTTCCAAATTTTCTCCCCCTCCTTCCCCTCCCTCAACCCCAAAACAGTGTGCAATCCTATCTAGGCTATACATGTACAATCATATTAAGCATATTTTCACATTAGTCACGTTGTAAATGACTGAACGAGAATTAGAACCAATGGAGGGACCACAAGAAAGAAAAAACAAAAAAAAGAGCAGTCTGCCTTCATTGGCATTCAGACTCTGTAATTCCTTCTCTGGACACTGATAGCATTTTCCATCATGAGTCTTTTGGAGTTGTGTTAGATCCTTGCATTGCCGAGAAGGGCTAAGTCTATCTATCAAAGTTAGTCAGAGAACAATATGGCTGTTATTGTATATAATGTTCTCCTGGTTCTGTTCACTTCACTTAGCATTAGTTCATGTAAGTCTTTCTAGGTTTTTCTGAAATCTGCCTGCTCATTATTTTCTTAGGGAACATAATATTCCATTACTTTCATATGCCACAACTTGTTCAGCCATTCCCCAATTGATGGGCATTCCCTCAATTTCAAATTATTTGCCACCACAAAAAGAGCTGCTATAAATATTTTTTTACATGTGGGTTCTTTACCCATTTTTATGATCTTTTGGGATACAGATCTAGAAGGGTATTGCTGGGGCAAAGGGTTTTTATAGCCCTTTGGGCATTGTTCTAAATTGCTCTCCAGAATGGTTGGACTAGATCACAACTCTACCAACAATGCATTAGAGTGTTCCAATTTTCCCCACATCTTCTCCAACATTTATCATTTTCTTCTTTTGTCATGTTGGCCAAATTGATAGGTGTGGTGTGGTACCTCACAGTTGTTTTGGTTTGTATTTCTCTAATCAATAGTGATTTATGGCATCTTTTTCATATGAGCACAGACAGCTTTAATTTCTTCCTCTAAAAACTGCCTGTTCATATCCTTTGACCATTTATAATTGGGAAATGACTTATATTCTTATAGATTTGTCAATCAACATTTATTAAGGGCCTACTATACACCAGACACTGTGCTAAGTGCTAGGGATACAAAAGGGAGTCTAAGACAGTGGCTGCCCTCAGGGAGCTCCTCGTCTAATGGGGCAGACAACATGTAAACAATTGCCTACAAACAAGCTATAGACAAGATACACTGGCAATAATGAACAGAGGGCACTGGCATGAAGGGGGTCTGGAAAAGTTTCCTAGAGAAGGTGGGATGGGAGCTGGACAGGAAGAGGCCAGAGGAGTGAGCAGCAAGAGATGGGAGTGATGACTAGTAGTCACAGGGATTAAATCCTTGATCAGTGCTGACCTCTCTTGGATGGCAGGGTGGTCGGCAGGACATCTGTGGAGCCATTAGCAAAGGGCTTGGAATACAGTAGGTGCCGTGTACAAGCGCTAGTGATCAGTCCTGTTTATCACATTTATTGTCATTGAACAGACAAGGGGAGGAGAATCAAGCCCTGGGCCCGCGTCACAATGCACTCAGATGGCCAAACTGATCACAGACAGGGCAAGGTGCCTTGTTTTAGTCTACGCACTGTGTGCTTCTGAAGAACAGCCAAGTAACACACACAGCATCTGATTATAATAAAGATGTGTCCAGGCCTCATGTGAAGGAAAAGGAAACCCTCACCTTCCTTCAGGAAAAACTGAGGCAGGAAGAATAAAACAGCAGCATCAAGATGGCACCAGGACCATGGGAAAGGCCATTGGAGACTCTTCATGTTACAGATAAGAAAACTGACCTGCCCAGGGTCATCTAAGCAGCAAGTGACAGAGAAGCCAGAGACTACCCTGCCCACTGTCCCACACAGCCCCTTCTCCACTAACTTAGACATTTTCTTCAACAATGTCGATCCCAATGCACACATGCCTGTCTACCCAAAGAATGAGAGGCTCCTCTCACCCATGAAGACAGAGACTGTGGAGGACTCAGGGCTTTGCCTCAGGATAATATTAGAGAATACACACTTCCTGGAGATGCCAACCATCTGGAGAAATGAAGCTCTCCTCATCCCCTGGACCAGATCTTAAGATAGGCTTAAGCTTCAAACTCAGGGTTCCTCCTTGAGTTTAGAGATCCCCCACCCTGAGGCACTGAGTTTCCTATAGCTTATTGGCCCCCTATCCTTTGTCAGGAGTTCTAAAAGCTGTATCCCAATCTAGAAAACAGATGCTGCCCACCATGCAAATTCCCCAATAGATTCTGGCCAGCGAGCACTAGACTCCCTCCATGCACAACTATCATTAGCCTGCTAAATGACAGCAGGGTTTGGCTGTGACTCCTGTTCTCTGCTCTTCTTGTTGCTTTTTTACAACCTGTCCTAGTAGCCAATCTGATAGGTGTAGACAGGTGCAAAGCAACTTCACAGTTGCTTTAATTTCCCTGCTCAATCGTGATTTAGAGCATTTCTTCATATGACTGTAGATAAGTTTGATTCCTTCATCTGAAAACTGCCTGCTCCTGTCCTTTGACCACTTATCAACTGGGGAATGATTTGTATTCTTATAAATTTGACTCAATTCTCTGTATACTTGAGAAACAAGGACTTTATCATAGACATTTGCTGTAAAAATTGTTTCCAGCTTTCTGCTTTTCTTCTAATGTCAGTTGCATTGTTTTTGCTTGTGCAAAAAAATTTTAATTTAATATAAAGAAAATGATCCACTTTCCATTTGGTAATGCCCTCTATGTCTTGTTTGGCTATAAATTCTTCACTTCTCCATAGATCTGACAGATAAACTATTCCTTGTTCTCCTAGTTTGCTTATGGTGTGCTATTTATATATAAATCATGTGCCTTTGACCTTATCTTGGTATACGATGTAAGCTTTTGTCTATACCTAGTTTCTGCCATAATATTTTCTAGTTTTTTCAGCAGTTTTTGTCAAATGGTGAGTTTTTATCTCAGAAGCTGAAATCTTTGGGTTTATGAAATGCTATGTTAATGTGGTCATTTTTTACTATGTCTTGTGTGCCTAATGTTCCACTGATCTACCACTCTGTTTCTTAACCAGTACCAGATAGTTTGGATATTTACCACTATATAATAACAGTTTGAGATCTGGTAGAGCCAGGCCACCTTCCTTTGTTTTTTGTTTTTTGTTTTTTCATTAATTCCCTTGCTATTCTTGACCTTTTATTCTTCCAGATGAATTTTGTTGTGTTGTTTTCTATCTCTATAAAATAATTTTTGGTAGTTTGATGGATTTGGCCCTGAACAAGTACATTAATTTAGCCAGAATTATCATTTGTATCCTATTTACTTGGTCTACCCATGGAAAATTGGTATTTTCCCAATTACTAATATCTTTGTTTATGTGAAAAGAGTTTTGCAATTGTGTTCATATAGTTCCTGGGTTTGTCTTAGCAGATAGACTCCCAAGTATTTTATACCATCTACAATTATTTTAAATAGAATTTCTCTATCTCATGCTGCTAGGTTTTGTTGGTAATATCTAGAAATGCTGATGACATACATAGATTTATTTTATATCCTGTAATTTTGCTGAACTTGTTAATTATTTCAAGTAATTTTTAAATTGATTCTCTAAGTATACTACCATCATATTATCTATGAAGTAGTAATTTTGCTTCCTTATTGCCTATTCTAATTCCTTCAATTTCTTCTTTTATTGCTATAACTAAGATTTCTAGTACAATATTGAATAATATTGGTGATAATGGGCATCCTTGCTTCACCCCTGATTTGCTCGGGTAAATACTAACTTATCCCCATTAGTTAATGCTCGCTGATGTATTTAGATAAATAGTGTTGGTCATTTTAAGGTAAGTTCCATTTATTCCTAAGCTCTAGCATTTTGCATAAGAAAGGCTATTGAATTTTATCTAAGGTTTTTTCTGCATCTGTTGATATGATTTATGTTGACTTTATTATTGATATGGTCAATTAAGCTGATAGATTTCCTAATATTAAAACAGCCCTACATTCCTGATACAAATCCTACCTGGTCATAGTATACGATCCTTGTGATATATTATTGTAATCTCCTTGCTAGTATTTTATTTAAAATATTTGCATAAATATTCATTAGGGAAATTTTTTTTCTTTCTTCTTTCTCTTTTTTCTTTCTCTTTTCTTTCTCCTTTTTGCTCTTCCTGATTTAGGTATCAGCACCATATCTGTGTCATAAAAGAAGTTTGGTAGGATTCCACCTATTTTTTCAAATAGTTTATATAGTATTGGAATTAATTGTTCTTTAAATGTTTGGTAAAATTGCACATGAACCCATATGACCCTGATGATTTTTTTCTTAGGGAATTCATTGATGGCTTGTTCAATTTCTTTTTCTAAGAGGTGTTATTTAAGTATTCTAGCTCCTTTTCTGTTGAATTGGACAATTTATATTTTTATGAATATTTGTCAATTTTCCTTGGATTGTCAGATTTATTGGCATATAACTAGGCAAAATATTTCCTTACGAGAGCTTTAGTTTCTTCTTCATTTGGTGGAGAAATCACCCTTTTCATTTTTGGTACTGGTAATTTGGTTTTCTTTTCTTTTTTTAAATCAAATTAACTAATGATTCCTCTACCTTATTGGGCTTTTGTTCATAAAATCATCTCCTAGTTTTATTTATTAGCTCAATAGTTTTCTTACTTTCAATTTTATTAATCTTACTTTTGGTTTTCAGGATTTGCAATTTGGTGTTTAATTGAGGATTTTGAAATTGTTTTTTTTTCTAGCTTTTTTAGTTGCATGCCCAATTCATTGATCTCCTCTTTCTCTATTTTATTGATACAAAAATTTAGAGAAATAAATTTTCCCTTATGTATTCCTTTGGTTGCATCCCATAAATTTTGGTATGTTGTCTCATTGTCATTATCTTTTATGAAATTATTGTTTTGTGATTTGTTCATTGACCCACTTATCCATTATTTTAATCATTTAGTTTCCAAATAATTTTTATCTATCTTTTAAAAACAGAAAGAGAAAGAAAAGAAAAAGAATGACCGATTGTCAATTTGTGTATTAGTAATTCTAAAAAACCTCAACTGGGCAGGTGTAAACCCCTAAACTTTGAGCTGGTGTGGGTTCTGTGCAATTAGAGAGTTGTTATAAACACAAACCTCTAAGCAGTTTGTAAACATTTATATTTTCCTTGTTATGTAGCTATGTTATCAATTTGTACCTTAATCTTTATTCAACTTAAAGACAGTGGAAAAGTACATTTAAATTACATAAAATAAAAACAGTGCATTATGTTCTTCATAACACCAGTTTTTTTAAATGGTGTATTTTCCTAAAAGAAATGTCTTTCCACTGCCCTTTATTGAATGTATTATTTATTGCATTATAGTCTGAAAAGGATACATTTAGTATTTCTGCCTGTCTACATTGAATTTTGAGGTTTCTATGCCCTAATACATGATAAATTTTTGTGTAGGTCCCAGGTACCACTGAGAAAAAGGTATTCTTTTCTATTCCCATTCAGTTTTCTCCAGAAGTCTGTCATATCTAATTTAAAAAAAAAATCAATTTACTTCTTTAACTTCTTTCTTGTTTATTTTGTGGTTAGATTTATCTAGTTCTGAGAGGAGAAAGTTGAGATCCCCTACGAGTATAGTTCTGCTTTCTATTTCCTCAAGTAACTCACTTAACTTTTCCTTTAAGAATTTGGATGCTATGCTATTTGGTGTATATATATATATATATATGTATAATGTATGTATGTATGTATGTTTAGTATTGATATGACTTCATTGTAACTTTGAGCAAGATGTAGTTTCCTTCCTTATATCTTTTAATAAGATCTATTTTTGCTTTTGCTTTATCTGAGATCACGTTTGCTACCCTTCCTTTTTTTTTATTTTAACTTCAGCTGAAGCGTAATAGACTCTGCTCCAGTCCCTTACCTTTACTCTCTGTGTCTCTTCTGCTTCAAGTGTTTCTTGCAAACAACAAATTGTGGTTCTGGTTTTTTAATCTTTAAATGTTTGGTAGAATTCACTTGTAAATCCATCTGATCCTGATACTTTTTTCTTAGGAAAGTCACTTACCACCTGTTCAATTTCTTTTTCTAAAATAGATTTATTCAGATATTCTATTTCCTCTCCTGTTAAACTAGGTAGTTTATACTCTTGTATTTATATTTTTGTAACTATTCTTCAATTTCACTTAAATTGTTAAATTTTTTTGGCATATAATTGGGCAAAATAACTCCTAATAATTTCTTTGATTTCAACTTCATTAGTGGTATATTCATCCTTTTCATTTTTGATTTCAATGATTTGTTTTCTTCTATCTTTTGGGAACATATTAACCAATGACTTATCTATCTTATTAGTTTTTTCATAAAATCATCTTCTAGATTTATTAATTAATTCAATGGTTTTCTTACATTCAATTTTATTAATCTAAACTTTACTTTTTAGGACTTCCAATTTGTTGTTTAATTGAGAATTTAAAATTTGTTCTTTTTCCAGTTTGTTTAATTGCATACTGGTCTTCTCTTTCTCTATTTTATTGACTTAAGCATTTAGAGATGTAAATTTTTTTTCTGATTAGTGCTTTTGCTGTCCACCATAGATTTTGGTATGTCGTTTCAATATCATTTTCTTTAATAAAATTACTTATTGTTTCTATGACGTGTTCTTTAACCCACTCATTCTTTAAAATTAGGTTATTTAGTCTCCAATTAATTTTTAATCAGGGTTTCTATGGTCCCTTATAATAATTTTATTTTATTGTAATAGGAAAAGGATCCATTTAATATTTCTGCTATTCTCCATTTAAATACAAAATTTTTATGCCCCAGAATATAGTCAATTTTTGTAAAGGTACCATGTATCACTGAGAAAAAAGTGTATTCCTTTCTCTTTCCATTCAATTGTCTCCAAACAACTATCATATCTAGCTTATCTAAGATTCCATTATCTCCTTGACTTCTTTTTTTAAATTAGATTCACCTAGCTCTGAGAGGGGAAGATTGAAGTCCTCCATTATTATAGTTTTGCTATCTTTTGCTACCTATAATTCATTAAGCTTTTTCTTTAAAAATTTGGATGCTACAGCACTTGGTGCATATAAGTTTAGTATTGCTATAACTTCACTATCGATGGTATCTTTTATCAAAATGTACTTTCCCTGTTTGTCTTTTAATTAAATCTGTTTTCTTTAATTTTGATAAAATGATTGTTACTTCTGCTTTTTTGGCATCAGCTGTAGCATAATAAATTCTACCCCAGTCCTTTATTTTTATTCTATGTATATCTCTCATTTTTAAATGTGTTTCTTGTAAACATACTGTCAAATTCTGGTTTTTAACCCATTCCGCTATCCATTTCTGTTTTACAGGAGAGCTCACTCCATTAGCATTTAAAGTTATAATTACTACTTGTACATTTCTTTCCATTCTATTTTTCAACATGGTTTATCCTTCTCTCCCTTTCTCCTCAAATATGTAATTGGCTTCTAACCACTGCCTCCCTAATCTGCACTCCTTCTAAGAATCCCTCCTGTATCTTCTCCCCTTACTTTACAATTCCTTATCTCCCTACCCTTCTAAAAGTCCCTCCCTTATCTTCTCCCTGCACATTCCTATTTCTCTGCAAATTAAGAGGATGTTTATGCTCTTCTAGATGTATGTTATTTCCTCTTTAACCCAGTTCTGATGAGAATAAAGTTCTACTCCTACCAGCCCCCCACCTCTACCTTCCACTGTAACAGCTCTTCCATTCATACCTCATTTGTATGAATTAACTGCTCCATTTTACCATTCTCTACCCAGTTTTATTTTTTAGGATCATCTCATCATACTCAACTCAATCCCAAGCCTTCTATGTATGCTCCTTCAAACTATCTTAGTAATGATAACTTCAGAGTTACAGATAACATTTTTCCACATAAGTAAAGAGTTTGGCCTTATTAAAGCCTTTATAATTGATTTACCTCCTGAATGCAGTAGGTCTCATTTTTCAGTCTCTTGTCTTTTCCTCACAAATACTTGAGAGTCCTTTAGTTCATTAAATATCCATTTTTTCCATGTAGGATTATACTCAGCTTTGCTGAGGAAGTTATTCTTGGTTGCAAGCCAAGTTCCTTTGCTCTTCAAAATAAAATGTTCCATAAACTTCAGTCTTTTAATGTAGAACCTGTTAGGTCTTGTGTTATCCTGGCTGTAGCTCCACTGTACATTTTGTTTTAGTGGCTTGTAGTATTTTTTCCTTTGACCTAGGAGCTTCAAAACTTAGCTATGATATTCCTATGAGTTTTTGTCTTGGGATCTCTTTCAAGTGGAGATTGATAGATTTTTTTTTCTATTTCTACTTTACTTATTCTAAAGCTTCTGGGCAATTTTCCCTAATAATTTCTTGAAGTATAGTGTCTAGACTTTTTTTGATCATAAATTTCAGGTAGTCCAACAATTCTTATATTGTCTCTCCTTGATCTGTTCTCCAGGTTAGTTGTTTTTCTAAGGAGAAGTCTCATATTCTCTTTGATTTTTTCATCCTTTTGATTTTGTTTTATTATTTCTTGATGTCTTATGAGGTCATTAGCTTCCCCTTGCCCAATTCTAATGTTTTAAGGAGTTATTTTTTTCCATAAGTTTTTGGATCTCTTTTTCCAATTGGTTGATCTTTTTTTTGGGGGGGGGTGTTATTTTTTATTTTAAAATTAAATGCAAAATGAGAAAATAAAAAAAAGAATAATCTTACCATGTATACAGCAGACCATAAGAGAGAATTCAATAGAAAACAATAAATTTCTATTTTAAGAAAACCTATATAATAAATACTACAAATTGTTTTCAAAGCTACCCAGCTTTTCTTTGCTTCCTTGTTGGTTTTCTTTTGTTCTCTGCTGTACACTTTTTATCTTATTATTTCTATAAATACACATATATACACATATACACTCATACATATATATGTAAGATCATCCTCATTTCCTCCTAACTGGTTGACTTTTTTTCATAATTTTCTTGACTCTCTTGCACTACTCTTATTTTTCCCCCCAGTTTTTCCTCAACATTTCTTATTGATTTTTAAAATCCTTTTTTAACGTCTCCCAAAAATTTTTTGGGCTTTGACCATTTTACTTTTTTTTACTTTTTTCTTTGAGACAGAAGTAACTGTTTTGACTTTACTATCTTATTCCAAGTTTGAACCAGATCTTTTCAATCATCATAGTAGCTATCCATGGCCAGGTTCTTTCTCTTTTGATTGCTCTTTTTTTAGTAGCTTATATCTCATCTATTAACTTTGTGTTATAGTCAGGCTCTGGTTCTGAGGGGTGGGGATAATATTTCAAGCTTCAGGGTTTTTGTGCTATTGTTTTCTGACCTTCTTTTATTATTTTGCTTTCCAAGAGTTCTATAAAGAGCATCACAGACATTTCAGAAATGCTGAATGAAGATATTAAAGGGCCCTTACTGGAACCCTGGGGTAGGCATGCCTTACCTACACATGGCTTTCCTCAATGGATGTATTCCATTTTTGGAGTTATCTCATTTCTAGCTTAGACACTTGAATGAATCTGGACCACTGCTCAAATGGTTAACATTTTCCCAGCCTTTCAGTAAGGTGATATGACCCCAATGCAAAATGCCACAGTCCATTAAGACACCAGGCTTTCTCTTTTATGGCATCTATTTAAATATACACATCAACAATTTCAAAGAATCTTGTGTAACTTAATCAGCTTCAGCCAACATTGATTTAATGAAAGGCAGAAGAAAGTTTATTCTCCATGGACATTAAGGAAACAAAAGTAAATCCAAATTACAATAGGTAGAATCATAGTACCTTTCCTATAGAAAATGTCCTCCGAAAGTTTTCAACAGCAGGCTACAAAAGCTTGGAGGGAAAATAAAAATACATTTCCTTGTGCTGGAACTTTGGAGGATCTCTGCATCGGAGACAGATTCTACTGGTATGAAGCAGGAACTAGAAACCACACACACACCTTCGTGCACACACACACATGCACATACACACACGCTTCTGGTGTGTGAGGAACTGATGACCTGGAATTTCTCCAGTAAAAAGGCATTAAGAGAAGTGTTCTCACACACAGATTTCTAGGGAGAAACAGGCAAAGGACCCCACTGAGTGTCAGATGGGGAAGACTTAAGTCAGGGAGATGAATTAGCAGGTTCTTGTAGGGTTCAGGCTAGGGTCGGAGAGGTGATGAGGATCTGGGGAGGGGTGAGGAGGATATATATGAAACATGAAGGCGAAAACGAGATGTGGTCTTGGATGGGTGGTGTGAGATGAGTCAGAGTGAGCAGTAATGGACAATGCTGAGGGTGTCAGCTGAGGTAAGTGGGAGGATGGTTCCAGTGGTCTCAACAATAACGTTTGGACGTGGAGAGGCTCAAGTGGAGAGAAAATGAATTTTGGGTGGGATATGCTGATAGGACGCCAATGGGACATCCACTTTGCATGACTGTAGAGCTCTGAGAATTGTCTGGGTAAGGATGATAATTGAACCTATGATGAGAGAGCATCAAGGGAGATGGTCCAGGGCCTCTGGAAAGAACCCTGGGGACCCCCAATTCCATATCTGTCATGGATAATGAACCAGTAAGGAGACTGAGAATGACTAGCTGGACAAATGAGAAGCTGTGGAGGACAGTGTCCCAAAACCCTAGAGGAGAAGGTACCCAGAAAGAGATAGTTAAGAGGATAGAAAGGACAAGAAGGAGCAAGACTGAGAAAAATAATATTTGGAAAGGAAGTGTAGATGACTCTCATAGAATTTATCCCTGAGGGGCAGTGGTGGGGATGGACAGTTCAAATGAAGGGTGTTTTTAAGGATGGGGAAGACTTGGGCATGTTTGTGAACAGCAGGGAATGACCCAATAGATATGAGAGTGGATATTTTATAGTAGAGGCCATTTGTTGGAGATGTCAGTAGAGGTATATAGAAGGGTTTACCTTGGGGAAGAAAAAAATCACCTCTTCAACTGAAATGAGACTGAAGGAGGAGACAGTAGAGAAAGATCTGAGTGATATGAGATGAGAGAAGAGGAAGCTCTGGCTGATGGGATGATGGCCAGAAGGCTCAAGTGGAGAGGAGACATTGTGGAACAGTCACTGTGGAGAGTGAGCGGAGAAGGGTTAAGAAGGAAGAGAATCGTCTGCCGTGCAGTCTTGAGGTCGATGTTGAGATTACCAACATCAATTTGTAGTGGGTCCAGCTAATGGAGATTCATGATTTTTCCATCTCTGAAAGAAGCCAACAGTCAGAGCAAGGAGGGTTGGGACTAGCTGAGGCATGACTGGCAATAGGACAATGGAACAAGGGAATCAGAGGCACAGGAGGGTGGAGATCAGCAAGACAGGAGGCCTAGGGAAGTTTCCTCTGCAGGACCTTTCCCTTCTCGTCGCTGAAGTTAGCGCATATCTTGTTTTTTAGGTTCTGCTGACTTCAGACCAATCTTCCTTCCTTCTCAGAATCTCTCCTCTTCTCATCCCCTCTTACTGCACAAAATCATTTACTGCCCCTTCATAGGCCAACCCCAGCTGCCCAACCAGGCCCCATCTGGGCTCTCAGGACCCCTAGTTTCTGTCTTGGATGCCCAGGATAAGGCCACTGGGTCAGAGGGGACAGAAAACTGAGCTGTTTTTCTTTCATGATTTCTCCATTTTGTAAACATGAAACCAGGTATTCACTCCCTCTGTGACCATCTTTCCTTCTACCCATTGAGGCTTTTAACTTTGGTTTCAGACCCTCCCAGCATTCCCCTTCATGAGCAGACTAGGCCTCAGGCTGGGTGCCCTGGAGGCCTGCAGCCAGTCTGTGGTGCAGGTAGAAGGCTAAGGAAGCCTTCAGCTGCCCATTTTCCTGGTGACTCCCATCTCTGGGGGACCTGACGATGCTACTGTGCTAGACTGGTCTCCCCTTGAGCTTTAAAGACAGTCATTTATGTATTTTTGAAAATCAAAGAGAATAAAGTGACCAGGTGAGGGGTAAACTAGGCAGCCTGAACCCCTGGATCATGTAGTCCTGGCAGCAGCCATGGCAGCACTGACCCAGAAAAAAAAGCCCATTGGGGGCACCACTTCCAGGCAGGCTCTCAGCTAAAAGGTCTATGGGGGCTGGCTCAGGAAGAGTTATCTGAAGGGCTGATCTGGAGGCAATTATCCTTGGACTTACCTTTGATTGGGGGAATTTATTTCCTTTTGTGGGTTGAAAATTGGATCTGGGCAGAGTCTTGACAAAGAACTAGATTCAGGTTTCTCTCAAGGGCTTTTGCTTTGTTTGATGTAATTTGATGAGATCAACCTTGTTCCAGAGCATACCCAGGGTCACTGCTAACTAGTCAAAATATTAAAAGCCTTTGTGGACAAAAAGAAAGTGCCTTGGTCCTTAGCTATTTGGGAGGCTTCTACTTCAAGCTGAAATGCCTTCTTTATTGAGCACATGTGAGTAAACACAGCTTTCGTGCTGTAGGTTAAAAACATTCATCTCCTCTGGGCACAGAGAGAACTTCCTGACAGATTCTGAGTTCCCAGATGGCCTGGCTCTAACACTGGCTGTCATGAGTACAGAGCTTTCTCTGACATACCAAGAGACTGCATCTCTGGGGAGAGGGCCGAGATCAGGCTAGGGTCACACTGGAGAGGGAGTGAGAGGCGCGACTAGGAAAGGCCCCCTTCCTGCAGGAGGTGGTGTCTGAGCTGGGAGGGGACAGGCACCACAAGGTGGAGGGGAAGCTCAGGCATGGGGACCAGCCAGGGCGCTGGTGTGCAGGTGGGGATGAAGAACGGAACTGAAAAAGAACATTCAAGAATCATGCAAGGAGAGCCGGAAGGGGCCTTGTCGGGGTAGGGGGAGAGGCATCAAAGGAAACGGAGGTGCACAGCGTTGGAGGGACTGGCCCAAGGGATGATGAAAGTTTTACTTTGTTCCAATTCTTAGGGAAAGAGCCATCTAGAAACAATCATGCAAAATCAAAAGGTAACCATAACACGTATTCTGTATATTTTAAGCCACTTGGAATTGGCCAAGACATCAGGGATTGGAGTTTCCAGTGGCAGGTGAGTTCTTAATACGCTTACATGGCAATGAAAAACCAAAACCACAGAACCTCCCATTACCCGCAGATAAGAGAGACTTCACATGGATGGAATGTATTTGTGAGGCAAGTGAAGAACAGGAAATGTTCTCTCACTCGCAGCTCACTTTAGAAGGTACTACAGCTAGAATTAGTCCCATTTTACAGATGAGGAAACTGAGGCTCGGAGATGTTAGGGAACCTGCCCATGGTTGTGTAACGACTCTACTGCCAGCACATGATCCGTAAGGCTGTCTGACCTCATTCCTCTGCCAATAACTTGAGACCAGCAGGTCTGCGGCATTTATCTGAAACATCTTCCATGAGAGCACTGAGGGTGATTCTGTCACCTTCTCCATCTATGGAACTTGCTTTTCCAAGACCTTTACAAAGGAAGCTTCGCGGTGTGTGTGGGGCGGGGGGCTGGGGGGGGGTGGTGGTGGTCTTGCAGACTCCCAGGCACTTCGCCCAACCTCTTGGGGTCTTCCTTTCATCAACTGCAAAGTGAGAGGCATGGCCTTCCTCTTGAGACTCCCTACAAATTCTCAAAATGCTGTGTCTTGGTACAATCAAAGGACCTAACCTGGCATTAAAGTCTGTTCACCTACAGCTCCCCTTTCCAAAGGCCCTCTGCTCATCTAGGTTTTCCACACATCGACTGTGGTGAAAGCATCTTTAACTGGAGACTAACCCTACAGTCTGAAAGAGGCCCACCAAGAATACCCCCTTGCATGTCCCAGCTGGGGACCTTTGCTCAGCCAGGAGGCTCCCTCCCGGCCCTATTATTCAGTGGGGGGCAATGTTCTGTTAAAAGCTGCTTTGCTTGAAGACCACATATTTCTCTGTAACATACACCACAGACTATTCAATTTCTCAGTCCCTGATAAATTCATACATTATATATAGACACTGAATAATAGGAAAGAAACCATTCTCTTTATATTCCATATTTTATTTCTCATTTACTTTAATAGAATTATGATTTCTGCATACAATAGCAAATTTACAACATAACAGAGACGAATGAAAGGCATGTTTTAGACACAATCTGACAAAACATTCAGGAAAGTGGTTAAAGTGTAAAAATATGTCTATTGGGGGCATGTGAAAAAAGTGATCACACAAGAACATGTTATAAAAATAATGCTCATTTCTGCTGGTGATATAAATAGCAAGCAGGTCCTTTACAGTCACATCTTTTGGGTGACATTTTCATAAAATAATGCCGCTCTCTTGTGCACATTCTTTCCTAGCAAGTGTGGACACCCTGCTGCCTCCACTGTTGAATAGCACTGTCTGGTGAACACGGATCAAAGCAGCATCAGGTGCGTGAAGAATCCCCATCTCTGGACAGTCTGACACTGGGTGGGAGGTGGTATGGGAGGGGTGATTCTTTTCTTACTTTGTGTGGTCAGTGACCTGACCACACGTGTGCCCTCAGGGGTCTTCTTTGGCCTACCAGGTCAATCACCAAGGAGCCAATAGCCTGAGGGTATTTCCACAGCTGAGGTGGAGGTCCATTCAAGGCTTGCACAGATTGACCCTTTAAACCCTCTGCCCCTGAGACTGAAAAACAACTTCAGTTTGGGGGTTTCCAGGAGGAAATCACTTCCATCTGTACTGTGGCCAGCAAATCTCTGCATCAGGGTCACCCATTTCACACGGTAACATTTTTCTTTAGGAAGCAGGGGCCGATCTGTGCACAAACCAGGGACAGAGGAGGTGACAACAGTGATAACCACGTTTGCTAGCATTCATATAGCACTTTGCTTGCAAAGGACTCTACACGTATTAACTCTCACAAGAACTCTGGGAGGAAGGGGCTATCATTATCCTCATTTTACCAACCAGAAAACTGAGGCAGGCAGAGGGGCAAGGACTCGCTCAGGGTCACACAGCTAAGCAAGTGTCAAGGGCCACGTTCAAGCTCAGCTTTTCCTGACTTCTCTCACAAGAGGAAGCGTCAGAGAAAAGTCCTGGAAAAGCAAAGTTAGTGAGGAAAATGAAAAAGGACTGATCCGAGCGCTGGGCAGATGGGCTCAATGGGCCGACCACCCTCGGACCCTCGGCCTCCAGCCAAGACCGTGTGGACAACACAAACCCCTACTCCCTCTAGATGCAACAATCACGTGGAGTTCCCCCAGATAGCAGCCGTGAGACTTGTAGTGTTTGAGTGGAACGAGGAAGACCCTGGAGATGTCCACGCCTGCATTTCCCCGCTGAGCTTTTCCAAACGTTCAAAAGTGAATTCATGGCCTCCTTGCAGGGGGAGGGGCAGAGCCGAGTCTGGTTTAAGTTTCTGGGTGTAAACTTGGCCATTTCCAAATAAGGTGACAGCCTAAATATGTGTGAAAATCTGGCAGTCCTGATCGTCCCTTTCCTGAAGTTCCTCGAACATGTATAACCACATGAAAACACTAAACGACATAAGGTTTTACGCAAGAATATTTGGCGATTAAGATGCTCACCCACACCTGTCCTGCCAACCCATTAGGGGTCACAGAGCACAGAATTTTCCAGAGTAAAATCATACAAAAATCGTGACAAGTTGTCGTTGATGTCTGAGGTCAGTAACTGGTTAGGGAGGTCGCTGATGGTGCCCTGCACCGCCAACACGTGGGGCGCCAGGGTGAAGGGCACGTCCCTGAGTAGCTCTGCCACAAGGGCACTGCTCTCCACGGTCTGGCCTTCAGAGTCCTTCGGAGGGCCTGACGCACTGCCAAGGGGTTGGTCTCCCACACGTGCCTAAAGGGAACAAAAATCACAGGCTGGACCTGTACACAGCGCTGCAAGCTCTCTCAAGGGGGCCCCCCAGCAGCTTGGGCAAAGAATGGGATGATATGATGACCAAGGGGGAAGGTGAGTACAGGCCGGCTTCCCAGGGCAAGAAAAGGGCTCCATCCTGGAGGCTGCTTCCCCTTCCACAGGGTTCCCCAGTTCCCAGAGTAGCCTGGGAACCCCAGATTTGTGCCTTTGCTGGAGGTGCTTCCCCTTACCTTCCCTTTCTGGTTGTCTCAAGGGCCACACCTGCTCCCATGCTCAGCTTCCAGCAGCTTTCCCTCTCCACAGATGGATGGGACTGGCTGTACACACATCAAACTCACAATGCCTTCACACCCACACACCTATATACCACACACATACTCCCACATATCATACACACTGCACTCTCACATCCACATCTACACATGTACTCACACATCTCACACACCCATTCTCACATCCCACATACTACGTACACTCTCACACCAGCCCATCCATGTACACCCGTACACTCTCTGCCAAACACGTCCATTCACTGGGGCTCCCGAAAAGCTCTGTCCTGGGCTCTCTTCCCTTCTTGTTCAGTAGTCTCTCCACTGGTAATCTCACCAGCTTCCACCCCCACCCCCACCTAGGAGGCAGGGAAAGAAGGGGAGGGGGAGTTGCTCCCATTCTGAGTGGGCATTTACATTTATAAAGCCCTCTAGAGGCTCCCAGCAATTTTGTGATATGCACCAATATTACTACCCCCTGAAGGTATGAGGAAAGTGAAGCACCTTCAGATATGAAGAAATTCCCCCGTGTCAAGGCTACAAGGCAGCACATTCGAACCCAGAGTGTTTGGTACTCTGCTTTCCATTTCTAGAGCAGAGAGCTAGCTGGAAAGGGCCCCAGAAGGGCTGGAAGGAAGCCCCGACACACAGCGCTAGGAGACCTGGAGCTAGAGAGCTAGTCTCCTCTTTAGGAGGCCAGTCCCCAGGGGAGGGTTCTCCCTGACAGCCTGTCTGCCTTTTCGCAGCCCTCGGCTGTCCCTGCTTCTGCTCTGGTTCTAGGACCAGACAGAACAAACCCAATTTCTCCTCTGCACAGCAAAGCCAACCATCGGATTCCTCCTCAGTCTTCTTCAACATGCCCAGCTAGATGCCCCTCCTGACACCCTCCATCTGATCCTTGGCCTTTTTAAGTCACCTGCCCCAGATCTGACCCAACTAGAGATGGATGGGTTATGACCTGGGTAGAGAACAAGGATATTATGGCCCCCAGATCTCAGACTTGATGCCCAAGATGGTGCTAGCTGCCACATCCACACAAGCCCAATGAAGTCTCCGGATCTTTTTCCATGACAACTGCTATCAATCCCTGCCTCCCCTCATTAAACCAGTAAGTTGATTTTTTTGGTATCCAAACATAAGATTTTACATTTATTTCTACTGAATTTGCCATTCATAGATGGATCCCAATGCTCAGGCCCACCCAGCCCTGTTTGGAGACTGCCTGTCATGTATACTGTATCAGCTTTCCCTCCCAGGTCATCTAAGTCACTGAAAAAAATGCAGCACAGGGCCAAGAGCAGGTCCCTGGGGCACTGCGCTGGAGACCTTCTGCCATCTCAGCAGAGAATCATTAACATTTTCTCCAAGGTCAATCATCCAGCTAGTTTGGAACCTATATGTTACTGTTCAATCCCTCTGTCTTCACCTTCTCTGCAAGAGCAGTAAGAGACTGCTTTGCTAAAATCTAAGTCAGCCACATCTGCAGGATTTCCCTTTAAGCCCCAAACCAATGCCAGAAATCCCCAGGAGCTGTCAAGAGTTAACAACCTGCTGGTTGCCAGGGGATCCCTCGGCCCCACCCCCTCAAACCAAAGGCCAAATTAACACACATCTTCTGTTTAAACTCTGATGACATAGCATCACCACCCCCCATTCTGATTGCCCCACCCTAATGGTCCACTCTCACCTTCTTAAAAAGGAGGCCAAGGAGATCAGTAGTGGGGAGAATGCTCCAGGCCCAGAGCGGAGTGATGGAGGTCTTGGTGGAACAGCCTAATGGCTGGGGGTGCTGGATCAAAGGGGACATGCTAGGGAGGAAGGGATAAAGGCCAGGGAAGGCAGTAGGACCAAATTTCTTTTCTCAGAGTCTAAGGAATATGAGTTTATTTCACTGCTGGATTTTAAAACAAGATTATCAAATATTCATTGTCTAGTGGAATACAGAGTAGCTCTTGAGAGTGAGTAGAAAGGCAGAGATCACAGCAAACACTAATAAAACAGAATCCTTGAACCCCAGTTCCCATGAGGCTCAAGTCAGCCACCATAAGGCTGTGTCTCCAAAAGGGGCCGGCCTTGGTGAAGGGCAATGAGGGAAATGAACATTGGGACTCATGCTGTGAACCCATCCGTTTCCTCAGGCCCCTCTTTGGAAGGGTGTAATTGGCCCCCAAAGGTTGAAATATCTTCCCAGCTGTATCCAGTATCTCTCTGAAGCCATACTCCAGAATCCCTGAAGATGGGTCACACTTGGCACGTGCACAGTAAAATGTACCTGCTCCAGTCGAGCTCTCCTGAGGATACCTTTTCCCCAGGGGTTGTCCCATCAATTTGGTCAGTTCAGCCCCTCTTGCCTCACTCACTATCTCTACTTAGACAACTACCACCCTGAGTAACTTCTCTCAGGCCCGCTGCAGGTCTCCATTCGATTTGGTTTCCCTGCCATCTCCTAACCATGTTCCACAGAGCTGTCCAGCTGACATTTCTAAAGTACAAGTAGTCAGGGTAAATCCCTTCCTCGAAAAGCTTCCAAGGCTCCCTACTACCACTGTTACGATATTAGACCCAGACAGATTAGAATGGAGGTTCCAAATTTATTTAGCCTACCCCCCTTTAAAAAAAAAAACTACTCACTGCCCCCCTGGAAATTTACTTTCTTTAACCCTTTAATGTTTTTTAAATTTGCATTGTTTAGAAAAGTATAAAATATATATTTTAAAACAACCCATCTTAAATATAATAATTTATTATAAATTTGTGGATTTTATTTCCTTCATTGAAAATTTTATGATGCAATATCCCACCATGTAACCATATAGTATTGTAAACAAGTCATTCCACGCACACATTCCTGCAGATGCATGCTGGACTTCCCAAAAACGTGCAACACACTCACTTGCTTGTTAAGACCTATGGGTGGACTTGAGCAGTTACAACTTAATTGGTAATAACTTGAATTTTGCGTGTCGGCCATAGAGAACACATGGTAACCAGAGAAAACATGAAAACAAATTCTGTATTGCATGAAAAAGGAATTTCTGAAACTAAGAGTTTGGAAATGATTCCATAGGCTATCAGTGACTAAAAGTCTCCCAAAGTAGTGCTGGTCTGCTGTTTCTGTTACTGGTACAGCTGCCATGTGCCCCGACTTTTCCTGAGGGTTCCCTTCAAACACCTGACAAACACAAACAATTGTCAATCACCACTCCCCCAAGCAGCCTATACATGTAATCCATCACGGGACACACATTTCTTGAGTGACTGTAGCATGCCAGGTCTGCGCATCAGACATGTCCAAAGATTCTGGGGACACAAATAGGTCATCATCCCCTGACCTCAGGAAGCTGAGGGGCCCAATTCACTCAAATCATTTTCCTCAGATTCAGTCTCTCCTTTATCCTTGCCCTCTCTAAGCTGTGGAGGCCAGGCCTGAACACTAATCCAATGGGGGCTGCCCAGGGAGGGGGCTGTCACCTGTCCCCTTGGGCACTCGGGACCCTCAGCTGGAAAGCCCTGCCAACCAAGCACTCTATCTCCATGTCACCCAAGACTACTCTTCCTCTTTGGTCCTCACAGACACAATACTCTCTAAAACAGATGAAAACAAAATGACAAAACGAGCCTTTATATCCCACCAAGACGATGCTGCTCACTGTGCTCTACAATACCCTCCATGGGATGATTTTCCATTTACTTTCCATGGCTTTAATCACATTTGCAGTGTTCACTGGGAATGGACACAAGCAAACAACACCCCCTTCCCTCCCATAAGGCGTTCTCGGGTGGCTTTCCTCCATTCTTGGGATTCTGTGTGATACAGGCAGTCCCTGCCAGTGAGGCTGTAAAAAGCTTAACTCTGAAGATATTCCATAGTGCCATGATCACCAACACCAGTCTTCCACGTTGGAGTCTCCTTCACTTTCTAGGCCAATGAGGAAACTCCCAGGAGAAGTGGGAGCACACAGCAGGTGCTCAAGGAACCCAGCTTAGCTCCACTACAGGTACATTTCATGTGTTTTTGAAGTATTCTAGGAGGCTATGTTTCCCAGAGTGAAAAGCACATGTGGGAGTCCCCTGTGTCTCTTTACAAGTGCTCACATTTCTAGAGGAGCACATAGTTCTTTTCTTCCCGGCCAAAATCCAGCAGATGGGTAGGGTAGGGATTGGATGAGAAAGCCAGGGTTCTTAGCCAGCATCAGACCTGTGAGTCCATGCCCAACCTGCTCATCTCCTGGAGCATCTCCTTTCTGCCACATATTCCCAGCATGGATCAAGGTCAGGTTGTTGCCAACATCCAAGACCAAAAAGGCGTGCACAGTCCAAAGGGAGGCTCAGACAGACAGAAAGTCACGACAGAAAGTCTCTTCCTCTGAGAAATGCGCTCAAAATAAGAATGAGCGAAGGATATGCCTTCCCCTGGGTCTTTGGGGACACTTGGGGACGTGCCTATTCAATGTCTCAATCCATGTTTTCAGTATCATTGTTACTGTTGCAACTGCTGCCTGTTAAATCTGCTCCTCTGTAGTGACCCCAAACATGTCAGCTGCTCTTAGGGGAGGGGATTCCAAAGAAGGTGGAGCTTCAGTAAACAGAAGAGGGGAGAGGGGAGCCCTGCGCTCTGGTGGCTCAGTGCCACAGGGCAGGTGGGGGTGGGGACCTCCTGAGCACCCCTTCAAATCCTGTCATTTCCAGCCTGACCTGGTAGTGATTCTTGTAGCTCTGCCTCCAAGGCACAAATTGTCATGTGAGGTGGTCTGGGCAGGGAGGGTCCTTCTATTTTTCCATCTGCCTCACCTTTGCCTGTCTGTTCTGTGCAATGACTTGACTGACTAAATGACAGTCGATGACAGTATCTCACAAGTTTGGACATCCCTATACAAATGATGACTTCAGATGATCACTTTGGTTTCAATGATGAGACATGTTTAAGCACATTTGAAAACTAGGAAGTTTGCTTCCAACTTTCATTTGAAGTAGGTTAGGACATTATCTAAAACAAGATCCTTCAATCAAAGTATGTACATGTGCCCGGGCCACAGAGCTCGCAGCTGCCTGACGGGACAAGGGACGACTTGGTGGCCTCAGCACTCAGCCCACAACCCAGGGGATGTCCATCACCACCCAAAGCGCATGTCTGGGCATCCTCTCCAGCCTGTCACAAAGTGTCAGGTTGCTACAGAGAGAAAAGGAATCAGGAAGCCAAGGAAGGCACTGTTCTTCTTCCCTATTCTCTCTAAATCTAGCTCTGACTCTAGCTGAGCAGCCACGCAAAGCGAATTCAACACAAAGTACTTATTTTGTGCTATTTGAAACTGAGGACACCAGGGAATTTATAAAAGACCCAGTTCCAGTCACTAGTCTATTTATTTAAAAGAAGAAAGATTGGCTTTCCTCTGGAGAGGTTTCCTGAAAGGTGCTCCCCTAAGTTACCACCCCGGAAGAGGCCTTGCTTGACAGTCAAAGGGTTGGACGGTAAAAAATGAAGGAAAATATAGTGCTGAATTGGGAATCTACCACAATATGCTTGCCTCTACCCGACTAGGCCTGGACCTCACCCATCTTTCTTTAGAATATTGGGAGAGGACATGGAAAGAGAACATGACCACTTGGGTCTACCCTCTAACAGGGAAGAGGGGAGATCAGCCAAACAGTCTCACTTTGATGGAGAGAGAGAATGCATGCATGGAGAGGGGAGGTCCGTTAATGCAGAACAGATGGGATAGTGGGATCTTCAAAACCAGTTGTGCATGAAGTTTCACTTCATGGAGTTTACACATGGCAGCCAGACTGCACCTCCAATCCTCCAAGGGAAACTAGGCCGACTGTGTGGATGGGGAGAGAACAGGGAGGCTGTGAGTGGAGAAGGAGCCAATGGCGCAGGCTTACTCATGCCTCCCTCTCAAAAACCAAGAGAGTAGAGGGCTAGGAAGCAAAGACTTTTTAGTCAAGCTGCCAAGCAAAAAAGCCCCAGAGGATTCTCAGAAAATGGAGGGGAAATGACCAGAGAGGGTAGTTCAGGGCACAGTCTAATGAAGAAAGATCATCACGGAACAGAAACCAAAACACCCCAACAACTAAGAAACAAGAACCAGGTTTCAGGGCCTCCCAGAAATAAGGGATGAAAAGACAACTATGAAAATGAAAGAGGAAAAAGCCATAAACACTTTTGCTTCAGTCAAGCAGCTCTGTCTCCGCATCCCCAGGGTGGTGACCCTCCTCCGTTAAGATGGACTAAGACCAAGGTCCCCATCCACCGATAGGAAGCAGACATTCTCCTGCATACCCACTCCATCTCCAGAGCCCATGGTAAGCCCCACAGACACAGCAAAGATGCTGCCTCTTACCTGGGAAGGCTGTTTTGCTTCTTCTGAGGGACCACTTTGCGGCAATGCTCTCTGCTCATTTGCTGTTTCACCTTCAAAGCAAGAGGAATAAAGGACTTTACTAATGTGTTGTTGTCTCAGCTGAAAATACTTTTTAGCCAATTTCATGTTTCATAGTGCCGAAGAAAATTGGAGCATCTTACAAAGATAGTCTGTAAACAGCCCTGGGATAAGATCTTTTCTGCTACATGTAAGAAGAATAACTGTTCTTCATGTTGTACATGTAGAGAGAAAATTCACATGTAAACATATATGCACCAAACAAGGGGACATACTTTTCCATCACAATAATTGGTCCTGAACAGTGGTGTAAAAACAAACAATTCTTCTGATGGGAAGCTCAATCTCTAAGTATACTTTGCAGCCAATCTTTTTGTATGGACAGGAAACCGGCAGATTAGTCAGCGGAAGGTTAGTCGTTGCTGACCTTCTCCCAAGTATCCTTCCTGGGTAAGAACAAGGTCTTGGAGAAACCTGAAGAACCCATCCCTCAGCCTCCATACTGTGTGATCTCGGCACAGGCTTCCTTGGGATGTTTGGTCCAGGTCAGAAGCTCCTCTTGTTTTTTTTCTTTAGTGTCATTGAAGCGTATTGGGGATAAAAACAAGAAGATATAAAGGGAGACCAAAGAAATTCCCACTTATCTGAATAACTGTTAATTCCAAAACATGGGAAATGGATAAAAGAGCTGGCATCCAACAGAGATCATCATCATTTTCCATGTTAATAAATGTAAATGCATCAATATAACATGGAAATCCAAAGGGCAGGGAACTATCACTCCTCTCCAGAGCCCTCCCCCTAAAGCCCACCTCATCCTGCTGCTGGCATGCACCCCTCAGCAGCACCCTCCAACCTCTCCCTTGTAGAGCTCCTCCCAGAGCCTGCCCTGAAGGAGGCCCAGGCCCAGGTCACCATGTCTGATTTTTCTCTGGCCCCGCTCCAGCTTCCTTGTATGTTATCTTTCCCTATTAGAATGGAAGCCCTTGGGGGCAGGCATCATCTTTCTCCAGTATTTGTACTTTCAGCACTAAGCAAGTACCTGAAATACAGTAAGCACCTACCAAGCGCCTGCTGACTAATGCTTACTCACCTAGCTAAGTAGTTTAGACTGTGAACTCATCTGAGGAAGTTGCAGAGGGAGGGATGGAAGACTGTGAGATCCCTTCCTCACAAGTGAGAAGCAGCAGAAGGAAAAACATTGGTAGAAAACCTGCCTGGAGCCCCACTGGGCCAAATCATCTGCAGGGGATTTCAGGCATGCCCTTGCTCCCATCAGTCTCTCATGATTCTCATGGCTTTTTCCAGGTCTATCCCACCTTATGTCTTCTCAAAAGTGTGCATGTTTAAGATGGAGGATGGGCCAGGGGGTTTAGAACCAGAAAGAACCAGAGATCAGGGTTCAGCACCCTTGTAGTGTTTTTCTGGGTGGAAGGGAGATGAAAGTTTGGTCCACAAGGACAACAGTGTGAGGAACACCTGGTATGGAAACTCCCTGCACTGAGGACAATTAGCATCCCCCCAAACCCCAGTTCCCTGTGCCTCTGGTGGCCCCAGCCTCGTTCAAGCCAGCCTCCAACCAGACGTTCTGCTGCAGGGCTTTTCAGGTCCTCCCTGCCCCCACAATATCTTCCATCTATGCAGTCTCCATCTTGTTTAAGTGAGGTCTCTCCCCTGAAGGCAGGGATAGTGGTCTCACAGTTTTTGCACGGACAGCACTTAGCACAGTGGGAGCACACTTGCTGACCATACAGTCAGTGTAGAGAGGCAGTTGAGGCACCAAGATGTTCAGCTGACTTACTCCTGATCACACAGCCAGTAGGGGAGGCAAGATGCAAACTCAGGTCTTCTTGACTCTGAGGCTGGCTCTCTAGTCATCAGACTGTAGGCTCCCATTCTACAGAGGGCAAAGCTGAGGCTCAGAGAAGGAATCTTTGGGTGCAGAGCTGGCAGGGGATGACCGCAGGGAACTGGGGAGGTGGGCGTGTACATGAGTATGTGCATGTGTGTATTGGTGTGTGCATGCACGTATATCAGCGTGTGTAAGTCGCTGTGTGCATGTGTTTATTGGTGTATATATGTATGTACTGGCATGTGTGTGCATGTGTATGAGCATGTGTGTGTGGGCATGTGCATATGTGTATTGGCGTGTGCCTATCTATTAAATGACAAGGGTGGAAGAAACTCCAGGAAGCAGACCAACCATCTAGGGGCCTTTTCTTAACAAGCATGATCCTGTATTTCAAATTATCCGTCAATGCTTCCAAAATCAGCCTTAGCTTCAGGGTACTCTAGGAATAAGGGGAAATACCCCAAAGGAGCCACAAGTGGTGGTCTCGGGGCCCACTCGATATAGTTCAAGATGTCAGGAGGATGAATGCAGAGCAAAACTTCAGAGCCACAAGGAGAACAGTTCTTCTACCATATTACTACCCAACCATCTGGCAGCCTACCTAATATGAGCCAGAGAAGGGGCCTGAGCACAGTCTCGCTCTTCACTATGAGGACCCCCCCAGTTCCCTACATCGCAAATCCCAGCCAAACACGATTCTGCAGCAAACACCCTGATGATTCCCTCCAGCAAAACCAAGGCCCAAATCTCTGGGCCCGCAGCTGGTGGCTCATGGCTGTCAGAAGGCACCTGACCTGATTTTATTTACAAATGAGACAAGATGAGTGGTCAGTCTTTGAGAAGGGCTGAGACATTAGAAAACCAACTCTCAAACTCAGCCGAAAGATGAGCCATCACTCATCTCAGAACGTCTGTCACCACAAACAAACCAACCCCAAAGATCAAACAGGATGAAAGTCCTATTTTCTGATCACTTGAATGGCTCCACCTGAATCTGTACTTCTGGACCCTTTAAAAAACTGGCTTTCAGAATGTAAGTCAAAGACCTTGGCTCACAGAAAACCCTCACTCTAAAGGGACAGGACAGATTGCTTCCCTCTTTTCTGTCTCGCCTCTGAAGAAAAGTAGTCTACATGGAGACACAGAGTAGGCAAGATGTACATGTACACACATGCACATACACAGAGTGAAATGAAGTCAAGAGACAAATGATCTGGAAAATCAGGAAGGCTTGGAACACAGTTACAAGAGCTGAGCAGACAGCTGTTGTCTTCCACAGTCCCATGCCGATTGCCCTCCCCCAGAAACCGGCTCATCTCCAGGAGGCTGATATCTTTGGCTCAGCGGCATACAGGGATAAGAGAGGCCATTGACCTAGCTCCTCAGAGAGTTGGAATCCAGCACCGGAGGCAGCGTAAGTACAGAGAAGAGGGAGTACCATGTATCAGAAAGAGCCTGAGGGAGCAGGAGAATGTGGAAACTGCGATGAGGAAGCCCCTCTGCAGTCTGCTCCGAGTTCTCCCTTGAGCTCCTCAGGGGCAGTGGCCATCCTCTGCCTCTTTCTGTGTCCCTCAGGGCTCAGCCTGAGGCCTGACACACAGCAGGCAGGGAAAGGGAGAATGAAGATGGTGGAATTGCCCATCTGAGTGGCAGGGCTGGAAGGGTCAGTAGGAAGGGATGGAGGCCTGAGCACCCTAAGGAAGGACAGCAGGACAAGCGAAGGCCACAACTAGTGCTCTAAGGTACTTGAGGGGAAGGGGCATCACTTGTAGCTCGTTTTAAGAAAAATAATTTGTCTGTGGACTGACAGTTTCTCAGTGATCCCCTTCACCATTCCCAAATGGGCATCATGTGTGGGGCTCACGGGGACCTGCAGGGATTCCTCCTGCACCCATCTGGCCAGCCGAACCTGTCACAGCTCAGGCTGTTCCTCCAGTGCTATTCAAGCCCCTCACAACTGGTCCCCCACCCAGTCTCTTCCGACACTGTGACCCTTGCCCTCCCCCTTTCTATAAGTACACATGGTCCTGTCTCCTGTCTGGGCGCCACTGCACTGCCCTCCTCCATGCCTGGAAGGCCCCTCCCCTCCTGACCTCTGTCCACTGGGCCCTCAATCGCCCTTATCCACCCAGAGCCTCTTGTGATCCCCCATCCCTAATGCTGGGGCCTTCACTCTAAAACTCCCTCTTATTTGTAAACCTTTGTATTTATGAACCTTATATTCATGCCCTCCCTCTGCTCCCACTGAAAGCAGGATGACTGAGTCCAGGCCAGCCACAGACAATGACCAGTGGGCCAACACTTGTGTGCCTCAGCATCCTCATCTGCAAAATGGGGATAGAATACCGGCACCTCCCTCCCTGTGGCAGTGAAGACCACACGAGATCCCCTTTCTAAAATGCTCAGCACAGTGCCTGGTACACAGTAGGTGCTCTCTCAGTGTGAGCAGTCATCTTGATCACTGTCGTCATATTTTCAGATGAATCTGTCATCTCTCCATTGGAACTTGTTTTGGTCTTTGGACCTGCATCCCCAGCACACAGCACAATGCCCTTAGCCATAACGATCTGGTGATTCATATGGCCCATCAGCGCATTTAGGGTCAGGGGTCCAGAGGAGCCGCCTCTGGTTTGCTGTGGGCATCACTCTAGGGACTGTCTAATTGAGCATTTCAAGCAGCTTTCCTCCCTGTTCTCCATTTGAATCTCTGCCCCACTCTTGCTCTTGTTTTCCCAGAGATCTCTTTAAGGACAGGAAGACCTGCACCAGGCCTCACCCACAAGGATGAATCCGTCAGCTTCCCTCTCCGGCACCGGAGCCTTCTTGGGCTCAGAGGGCTTTCGAAAGAAATGGAACATGGTCAGCGGCGTCTCGCTCCAGGCCTGAGAAACTGAAAAGCACAAGAGGGATGGGTGCCTCGTGAGATCTTATCGCAGCCCCTGCACCCTGCAACTTTCCCCATCGTAGCCTGTGACCTAATGCAGGATCACAGTTTGACGGAAAGGGGACAGAAACACCCTAAAGAAAAAGCTCAGATTTCTCTAGTACAAAGGGAGGCCCCAAATCTTCACTGGGGCATTCACACCCCCATCCTTGCCACACGCACATACTCGCTGTCTCTGACACACATGCTCACACTCACAAAATGACTAACATGCTCACATATGTGCACACACACATTTGCCCTCTCACAGGCCCACACAGGTTCACATATTCACTCATTAACCCTTCCAAACACACATATACCCACACCTACCCTCTCCAACACACATACACACAGACTCACATGATGTACTAGCATGCTCACACATGTGCATACACATTCCCCCTCTCAAACACAGACGCATACACATAATCACACACACACACACACACACACACACACACACACACACAGTGTGGTAGAGGCCGCCACAGGGAGGGGAAAGGAAAGAGGAGTGGGGTCTAAGGCCCAGAGGAGTGTCAAGGAGAGAACAGGGACCCTGGGCACCCTGAACTCCTGGGACTATTATTCAGAAGGGTCAGTCCCACTAAGGCCTTGGTCCACTAAGACCCCAGCTTCAAACCCTCCCCCGGGGTTTTCAGCCCCCTCCAGGTGTGGTGCTCCCCCCTGTGGAAAGGCATTTGTCTTCCCCAGCTTGGCACAGCTCCTGGCCCACAGCAAGTGCTTAATAAATACCCATGGACTTAATGGTCCCCCAAAACCACAGTGTGTAAACAGGCAGCCAGGTGGCTCTGGGTGAGGAGCCCTGAGTTCAAATCTAGCCTCACATGCTTTCTAACAGGGTGACTCTGGCCAAATCACTTGGTCTCAGCACCTCCCTCCCAGGGCGGTTGTAACTGTAAAGTGCTTGGCACAGTGCTGGGCACACAGATGTGTATTCCCTTCTGGGTTTGAGGGATCCCACGTGTCCTTCCTCCTCAATTCCAGGGGCACCAGGCTCACATTTCTCCTTTCACCCCCTCCCTTCCTCTTTCCACAGGGGAGTCAGAGCAGACACACATATAGGCGCGTGCGCACACCCACACACACAAAGACACACAGACAACACAGATACATATAAACACAGACATGTATACGCAAACACACACACAGACACAGACACACAGACACGCAGACACACACATGCAAACGCACAGACACACACACACAGATGCACACACATATAAATACATATACATACACACAGAGACAACACACACGCACACAGACACGCACGCACAGACACGGCCACACAGACACACGCACACATAGACACACACATACACACACACATAAACACATACACATACACAGAGACACATAACACACGCACGCACACATACACACGCACGCACACATACACACACACACAGACACGGACACACACACGCACAGGCACACACACGCAGCCCACAAACCATCTCTGAGGTCCCTGACCCGTCAGGACGCCCTCCACAGACCAGAGACAGCGGCACTCACGCCCCTCCCCCCTCTGCTACCGCCTGCCTCAGTTTCCCCATCTGTAACATGGGTCATAAGTGCCAAGTAAGAAGGCTGACTTCGCTGAGCGAGTCCTGGGCGGGTGCCCTGGCCCGGCCTCTGTCTCAGTTTACCCGTCGCCCCCTGCCCGCCGCCCCCACCGTGACCCCACCGTGACCCCCCCTCCCGGAAGTCCCCCCCGCCCGCCGCCCTGCCCTCGGGGAGGGTCACGCCCCCGACGGACTGGCCCGACCTGCCCACGCCCTCCTCGCTCCCTGCCGAGAGGCCCCGCTTGGGCCGGGGCGCGCCTCGTGACCTCTGACCTTCTTTACTGCTGGCCCCACACTCACGGTCTCCCACGCAATGTCACTGTCACCCGCGCCCGCGTCCCGCTCGCCCCCGCCCTCAGTACCCGGCCCCACCGCGGGCCCGCCTCCTTCCCTCAGGGCTACTTCCGGGGCGCGACCCTATCCCGCTCCCTCCCTGCCTCCCCGGCCCTGGTAGTTCAGGCACTTCCGGGACGCCGGTCGTCACCAGGAAACCGACGCCGACTTCCGGTGGGCTGCGGGGAGGCGGGCCCAACTTCCGGGCGGGGGGGGGGG
>CM053770.1:1673458-1695608 GCA_028658325.1 Potorous gilbertii | reverse complement strand
CCCCCCCCCCCCCCCCGGGCCTCCTGCGCCCCTTTCTCCCCTGGGCTCCAAGTGCCCCCCAGGCTCCCTGCACCCCCCAGCTCCCTGCGCCCCCCCCTTACAGCACCAGGGGGACCGTGACTGAGCCCTCCGTGGCTCCCCTCTCCCTCTGCCGCCTCCCTGGGAGAGCTCGAACTTACTTTAGCCGGCTTTCATCCTTTGGACAGCCCCAGGGCCTTGGTGGCCTCCGAAGGTGCAGGTAGCACCGCGCACCCATGGCCGCCCCCTTGTTTCTCTTTACGATCAGAAGTCTGCCCCGCATGTCCACCGGTCCTTCCCTCCTTGGCTCAGCAGCCCTGGCGTGGTACCACGGCCTGTAGCAGGCACCCAGGGCCACCCCCTTCAGGCCCATTGTTCCCCTGGGTCTGGGTCCTGTTTCTTTTTTTTTTTTAATTAATTTGTTTTCCGTTTTTTACAGTCACTTCTTAAGTCTTAGATTTTCTCCCCTTCCCTCCCTAAGATGGCATGCAATCTTATATGGGTTCTACACATACGTTTTTACTAACCACATTTTTACATTAGTCATGTTGCATAGAAGAATTAAAATGAAAAGGAGAAACCATGAGAAAAAAACAAAGAAAGAAAACGTAACAGAAGAGAAGAGATTCAGTCTGTGTTGTCCTTCCAGAGTTCTTTCTCTGGATGTGGATGGCATTTTGCCTCGAGTCCTTTGGGAATGTTTTAATCAGGTCCTTGCCTTGCTGTGGAAGGGCAGTCCATCAGAAACAGCCCTTGAACCCGTGTCTGTTACTGTGTACCAAGTTCTCCTGTTTCTGCCCCTTTCAGTCAGCATCAGTTCATATAAGTCTCTCCAGGCCTCTCTGAAGTCTTCCTGTTCATCATTTCGCAATAGTATTCCATTACGTTCATATACCACAACCTGTTCAGCCATTCCTCCATTGATGGGCATCCGCTCAATTTCCAGTTCTTGGCCACCACAAAGACAGCTGCTATGAGTCCTTTTCCCATGTTTACGATCTCTTTGGGACAGCCCTAGCAGCAGTATCTGTTTCCTTTTGCTTGCAGCACGGTGGCATCTGCCCATATTCCCCTGATGGGGCCCCCAGAGGAGCTGCTCTGTGTATCCGTGCACAGCAGGGCCCTTTCCTCCTCAGGTCTCATCTGATCTATGGCTGAGTCTGGCAGTGGCTCGAAGGGCTCCAAGGGCACCCACTCCTGAGTCACTTTGGTGGCTAATTCCACGTTTCTCTCCATATGGTAGCGGGTCTCCCTGTAATCCATCAAGTGTTCCACCCACATGGGTCACACTGGCCAGTCTGATGCCTGATGACCGGGGGTTTAACTTGCATCTCTCTAATTAGGGCAGATTTGGAGCATTTTTTCCTGGCTGTAGACAGCTTGAGTTTCTTCTCTTGAGACTGACCCTTCTATCAGTAAAACAGTTAAATAGGAGAATTTTTTTCCTGTGAAGTGTAATCAAGACCTGATGCATTAGAATCAAGACCTTAGAGAAATTGGATACAAAGATTTTTTTCCCCAGTTAATAAATTTCCTTTTAATTTTAGCTTTATTTTTTTTGTGGAAAAACGTAAGTTTACGTAAGCACCTGTTTTGTCTTCCGTGCTGTCATTTTATCCCAATTGCTCTTAAACATTTTTTCTTTCCATTGACCTGATGGATCATTTTTTTCACATTTTTCTGCTGCCTTTTAGATGTAGGTCACTTATCCATTTAGAGTGCAAGGTGATGATGGCACAGGCAGGCAGAAAGATCAACAGACAGGCAGACCTGAATCTAAAAACCCCAGGAGACTGACTTAGTCTTAAAGAGTTGTTGGGTAGAAATGACAGGTGACCTCATCAAAGATGTGACTTTGATAAGACATGGACCAGAAACCTTCCTCTCTCTTAGATCTCCAGCTCTACAGTGACGCTCTCAAAATCATCCACGAGTTCCCGCAGTATTACCCGTTTGGGGCCACGCAGCAGGACTGACATCGTGATGGTGTCCCTCCGCCATGACTGCCCTCTCCAGCAGGGGCCTTCTACCAGTCTTACCAGTGACACTTCTGGCCTGCAGCTCCCAAAACATGGAGGCCCAATGGCAGCCTTGGATGACTGTCTCTCTGTCTAATGAGGTTAGCTTTGGGTTCTTTGGCCTGGGCAAACAATTTCTGTTTTTCTAATAAAAAAGAACAATTATGTACTCTGGGATGATGGTTGGAGGCACTCTGTGGCGTTGCTCTCTTGCCCAGTCTCGGCTCGTTCTGGCCCAGAGAGGGCAAAGAGCTGAATTTAAAAGGCCAGCTCTGTTTCTCCTTCACCAGCCGCAGGGGCTGGGACCAAGCAACAAGTGGCCAGGCTTGATTTTTCTCTTTAGAGTCTTTAAGCCTCCAGATCTCCTTGGATCACCAGGCCTTGTCACAATCAACAACACTCCCCATCCTCACCTCTGGCCCCCCAAAAAACTGGCAGTGAGATTTCACAAGGAGCCTGGGGGTGGTTTTTATCATGACCTGTCATGACTATGCTGAATGCCACAGTCTTTCCCACTAAAGAGTCCCCAACACGGGGGCACAGTCAGAGGTCCAAAGATCAGAAAAGAAGTGGTCTTTGCAAATTATCCAGCACTCAGTAATAGAGCGCATTATGTTTGTAAGTGAAGATTATCACCCCTGAGATAGAGGGGAACTGAGAGGGATAGTGATGTCCTGAGATGAATGTTGGCCAGCCCTGTGGCTGAGGGCTCCAGGTAGCCCCGCAGCCTTCATGCAGCATGGCTGAAGGTTCTCCACTTGGGGGCCATGAATTTCTTTCTAACATTTTGATAGCTACTTCAGTAGATTTGGTTTCCATTGTAATCTTAGATATTGATACATTTTTGTAGGGTCTCCCCTTTGCCCAGGCTGGACATTTAGCAGCTGCCTGTGGCCCCCATTCCACTACGGTTTATCGCAGAACCTTTGACCCAGGCCAGTTCTGTCTGGTGGCCCCCTTCCTTCAGGGCAAAGACCCCACACTCGAGCTCTCAACCAGGCCAGCCTCCCCAGCAAGCAGGGGACACCCCAAGTTCCGATTCTAGCCCTGTTCTAAGGATTACTTGTGTGACTTTCTCATCTGTAAAATGTGGGATTTGGATTTAAGGGCCCCTCCCTCAGGTCCATGGAAGTAAATTGGCCCTCCTAGGCCACCAGAACGTTAAGCATATTGCTGTAAAACACTGGGTCCGGGGAGGGAATCGGCCTCCTGGATTTGGTGGAAGAGCCACCTAGTGTAAGTCAGAAGAGTCAGAGTTTATAAATGTGATGTGGGTCTCAGACCTGTAAAGGGAGTGAGGCTGGCAGGTCAGAGGCCAGAGCAGCCTCCAGCCATCCTTCTGTGCCCAGTTGGGCAGCTGCAAGGCCTTCCCTGCACTGAGACTTTGGCTGGGGGCTGGTTATCTGGTATATGTTGGATGTTAGTGGGCTGTGCCAGGCCCTGAGCCAGGTGCTTGGTTCACTCGACAGATGTCCAAGCACCTCTGCCTCACAGATTCCCACCCTATCCTCTAAGACACAGCCTCTCCTCAATTCCCAGTGCCCCTCCCCCCATTTCAATGATTGTATTCACTTTTTATGTTAACAAAAGCAACAGCTCACAATTATGCAGCACCTGCTATGTGCCAGGCACCATGCTAAGTGTTTACAGGCACTATCACAATACCCTGGGACAGAGATGATTAGTGACTTCCCCACAGTCACCAGGCTCGCAAGCACACTGCCTGTATACCTTTAGATAGGCCCTCGTTGGCCTCGCCTTGTAAGTAGGAATTATTTCGTTCTCTGTCCTTCTATCCCCAGTCCCTAGCACAGTGCTGGGCACACAGGTGACCTCCCACCCCCAATCAGGAACAGAATCCACCATTAGCAGCAATGATGGTCCCATGGGTTCCTCTTTTTCTTCAGCATCCAACTCCAAAGTTGAAATTCTTAAATACTGTCCTAGGAACCCTGACCCCAAACTGCATCGTCTGCAGAAATGGGCGAGTAGTGCTATTTTGTGGCAGAAATGGTGCAACCTGGCCTGGTCCATCCAGAACCCATCATCTGAGGCCCAGTGAAACCCAAGGAGAGCTGGGGCTAGTTAATAAATAGCAGACCTTTGAAAGCATCTATGGGGCAGACGAGGAAAGGCAGTAACACCAGACATGCTTCCAGCTGTTGGTACCATTTAAAGACGTGAATGGCGCCATCTGGGCCCTCTGCAGCACCCACACCTGGGAGCACCTTATCTGTCTGTTCAATATGGTTACAAAAAGCAAGAATCACTTGCAAAGGATTATCCTCCCTGGCCTTAACACTCCCTTCCAGCTCTGGGCAAAGGGGGGTTTTCAGTTGAAGGTCCTATGATGGGAGACTAGTCTGTACAAGGACAAAATCCACTGAAAATCCCAGAAAACTGATTTCTCCCTGTTAGAAATGCCAAACTCCTGGTACTAGAAGACCAAATTATGCACACTCAGCAGGCCATCAAACCATACCACCACCCTTTTGTAAGAATTCTGACACGTTCCCAGCATGTGTGTCCTCACTGCCACCCACATATGGGCCCCTCAGGGAGGTCTGAGGCCTGGGTGACTACACAGACGCAGAAGGAACAGCCCGGCCCAACTCTGTTCCCTGCTGGGTGCACCATGCTCCTGGGGTCAGAGAGGTGGAAGGGGGACATGAATTCTGTATGCTGTCAAACCCCAAGGCACCCTGGGACTCAGGCACCATTTGGTTCGAACACTGAGCTCCCAGGATTCCTGACTCCATTTACCCTGGGTGTGTGCTTGGGGTGGGGGGCAGGGGGTGGACAATTTCCCCATGCCCCACCAGAGGCTCACAGGCTGCTAAGGCCTCAGACCCTCACTCTACCTAGCAATGGGGCTAGTGGATGCAGAGCCCAGACACACCCATGCCATGATGCCAAGGGGCAAGAGCAGCGGCCCCTAAGTCCCAAGTAGAGCCAATCTCAGCCTGGGAGAGAGCTCCTGGCCAGGCCAGTGGGGCCCTGGGAGCCAGGATTTATCTTTCCAGAACCTATCATCTGAGGCCCAGTGAAACCCAAGATGTTTACATGGGGAAGTTACGGGCCTCAAAGCACTGGAGGACCCCAGCAAGAATTCTGTGCTGACTTGGACAAGGCCATCCCAAACCCCTCGTTGAGAGAAAATTGACTTGAGGCAAATAGTTCTGGAAACGCGTCCATGGGTGGGCAAGTGGCTCCTGGGCCAAGCTTGTGAAAGGCCTCTGGAGTTTCATTTTTTGTTTTTTAGTTTAATGTGTGTGTGGCAATCGGAGTCATGAGACATGCCCAGGGTGACATAGCCAAATGGATCAAGCGTCTCGGCATGTTTGAACTCAGGTCCTACCTGGCTCCTTGGCCAGTGTGCTCTCCACTGTATCATCTAAGTTATCATTAGTAATTGATCACATTCAGCTGATAAGATTTTACATGAAGCGATGAAGCTAGCATGTGCTTTCAGAGCCTACACTAAGCGTCACGGCCACATTTCAGTTTTGATGTTTTGAAACAGCAATTTCACGAGGAAGTGACTCAGTCCCATTTTGTGGTTCAGGGTCAGAGCTGGCAAGGGGATTTGGAGCAGAGTTGGCCCATTAGATACAAGAGCTGTGTTTCCTTTCCTAATGCTCCCAGAAGTGTTGGGCTCCCAACAAGTCTTAGTGATACCAGGTGCTTCCAATGCTTATCGATTTAAATGTTGACAATTCCAGCACCCAGCTGTATCTCGTCGGAGGGAAAAGGCCTCGTTTCTGCCCCTTCTTCTCCACCCCCACTGATATTCAGCAAGCTTGGGCAGGGGCCAACCCTCTCAAGGTTAGCATTGCAAACACACAGGGACTTGCAGGGGGCCCTAGATGAAACCTGCTTCATACCCTGGGCCTTGGCACAGGCTTACTCAGTTCCTAAACCAGAATCCCTACCACCTCCTCTCGGCGTGTCTAAACCTCCTCTCCCACCCACCGTGGGACCAGGAAGTGAGAGTTTACATGGGGCACACTCTGCGATGAAGGAGTAAATCAACCATCTAAAACCTGATGTGTTAGCCTCAAGACAAAAATGGATTATTGCTTCCTAGTAATACAACTAAGCATTTAATCCTATAAATTACAAGCAGCACACTGTTTACACAGGCTGGGTGATGCAGTGCAAAGCTCCCGGCCAGGAGTCAGGGAAACTCATCTGCTTGAGTTAAAACCTGGACTCAGGTTCATACTAGCTGGGTCACCCTGGGCAAGTCACTGTTTGCCTCAGTTTCCTCATCAGTAAAATAAACTGGAGGAGGAAATGGCAAACCACTGCAGCATCTTTGCCAACAAAATGCCAAATGGGGTAAGTCAGACACAAATGGAAACCACCATGAACCAAAGGATTTGCCTTACATCTCATTACAGAATCCCCCTCAAATGGGTCAAGGTTACGCTGGAGGCCATGTCAGGTCCATGACATTCGAGGTGGTTTTGGTGGCTGGGGTCCCCCACAAAATCGGCCCTAGGTCTATCTGAGTCACCCTTGACTCGACTCCTGCAGGCAGGCGGCCCCTGCCCAGCACTCGACTCTCTAGTGTTTATTGGTTGATCTTCCCCTTCAATTCTCTGGCCAATTTGCCTTCTCTGCCCTTCAGCACATCCATTAACTCCTAAGGGAGTTTAGGCTCTGGGTCTCCTGAGGGACACGGCCAACTCAGATCAGTTAAACTGGGGGAAGCTGTTAGGAATTGTCGGTGCTTTTTCCTCCTGTCTTCCCCACAGTCTCGAGGTCAGGTTGGAATGGTTGCAGCTGCACACCCTTTTCTAGCTTTTACTCTTTCTAGCTGTCTTTACTTCTACCTTTACCCCAGGAGTGGGTGGCATGAGGGTGCCCAGTTGATTCAAGGCCATACACCGTAATGAGCCATTTTCTACATTTGTTAAGAAAGAACCAACTGCCCCTTTTGCCAAGGCTGTCTGGTCCTGTGTCCAGACACTCAGCCTCTTCCCTTCACAGAAGCACTGAGGAGCCTCGAAGGGACTCCCTCACTCCTTTAGGCCCCCAGAGCATCTTCCTGGGTCCTCTCTAAATTCCTCTGTCTCTTTCTCCTCTACAAAAAAACATCAGGGGCATCAGTGGCGACTCCTCTTGTGGCCGAGTTTCTGCCAGTGCTCGCTGTGAGCTCTGCACCCAATATACCCTGAAATGGTCTTTCTGAAGCAATTGGGGGAAGCGGCTTCCTTCCTGACATGAAATCAGCACAAGTTCCTCTGATGTGAAAACTGAACAAAACATCATCTTTATTAACAAAACCACTTTTGTACAAAAATTATAAATATCCACCACCTAAAGTCCTAATGTGGCCTCGGGGAGCAGAGGCATTAGCACACGGCTGTCCCAGCCCAAAGCCCAGACCTTCTTCACCCCAGCACGTCTCCAAGCACCTCTGGCTCACTGCTGGGTTTTAGAAATCATCTGACCTGCAGTGATGACTGTAATGACCATTCTCAGAGCCAACGGTGACGGGCCAGGCCTCAGCTTTGGCTCTGAGCAAAGTATTCAGTAGAGTCTTGCTCAGCTGCTTCCCCACCCCTTCCACCTCTACACACAAATGCAGAAGAAACCAAACCATGGCACTTAGATGGATTCTCAGGCCCTGGCCTGATGATGAGAATCATATTTGTAGGAGTCAGATCCCTGATGAGGACTGATGGAAGTGAGTGCTAGACCTCTTCCTTCTCTCTATCTGGCTCCTCTACCGCATGAGAAGCCTCTAAAGTGGAGGGTCAGCGTCTGGAGGAGACAATCCACCTGGGGGGCCTGCTGGAGGGCAGATCAGGAGCTAGATGCACACAGGAGGCACCAGGGCTGCCCTGGCCATTCAGTCGTGACCACAGATAGAGGGAAACTATGGAGTCGAAGTCAATCAGACTGCCAAGGTAATGTTCGCATCTGACAACTGGCAGATCAGAAACGTGTGTTCTCACATGGAGAGGTTAAGTTTGGGGTTAAATGTGGGGTTCTCTATCCCCTTCTAGTAAACTGATGGCACACACCATGTAACATTCATCTTGAATGAAAACATGTAACTGAATGGTGATTGTGATTGGTGGAGGAGGAGGCCCTTGTGAACAGACACCCATCATCCACTGGTACATTCATTCCTTTTTTGCAGCTGCCTATGTGGGGTGGGGGTGTTAATGACAAGGGAGAGGAAGGAATCAGACTCCCCCAGGAATTTACAAGCCACTTTTGATGAAGGATTTAGCCCTATCTTCTGGAACATGGGGTGAATCACACATTTGGAAAGTCTACTTATCTTAATGAAGTATTTCCTGCTTCATCATAACAAGGTCAAGGTCCTATCTATGTCATGTGATCAGGAGACATTCTGGATTTCTACAAGAATTTCTGAAATGAACTGCTTTGGCCAGTCAATGGGCTGCCCCCAAGGACATAGGCTGGTCACTCACTGCAGGAGGGTCTTCGAAGAAGCCCTACCTTATGGGGTTTTCCAACTGCTGGGAGGCAAAGTTCATGAGTAGGGGTTATGGGTTTGTGGGGGAGTCCTGCCAGAAAGCATCCCCCTCGAAGGGTTACAGGCTAGGGCTGCACAGTCTCTGCCGGGACAAGATTCCCTGTTGTATCCAACTGCATACACTTACAGGAACACGCAGACACAGGACACTCAGCGTGGTCCCTAAACAAAGGGAAAGGGTCAGTTAGAAAACCAGCTTCACGAAACAGATGGCTCACACTCACCTCTGCTCTCTGTCTCCCAAACTCTATTAAAAATCTTTGGAATAAGTGAGAAAATAGAACTCCAAAGCAAGAGCCTCAAAATATCAGTGATGGCAAACTGCATGGGGGGAAATGACTTAGAGAAGGCAAGGACATCGCTAGTCTTTCCAAACAGTTAAAATGAGTTTCTTCTTGACAGGTTTTTGGCTATGAGACAAATGCCTTCATGTATCCATTTCAAAGAAAAGCCAGGGAATTTGAAAGATCACAACAATGTGGATGAATATGAGATACGAGTAAAGGGGTGAAGAGCGAGGGGTCACAGGCCAAGGCAAGAAACTGCTCATCAATTTTCCAGTTACTACAGGTCAGGTGGTTCTTTACAGATGTCTGGAAGCCAGTTATCAATACGACACTTATCTTGCTATTGTGACTGATCTCATAAGGGATCCCCCCCGCCCCTAGCCCCACCCAAAAATCCTTCAGAAATCCAGCCATTCCTTTTAGAATGACTTGGTTCTGGATCATCGAGTCCAGTGGTCAATGTCAAGTAGAAACCAAGGCACTGATGGCACTGGAGGCTCCCTGCGAGTCTCACAGTGACTTGGTCTATACTGTCATGTTTCTGGTTTTAGTGCCATTGGGAGAACAGGAGACCAGAGCCCTGGCTCTGCCAGAGGCTGCCTGCAGACACAGTTACCTAAACCAGCTGAGCATGTGGCCGGCATGGCCGCCGTGCCGGCAGTTGTGACACCATGTAAACCAGTTATTGAACTGGGCAAGCTTCTTGTCCTTGCTGAGGTCCACTTTCTCGTCTGACTTGGATCCTCCTAGGAAAAGGAAGGCCTTTCCGTTACTGTACCAGGATGCTTCATTCCGAGGCCTTTAAAAAATGATTCCTAAACATATTATAGATAGAAAAACTCCATGACACTTGTAAACTTATTACTAACGAGGCCAATATTGAATGATGGAGGAAAACACTGACACATTTTTCACCGGTTTCTATGACAGTCAACAAGCATTTTTTAAGCACCTACTATGTGCCAGGCACTGGGCTTAGCACTGAGGCAGAGCTCACAACTTAAGATAGGTTTTACCACAACTCCACTGCCTCCTTGCCTCCAGTTTCCCCAGGACAATTTAAGTCTCATTTCCAAATCCCTATGAGCAGAGGGCAGCTCTAAAGACAAATAGGAAATCTCTGAGGTGAGAGCAAACATACTTCCAGCCTGGGGCCTTTGTCTGGCAAAGAGATGCAGCATGGGGCCTGACCACTCCTGTGGGGGCCGAAGGTGCTGGCTGTCTTTAGTACAGCCGTCCAGACACTGACCGTCTGCTCTGCTGCTGTCCCCAAGGCCTCTGGGACACCTCCCTCTGACCAGCAGCTGACACTTTCTCATGGTGTAAAGGAGCTCCCTCCTGGACACCAGGGGCAGCCTGACTGTTGTGTGTATGCCCCCAGGGCTTTGCACACAGTAGGCATGTAATAAATGCTTCATTCACTCATGTGGACATAATTCTGACTGAATATTCCCAATCTGACCTTAGTGGAATGCCATATAGCTGAGTTATTGGCAAGTGAAGCACCTGAAAATTACTGTGACCCAGTAATGACAACATTGGTCAGTGAAAACCTATGAATGACTTAGCTATTCTCAACAACGTGATGATCCAAGACAATCCCAAGGGATTCACAATGAAGCACGATATATCTGCCTCCAGAGAAAAAACTGAAATTGCCTGAATACAGACCGAAGCGGACTGTTTTTCACTTTCATTTTTTTCTTTAATTTGAGTCTTCTTTTACAAAATGACTAATATGGAAATGTTTTCCGTACATGTATAACCTGTATCTGACTGCTTACCATCTCAGAGAGGGGGGAAGGAGAGAGAGAATTTGGAATTCAAAACTTTTAATAAAAGAAAAAAATGCACACTGTAACTGCCAGGTACTTCTTGGCATCCAGACCTACCTGGGCAGCTAGAAACAGGAGTTCCCATATTGATGAGGCAAAGTGCACATCGAGGAAGGGGCTTCCGACAGCCGGGACAGCTTGTAACCTTGGATTTGGTGGGGGAGCCACTCACGCCATACTGGCTGAAGCCCCGTCCCTGGTGGGGCACAGCTGAGCAGCTGTAGGAGATGGACTTTCCACAGAAATTGCAGCTCACAAACACCTGGGAAACAAATGACAGGAGAGGCCCTGGGTGGCGGGGCTATGGGCTTGCCTCTGCTCCTGTCAAGTGGTGGTTTTCACCACTGGGCACCACCCTGAGATGCTGCATCTGTCCATTCATCTACTGTGCCAGCTGACACCAGAAAGGGAAGCCCAGGCAGGACAGAATTTACACTTCCTACCCTTTAAAGTCAATGATGACAACCAAGAGATGTAGGGTCCTGGCTATGTGCACTGGGCACTGCCACCTGCTGGTGACTTCAAAACACTGATAAAGAAAACACTTGACTTTCCTCAAAGCGAGAAAGCTGCTGACTGATAGAGGAAAGATCAGCCTCTTAACAAATGGGTGCCTATGCTCAGCCCGGGCAGCCCCACACCCAATCAATCCTGGCAGACATGTGTGAGAACATCGCCAGCCAGACCTGTTGGCGGGAGAAGGGCTGTAGATCACCCTGGGGTCATGAGGAAGAAATACCCTTTAGTTAGCTCCTGGCCTGAGAAACCAGGTAGAAAATATCAGAAGGGTCAAGGAGAAAGGAGTCTTTACTTCCAGGGACAGGGAACGGGAGTAGAGGAAGAGCTGCTGACTTGTTTGGTTTCACCAGTCAGCACTCTGACCTCAGAGTAAGCTGATCTTTTCAACTCAATGATAAAATGCTCCAAAGTACTAGTGATAAGAGGAACACAAATCAAAACAACCGTGTGGTTTCAAAAATGCCAAAAGGTGGCAATAGTCAATGCTGTGGAAGGATAGCATGCTAATACATTATTGGTGGAGTTGTGAAGTAACAAATCATTTGGAATTTGTCAATAGAATGACTAAAATGTTCATGTCCCTGAACCAGAGGCTCCATTACTGGGCTTATACATCAAAGAAGCCATTGACAAGAAAGGCATCCCCACAGACGCCAAAATATTTATCACAGCACTTTTTAGGAAAGCAAGGAATCGAAAATGAAGCAGATACCCATCAACTGGAAACTGGCTAAACAGTGCTACATGAACGTAACTGAAAACTAAGGTGCTATAAGAAAAGGATGCTTATGATGAATGGATCTCTATAACATGAGGCTCACTGAAGTCAGCAGATCCAAGAAAACCATAGACAGTAACTACAACTAAGGAAACAGAAAGAAGAGCCACACGCCACCACAGCAAAGGGGAAATGAACAACATATAGAAATGAGAAGAGCGGGACGGCCAGGGGTGCAATTTACTGCACACAGCTTTTCCATGTTTTCTCTAAAAAACATGATTTATTATGTGGAAGGGCTCTCTGGGAAGGGGAGCAGAAGGGAAGCGGGGAAAAAATATGGTACCAGAAGACATCAATAAAAACTAATTTTAAAAAATTATGGAAAGAAAAAGGAAAAATAGGGGTGGGGACAAAATGTGATTCTGTTGATATAAGGAATTTTCCATGAGGAAAGTCCCTCTACTGATGTCTGCCCCTTCTCTGCAGATTATAATCTTACAGAGATACCTCAGGTCACACCGCCCCTATGCGGCAGAGGCAGGATCTGAACACAGATCTTCTGACTTGAAGGCTGCCCTTCCCTCCACTCTACCAAGTTGTACCTAATGTTATCTTATATGTGTGCATCCATAGATAATCCTCTACTTAAAATGCCACCTTGTTTCATGAGTCTTTCCTTCCTCATTATTTCAATATCCTGGACAAAATCTTCCCCTGGGGATTACCCAATCATGAAGGATCACAACATGCCGGACAGGCTTGGCACTCATCTCCTTAAGAACTTCCAGACCCAAACCCTAGGGCCTAGTTGTACCTTCTCAAGTGGTTCTGGGTCAGAGAAACCCCCAAATCCTGGCTACCCCTGGGTAGGCCAAGGATGGGCGAGCTAGCAAATGTGAATGAAGCTGGCAAGAGGATGGAAAACCATTTACTTTAAAGTATTCCATTTTGGTAGATGAAGTCCCAGTTAATAAGATTTTTACTAGCCAAGCAACAAGATCAGAAACCAGTGCCATGCATATAGGGAAGTCATCAGGACTCAGAATAAGCATCAGAGGAAGGAGCAGCCATGAATAGCAATGGTGGTGGTGTGACTCTTAAACCCTGTCCTTCAACTTCTAGTACACGCTCATGATTCTCAAATGACATTATGTCAAAATGCTTATCATTTACCTGTGCTAAAGGCTTGGAGCTGGGATCCAGTTTACTCCTGTGAATGTCAAATTCTGCTCGCTTGTGCCAGAAGCGCCATGCATCCAGCAAATTCCTATAATTTTCGATCCAATACTGGACCCTCTCATCTTTAAGTACATCTAATGGAGAACCCTAACAAAGGAAAAACAAGCATTAGTATTTGAATTTCTTTAAAACACACTGAAGAATTTCTTGCCTTCAACTTCAATGAAAAGCTATGTTATGGTTGGCATGATCTGATGAAGAAACAAGTCAAAGACCTAATGGGTGCCCATTCTACTCTGGCCAATGCAGGAGAAGCCCCAGGGCAGCAGGACAAGTTTTCTGCACCCAGGTCACTGCACTGACCTGCAGCATGCAGTAGCTGGCAGTCTGGACGTCTCCAGTTCTATCAACGTAACTTTCCATTAAATCGACTCCATCCTTTGTTAGACCTGTCAGCAAGATTCCTTCTAGATTTCCAGCCTCTTTCATTTCATTGGTCAGCTTTTCAATGTACCTATTTAACTAGAAAGTTCAGAAGGTATTTTTCGTTAATTTTATTCTAACAATGGTAATTCCATTGGAGATTTTCCTCTTAAAGCTTTAATCTGTTCTGGCATGGCCTCCAACTATATGAGCTGCACCTAAGCCCACAGCCTCCCATCCACAGTCAGAGTGCTTGGAAGACGACATGGAAACTAGCTGATACCAGGATTAGACGCTCTTTAGAAGGCAGACCAACCTGACTTGGTTCAACAGTCGACCAAGCTACCCCCTCGGCAGGAGAGCTACCTAGGACATGCAATTCTGGCATTAGCGTGGGGCAGCCTGCTATTTCAAGGGAAAGGGAAGTATGAAACTGGCTGAAAAAAAGGGAAACACATCTAAAAACAAGAGTCTAGAGAACATAAGCCCAGAGTTGGACAAAGCCATGCCATCCAGTCTAACAGCTCCATTTTCCAGAAGGACAAACAGGATCATCGAAGTGAATGACTTCAAGAAGCTTCCAGCACTCATTAAGAGCAAAGCCGAACTCAGGTCCTCAGAATCCCAGCACAGTCTTCTGCTTCCACTCCATGTGTCATGACTGTGCACAGAACGAAGGCCGGCTGGGCACAGCCTAAAACACTAAGGTCTCTTTCAATCATAGGGATTGCGCAGCATGGCCCATGAAAGATGTGTTGCTCTAGTGAAGATCCCTTTGCATTTTGGGAGAATTTGTTACAAAGTGCCCTGTAACCGGGACCCTGTGCCAAAGGAATCCAGCAACACAGACAAGCCACGTCCTTCAACAAGGTCTCACCTGAGCATCACTGAGGAACTTGCAGGCAAACGCCACCCTGTCTCGTACCGCCACTTTATTCTCATACTGAGGAGAAAAAACAAAGCAAGCCGTTACTGACAGGTATCTTCACACTGTGCTATTCACATTTTTACTTTCCATGAACCACAAACCTTCTCCTTCCACGCCTTCTAGTGGTGCCAGTAGACCTAGAGCCAAATATCGCAGAGGAATCATCCTGGCAACACACAATAGCCGACATACAGTGTGATCATCGATTGCCCAGGAGAAATATTCATTTTAGACAATATCCAAGCATCCCTACTTCAACATTAGCTCAGGAACTCCTTAAAAAGAAATCTGTGAATTGGTTAACAGTTTTGGGGCTAAGCATGCATCTGAAATACCAGGTGCCTCCTGCTGGTAAAAACCAGCACCCTGGGGAGACATGTCAGATCAATGCCTTGGAATGCTAAGGTGGCAGACCTCACTCACGAGGGATCCCTGCTGGCCTAGCCTGTACAACTCTCCTCCGTGTCTCCACACACACTTGCATGGGAGGCTTATTCAACATGCTTTAAACATTATTCAAAATTGGGAGCATCAAATTGAAATATTTTATTCCCAACACAAGGTGTGTTTGTGGTTTCTACAGAACAACATTTTGGAGGGTTCTAAGTGGTGACTGTTATCTTGAATAACTGAACGATGTACAGTTAAACTAGTACAAACACTCTAGTATATTTTGTGTTTAACAGGAACAGATTTAATGTGATAAGGCAGGCAGAGTGGGAGCCCAACAGAACCAGGCAGAATTTCCCACCTAAGTCACCATTTGGGGAAATACTTTTAAGATCCTGAGATGCCTGGTTTCTTCACATGACATTTTGGGAAGGTTTTATGTGTTTTCCTTGGATGAGGGATCATTTCCCCTCTCTGTGACTGGACTGAATTCTTCAATTCCCACATTTCTACTGCTGAAAGAAATCAAGGCCACAGTGCCTACAGTGCCTTCCTCATCTTATAGCTGGGGCAGTAGCTGAGCAAGGGCTTCAGAGTTTTGAGAGCCTTTTAAAGACATGACCTCTGAGGGGCCTTATGATCACTCTTGAAAATAAGGTCACCACAGGTATCATTCATGCTCAATTCGCAGGTGTGGAAACTGAGGCTCAAAAGGGGCAAGTGCCTAGGGTCAAAAGGCCCTTGTAAGAAGTCAGGAGTCATCATGCTGAAGCAGAGACAGGCAAGGGTTGCTCCCGTGCCACATCAAGAGGGGATCCTGTCTCTGAAGTGGGAATGCAGGGCCACCTTGTGCTCTGACACATCCTGTTCTAAGAAGACCACTGCACAAATGAGCCAGCAGACAAACTGGTTGAGAGCCAACATCCCCTTCACACTGGCCCACTCCATGGCACATCCAAAGAGGCCCAAAAGGGTCCTGAAGAGGAAGGTTCAGATTCTGCTCCCCTGGAAAACGCATGGGGGCAAAAGACACCCAAGGCTCCAGGGTTCTGCCTTTTTGTGTAGTGCTGGACTACACAAAACCCAGGACTTTCAATACTGTACATGCTTAATAAAGGCCTGATCACCGTCTGGGGGATACTGACTCAAGAAGAGCTGCAGGAAATTTCTAGGGGCATTAACAGTGGCAGGCTACAACGGGAAGCAGGGGGCTTGAGCAGAGGCCCACCAGCCCAGGCATACACCCAAGTAGTGGTGTGAGGGTCTTGCCACCTCTATCAGACTGGCCCCTCAGAGAGCCTGGGACATAGGAGTCTGTCTTGATTTCCTCTAGGTACACAAACTGGGGTCACTGGGTACTTGAGACCCACTGCCATGATTGGAGTCATTTTTGAAGTCTTTTGGGGCCGTAGAAAGCTGGCTCCAGGTGGCCATCCATCACAACAGAGAAGAGTGATGATGTAAAAGGGAAACCCGCAAAGGAAATGCCCTGAGGTCACAAGAGCTCTGGCAGGGGAAAGGAGGCTTGAATGGAGCCGCCAGAGCTTACAGAGCTTACCAAGACACCATCGTAAGAGCCAGGCTCGCTGGTCAGGAAGGCAAACATGACACACAGATAAGGGCTGCTGAGCTGTAAACGCAGAGTGCTACACATCTCCCTCCAGAGGGAGTTCTTCTCGTCCGTGTACCCCGACAGCGCCATGGCTACCACATTGAGGTTCAGGTCGCCTACGTATCAGAAACAGCCCCAGTCAGAATGAGAGGGCCGTGGGTGGCCCCCTCAGCTTTAAGGTAGACAGTGCTCCCAGGGAGGCTTACCACAGAGGGGTCTGGTCCCAGAAGCCCTGAAGCCAACCTCAGAACCACCTTCTGGGTATCCTTAGTGTGGCCTTGGGGGCTTCAGTTCCACCTGTCTTTGTCTCATCAGAAGCCACTGGCATGAGGGATGTGTGTTAGCTAACAAAGGCCTTTCTAAAATTAAGCTGGCAGTCACTGACTGGTCAGTTGTTTTTCTCCCCTTTGGTTGCATCCTTCCCTCTGGGGTCCCTAGGCAGGGGCAGCCTCTGGGGATGGGGGGCATTCAGGGTCCTCTCTGGCTCCCAATCACTCTGCTACAGAAAAGTCAGTCCATTCTCCCAACTCTGAACTCCCTGAGCCCTACACCCTCAAGACTCCCTTCTGCCCCTTCTTGTTCTCAGATCCCACAGGCCCCGAATGAGAGACGATGCCTTCATTCTCCCAGTTACTTCCCTCTCAGCAGTCTGAGAATGCTCTGATGGAGGGCAGTTCTGATCCCCTCGGGTGTCCTATGTGACCCACACCCTGGCACCTTTCTCAGAAGAGGCCCCTTCATTCAGGATCTGAATAGCACGCCGGATGTCCAGGTTGAACAAAGCCACAGCTGCAGCCCGCTCCCATTCTCCCTCTTGCACCAGGGAGTTCAGGAAGGGTCCCACATCCACATCTGTCCCCTTGCTGATCCAGCCACAGAGCTGTAGGGCCAAGATTCTTTCTTCACTCAGACTCTGGCCCTCACTCAGCTTCTCAGATGCCCCACTCCAGCTGTGCCTGCTGCTGCCTTCCACCATGCCTATGAGAGGACAGGCACTGCTGTCAGGGTAAGCGTGGCAGGCAGCTGAGAAGGGGGAGGATGTGCCTGAAGAGCTGCTCTATGAACATTCACATGCTGACGTGTGTTTGAGTGACTAGGCCAGGACAGGGAAGATCCCTGTGGTGATCCCTACCATGCTCAGGGTGAAGAGCCAGATGAGATCAGGAGTTGCTCACAGCAGCCACCTGGCCTCTTCAAGACACATAATGAGCACTTTCATACAATTTACAATCCTCTGAGGTTGAACATGCCACCTTCATTCTGAAGGCGGGCCCTCTCTTTATTAGAGGTTTGGAATCCTAGGCAGCCCTGTTATTAGGGCGTGGGGAATGGTCTTGTAAAGAGGCCCCCCCTAGACCCAATTACAGCCATGCCCAGCTGCTGTCTGAGGGCGGGGTCCCAGCAGACCTCGAGGTCTGAGGGTTTGGGGATCTGCCCGAGTGAGCCATCAGTTTCTTCTGTGGTGAAGTCACATGGGACTCGAGTGGGGGGGGGGGCACAGGATGGCTGTTTGAAAATAAAACTTTTTCACAACAAACTAATTATTTCACTGATGTAAAAAGTTAAATAAATAAGGTGGCTAGGAAGCTTCCCCTACCCATGGGGGCACCAAGAAGTGAGGACACTTGCTCAGCCTGTATCAGGAACAGGACTTGAACCCAGGACTTCCTGCTTCTCTGTGTACTGACACACTGCCTCTCTTCTTAAAGGTTAAATCCTCAGTTAGGATTAAATGAAAAGTCTCATTCTTTTCTTAATGCAAAAGGAAAATAATTTTAAAATTCTCAGGTAGAAAATGACTCCTGTTTTAGGCTATGCCCTGACAGCCAACATGGTGAAGGGGAGGTGGAGGCAAGGCAGAAAGCTTAGGAAAATGCCTACCTTCGGAGGGTTCCTGGCAAGGCTAGTTCCAAAGGAGCTCATTCAGCCCCAACTAAGGGAGCCTCAACTTGGGCCCACCATGAACCGAGTGTTTCAATGGTTCAAATGGAAGGGGAGACCCACCAGCTACCACCCCCCTGCAAAAGGCTATTTGGGAAGAAATCTTAACCAAATTGTTAACTCAGTATCATTTACTGAAATAGATAAATCAAACCCTACCATGTTACTCCAAAATGGTTAAATACATTTGTAAGAGAAAGGGCCATCCTTACCCAAGGTTGACTTCACGATGGTTTTAATGCCTGCATACACCAGTGACCCTTTGTGGCCCGGAGATTTCGGGTCCAAATCTTCCGTGTACTGCTTCATAAGTATTGAAATGCATAGGAAATACTAAGGCTGGCTTGGAGGAAGTTTCCTTTTGAATGAGGGCCAATCAAGACAGAACTGGTGTCTGGGCTAAGGCCACTCTAATGCCTTATCCAGACCCCTCTCTCCCTCCCACACACTAAAAGCAGCTGAGGAGACCCCATCCACCAGATACAGGGCACTTCTCTAGACAACACACTGCCAATCTCTGCTGGCCCTCACGCTGTCAGGGTTTTCATTTCAAAGGATATAGTACAGAGTATACCAGAGGGATTTCAGTTGAGGGTCCTCGTTTCCAGCTAATACGTGGTTTCTCCAGACCTGCTCGGTATCAAGGCCATAGCGGGACAAAGCTCGGAGGCGCATCTTGGTGGCAATGTCTTTTTCTAAAGAAGGATCGCTCCCCTCTTCGGTGCACTCATAGAGATGACGGCCACAGGCCCACATCAAGGAGGTGACCGGACTCCATGCAAGGGAGATGCGTTCAAACACGGTGAAGTCTGACATGATTCGGTTGGGCGTCACCACGATCATTCGATTCTGGCTGGTGGGATGCCAGGCGAAGGAAGCAATGTAATTGTCACAGGGCTGCACACTGCGCTCGATGATGGTCGGTTCGGTCTCGTCTCCGATGGGTGTGGGTGTGTGCTGCATGTCATACAGCCTGATGATGTCGCTGTCCCTCGTGAGGGTGGCCAGCAGCCCCGTCCTTGTGGGGCACCAGGCGACTTTAGTGAGAGGCTTGGGCTGCTCAGTCAGGGTCAGAACGGGCTTCTCAAACTTCCTAAGGTCCCAGATGGCCACCTGACCTTCGTAGAAAGAAGCCACACGGTCGTGGAAGTGGGGGTCCACCATCACTCCCTGGACAGCTTTGGTGTTCACAAACATCTTTTGGCTCGTGTTCCGAAGGTCGAATATAGCCAGGTTTCTATGCATGCCAGCAAGGAGCAGTTTTTGGTCTCGGGGCAGCCAGCAGAGAGACAGACAAGCATCATTCTGCCCCAGTTCATAAAGGGGCTTGGTTACCACCAGCCCTGCCTCAGCGTCTCCTGCTGAAAGCCTCACTTTCTCCAAAGGAACTGTCGTTTCCGGGCTGTACTTGCTACAGATATCCCAGATCAGCACAGAGAAGTCTGCCCGATGTTTGTCTAGGCCAGCAGCGAGCCAGTTACTGTCCAGCGGGTTCCAGGCCAGGGTGTTGCACTGCCGGGCGTGCTTGGGGACAAACTCTTTTCCTATCAAATCCTTGAACTTGGAGTTGTGATCCTGGCCCAGACTGGTGAGAACCACGCGGCCGTTGGCCTGGCCCACAGCCAGCAGACACTCGGGGTCGTAGCTGAGGTACCAGGCCACGCACTTCATGTAGGGAGTGTCCGAGTTGATGGACAATAAGGTGGCCGCCGTGTCCTCCGACAACCTCAAGGAGCCGGCTTTGAGCTCGGAGCTGCCAGCTGGCTCCACCTGGTACAGGCTCAGCTCCGAGTCACAGACCACGAACCTGTCCACCTGGTGCGGTGCCCACAGGATGTCTGGCTTGGACCCGCTCATGATGGCGGGCCTCCCGATGAGGTCCCGCGGGAAATCCTGGGCAGAAAGCGAGCCTGCGGTCAGAGCGGCCCCCACCACCTGCCCTTCCCAGCGGCCCCTGCCTCCCACCGGGGGTCTGCGGCCGGGGTTTTCTTCTAGCCAGGCCCCAGACCCGAGGGTCACCTGCAGGGTCTGGGCAAGCCTGGCCTCGGCCCGGCTCCTCTCCTGTGCGTGGCACACAGCAGGGGCATACTAAGTGCTGCTTCCAGTTCTAGTCCCATCCCCTTGAGCCTTCACTCAAGTTCAAACTTAGAGGGGACGCTGGGGGAGCCTGGGACGGGAGGGAGCAGGCGCCGCCTCACGCCCCTCGCCCCGCCCCACCCTGCACCAGGGAGGAAGCACCGGCTCCAGAAGGCCCTGCAGGGGCCCCACTGGGTCCCCGGGCTCCTCGCGGACTCACCTGCGCAGGGGCTCCGGGAGGACTCCACCGCGGTCCGGCTGCCTGTGGCGGGGCCTCTGCGCACGCGCACAGCCCACTACGGAGGCCGCGTGGGCCGAGAAAGTCACGGGCATGCGCGCCGGCCCCCACCCCCGCCCTTCTACGCACGCCCACTTCCCACTTCTCTTCCTGGTTCTCGTGCGTTGGGGCCCGCCCCTCCCTCCAGGCCCCGCCCCATGGCCGCCCCACGCGCTCCTCCCTCGCTCCAAGTTCCACCCTGGACCCCGCCCCCATCGCTGCTCCTCCATCCCCAGCTCTCGGTCATGCAAGCCCCCGCCCCCTACTGACTCAGCATTCTACCCTTCGCTTCAGGCCCGGCCTACGGTCCCGCCCCCCGCTCCAGGCCCCGCCCCCGCCCCAGGCCCCGCCCCCACGACATGCTCCTTCCCCACCTCGCTCTCTTGTTGCTGGTGCAGAGCGTGGGGAAACCGTGTGACCCCCAGCCCGAGGAAGGTCTGGGCTGGGAGGCGGGGTCTCGAGCTGGCCTCAGCTTTGCGCTCTGTAGATCTGTTGGAGCCGACGCCCCCGTTCTGTTTCCTCCTCCTTCGCCTGCCTCCAGCCGGAGGGTGGCCCCCTCCCCACGACACACACGCACACTTACACACACACGCACACGCTCACACACACACACACGCACACACACATACACACACACGCACACGCTCACACACACACACACACACACAGACACATACACGCACACTTGCACACACATACACACATCCACTCATACACAGACACACACGCACACACAGACACACATACACTCACACACAGACACACACACACGCACACGCTCACACACACACACGCACACACACAGACACATACACGCACACGCTCACACACACACACACACACAGACACATACACGCACACTTGCACACACACACACACAGACACATACACGCACACGCTCACACACACACACACATTCACTCATACACAGACACACACGCACACACACACAGACACATACACGCACACTTGCACACACATACACACATCCACTCATACACAGACACACACGCACACACACAGACACACGTACACTCACACACAGACACACACACACACTTACACACACAGACACACGTACACTCACACACAGACACACTCACTCACACACACAGACACACATGCACACTTGCACACACACATTCACTCATACACAGACACACACACAGACACACACACTCACATGCATGCACACACACAGAGACACACACACTCACATACACGCACACACACATACACACTTACACACACACGCACACACTCACACACACACACGCACGCACACGCTCACACACACACACGCACACACACAGACACATACACGCACACTTGCACACACATACACACATCCACTCATACACAGACACACACGCACACACACACAGACACACATACACTCACACACAGAC
>CM053770.1:1646188-1672958 GCA_028658325.1 Potorous gilbertii | reverse complement strand
GACACACATACACTCACACACAGACACACACAGACACACTTACACACACGCACACGCTCACACACACACGCACACTTGCACACACAGACACACATGCACACTTGCACACACACACATTCACTCATACACAGACACACTCACACACAGACACACACACACTCACATGCATGCACACAGAGACACTCACATGCACGCACACACACACAGACACACACATACACTCACACACAGACACACACGCACACACACACAGACACACATACACTCACACACAGACACACACTCACACACAGACACACATGCACACTTGCACACACACACATTCACTCATACACAGACACACTCACACACAGACACATGCACACACACAGAGACACACACACTCACATGCATGCACACACACAGACACACACACTCACATGCACGCACACACACAGACACACACATACCCACACATACACGCACTCACACAGACACGCATGCACACACACACACACACATGCACACACACAGACCATTCCACTCTTGATCCTAGCCCAACGCAAGACACACGGCAGGTGCTCCATAAATGTCCCTAAGAGCACAATGACTGAACGGAAGGAGGCCCCGCCAGCGCAGCGCCCCGAGGTTCCCTCCATTCCAGCCTCCTTTTGCTGCCTGCCTGTTCTTGGGCCCTCCAAGGAGTGGGGGGGACAGGGAGGAGGTGGCCGCCCAGCCCAGAACGCCCCACCGTATCAGGCTCAGGCTTGGCCCTTCAGTCAGTGCCCACTAGGTGGTGCCCAATGCGTTCCCAAGGTGGCCCAGCCCAATCCTGGTCAGGGGCAGTCGGTGGTAATAACGCGAAGGCTCTTGGCCTTTGGGGACGTGCTCAGGCCGGCCAGCCAGAGCTCAGGAGCCAGTTTAGAGAAGGGAGAGCCAGGAGGCCAAGGCTAGGCCAGGCATCAGCCAAAGAACGGGAGGTGGGCCTTAACACAATAGCAACGCAAGGGGCAGGTGAGCCCTTCTTCAGTAAGCCAGGTGTTTGAGGAAGCCGGCCTCGCCTCTCAAGTGTCCCTAAACCTCTCAAGTGTCAAGGTCGTGGTGGCAGATGCTGTGACCAGTCTTCAGCCCCCCCTTCCTCCCTCCTATACCCCCCTCCATACCCCCCTCCCCCGCACTGATCCTCTGGGCTGGCCAGAATCCCTGGGGTGCTGCCTGTCCGCAAACCCTTCCAGCCTGGGTTCTGAGGGACCTTGAGGATGGAAGGAAGAGGGACTTCCACTGGAGGGGGTGCAGTACTCTGTTCTTTCCCGAGAGGCTTCCCTCCCCCTCCCTATCTCTTTCCCCCAGGATTGGAGCAGCCTTCCACTGAGTCTCCCTACCTCTGGTCTCTCTCCTCCTTCCTCCCAGCCCACCCTGTGCTCGGTCCCAGCATTATCTTGTTAATTGCCCAGCTAGCTTGGGGACAGGTGCTCTCTCTCTCTTCCTCTCTGCCTCTATTTCCCTCCAAGACCCAATTCAAATCACACACATGTTGCAGGAGGTTCTGAGACTTCCTTCTCCTTGCTCCATATCCAGGTCTACGGTTCTATTCACCTCCATTCATGACTCCCTCATAATAACGACCTTTCTAGAGGAAGCGGACCATCTCCCCAGTATTTAGCAGTGGCAGTTTTAATGAATGTTTCTTGACTAAGTAACTGATGTTACCCTTTTGCTCAAAAACCTTCCTGGCTCCCTATTACTTATCAAAGTAGGAACTCCTTGGTTTGGCATCCAAGGCTCCTCAAAATCTAGCTCCAACCTATAATTTGCCCCCATATATTCTTTATATGCTTCAGTCAAATTGGGTGACTCCTTGTTCTCCTGCCTTCTCCTGCTCTGTGTATACCATCTCCCTAATCTGGACCTTGTCTTCCTGAGAACCGTCACTGTCCCACCCTGTGTATCGCCAAGGCAATATTCACAGCACTGGTGGTGACCAGGAACATATCAGCATAGTTCTCAATCACCAAGTATAGACACTCCATATAGAAAGCAGAAGAAAAACATTTATTTAAACACCAGAAAGTCAAATCCCAGAACCAGAAAGCCAAATCCATCATGGTGACCAAGAAGTTAATAAACATGATCACAGCAGAGGGCAAAGTCATTCCCAAGACTCCCCTCCCTTGACCAAGGCCTTCTCACTATGAACTGTCACAATGTGTCAGTCTCAAACCTCCCGTCTCTTGGCCAAGGTCTTCTCAATCTATCAGCTGTCACAATGTGTCAGTCTCAAATCTCCTCCCTCAGCCAGGGCCTTCTTACTATCAACTATCACACTCTGACCTGCTCCCACTCCCTCACTTCCTCCCTCCCATCCACTCCACCCTTCCTGTTCTGCCTCTTCAGTAAGCCCCTCCCACCACACATGACTTCGGTTTCTAGGTGATTTAAGCCGATCATGTGGGCCTATTAATTAATGAGAAAGATCTTTCCGTTTAAATTACTATTATACCCGTAATCCTGAGAGGCCTGGGGTTGAGTAACTAGAATGTGGGACTTGGTGTTTTGAAGACCTGGGTTCAAATTTGGACTCTGCCATCTGCCAAGGAGTTTAGTCTGTTCTGTCAGTGCTAATTAATCACCTTCTAGGTGCCAGACACTAGCAGTGCAAGAGGAGAAAAAAGGTCCTTGGGTGAACTTGCACAAGGTATAACTGTGAAGCGTGTGGCTCAGTTCCTCATCTGTAGAATGGGGACAGCTACCCTTGCGCTCTGTACTTCACGGGCTACTGCTTCAGGAGGATGACCCCAGAGGTCCAACTCCCTCCATGAAGCCTCCCCTGGCTCCCAGTGATGGAGGCCTCTTTCAGAGAGTCACCAAACAGCTAGAAAGGACCTCTGAGATAGTCTGTCTGACTTCCCTGTCACATCCTCCACAAGCTAGTGGCCCAGCCTCTTCCAGTGGGAACTCCTGCCCTCAGGAAGGTGGCGCAGTGAGTGTGGATCTTATCTCAGGATTCACTTACCAGCTGGGTGACCCTAGACAAATTACCTACCTTCTGCCTTAGTTTCTTCATCTGTTAAATGGCTTTGACAATAGCACCCGACTATCCTTTTGTGAGGCTCAAACGGGCAATTTGTAAAGGGCTTCATTCTCCATCTTAAAGTTCTGCATGAAAGTTCATGATTCTTATTCTAGCCTTCAAATATATGAAGACAACAGCCCCATTGTTTTCTCCTCCTTCCCCCTTCCTCTTCCTCTTCTCTTGGCTAAATACCCAGAACTGAGTGCAGAATCGCCAGCCTGCTCCCAGTAGGGCAGTCCATCCAGCAGCTTTCCTCTCCTTCACGTCCCGGTAGGGGGCTTACCCTGTGAGGTGAGGCCAAATACTCCAATATTTGTTAAGCAGGCACTATGTGCAGCATTGTACCAAGTACAAGAGGCTCACAGTCTGGTCTAGTGGGGGAGAAAGTTCAAAAAGAACTTTGTCAGCAGAAGCCCCATGGAGTGTAAATGGAGGAGGATGAGGGGGGGGGGGGGTGGGCAGGGAAAGGGAGGGGGGAGGGAGAGGCAGGGAAGGGAGAGGAGGGGGAAGAGCTATGATCAAGGTTAACTTTGGAAAAATGAACTAATTAACCTTGACTGTGGCTCAGAAATTCTCTTTTTATTTTTAATTCAATTTTCTTTTCTTTCCAGTTCCAAATTCTCTCCCTCCCACTCCTAGCCCCATCTACTGAGAAAGCAAGAAAAACCAAACCTGTTACAAATATTTATAGTAGCCAACTCGCGTGTGTGTGCGTGTGTGTGTTTGTATGTGCGTGTGCGTGCGTGTGTCTGTGTGTGTGTGCGTGCGTGTGGGTGTTAGTCTGTGTATGCGTACATGCGTGTGCATGCGTGTGTGTTTGCGTGTGCGTGTGTGTATGCGTGTGTGCATGTGTGTGCGTGCGTGTGTGTAGGTGTGTGCGCGCACGTGTCTGTGTGTGCGTGTGTGTGCGTGCGCGCGCGCTTTCATGCTCCTGTCCTCGGGGTCTCCAGTCTCCAGATGGAGGTGGGCAGTGCACCTACCTGCGTCTTCGAGCGCTCTGGAGTTGTTGATTCCATTGTGTTGATCAGAATTCCTAAGTTTGTTTTTTTAGAGCTTAGAATCTTTTAATATCGTTATTGTATAAATTGTTCCCTTGGTTCTTGTCTCATCACTTTGTGTCAGTTCACATACGTTTTCCCAGGTTTTTCTGAAACTTTTACTTTCAACATTTATGTAGCATTCCATCACAATCATTTACCACAACTTGTTCTGCCATTCCCCAATTGATGGGCATCCCCTTAATGTTCAACTCTTACCCACCACGAAGAGTTGCTATAAATATTTTTGTACAAATAGACCCTTTTCTCTTTTTGATAATCTCTTTGGGATACAAAACCTAGCAGTAGTACTGCTGGATCAAAGGGTATGCACGTTTGTATAGCCCTTTGGACATGGTGCTAAATTGCTCTCCAGAATGGTTGAATCAGTTCACAACTCCACCAGCAGTGCATCAGTATACCTATTTTCCCTCATCCCCTCCAGAGTTTGTCATATTTTTCTTTCTATCACATTAGCCAAGCTGATAGGTATGACGTGGTACCTCAGAGCTATTTTAAATTGCATTTTTCTAGTCATTCATGATTTAGAGTTTTTCCCATGACTATTGATAGCTTTGATTTCTTCTACTGAAAACTGTCCATATCTTTTGGCCAATTCTCAATTCTCTTATTTTTACAAATTTGGTTCAGTTTCCTATATGCCTGAGACAATTATCACCAACTAAATTGTTGCGAAACATCCCCTGGATACAACACTTGAAACAACAACTTAAACAGATGTTGCTATAATGATAGCTAGCATGTATATAATCCTTTAAGGTCTAGCAAAGCATTTTACAAATATTGTATACAATTACAGCCCTCGAAGCTAGTAAAGTCTGAGGATGGATTTGAACTCAGATTTTCCTGACTCCAAGTCCAGCGCTCTATAAACTGCTCCATGTTGTCAGAACTACTAAACACAGAGACTTAGCAGATGACATAAAAACCACTTGAAGTAGGATGACAAGCATATCATACAGCATGCTTTGGGAGGAGGGTCGAAGGGGCTGTCAGGATCCAGAAAACAATGAGCTTACAGCCCCACAAAATGGCAGCCATCTTATCCAACTCCACAGCAGTCTTCTGAAGATTACGTTCAAGAAGCACTAGCAGAAGAGCAACTTGTCCCCAGGTGGTTTATAGCTGAACTCCATCACAAACATGAGAAAATGAGATCATTGTGATCCTCCTTTACCCTAAAACAAACGTGTGGGGGAAAGTAGGAACCACAAGACCCCAGTTGTCCATCCTGAGATGCTGTGGGCAGCTTTTCCCTCTGATCTCTCCCATTCCAGATGTGGCAGGATCATGGGAAGCTAGGTGGGATCACAGAAAATGAAATGGAACTCTGCTACAATTTCTTCCAGGGAGCTCCACATTCTAGAGGCTGTGGGGAGGGTGGGCTCTTCCGAAGGTTGGACTTGCTCCCCTGCCACTGATGAGGTAAAAAGGTGACAGAATTAGAATCCATGAAGAGAAGCCCAGGGACATTATCCAGAACAAGAGAGATGATACAAGGGTGGGGGGCAGTCCCTGGCTGGAACCAAGAGGCCCTGGAAGCCCCTTCCATTCCTTTGAGGGAGAGCTCAGTGAGAGGGCACTGGGAAAGTGGGAGCACAGGAGAGTACAAAAGGACTTCTAGAGGAGACAGCTCAGATGGACTTGTACCCCAGGTTGAGTCCTGAGGAGATATGTAAGGAGGAGATCAGAAAGGGGGAAGAGACCCCCCCCCATCAGAGAGAGGATATATGGGAGATGGAAGCCATCAGTTTACCAGTCTCTGGGGGAGGCTTTGCTCATTAGTGAGCATTGCTATGGGCTCTGACATGAATCTTATGAACAAGTTCTTCGATCTGTCAGTTCATAGGTTTCTTTTTTGAGCTTTGTGAGCTGGATGCTTGTCAGGGGACTTGGTGGCAACATCCCAGTTGGTGTCAGACAAATAATTTTCAGGAGCTGTGGGTGGGAACAAGGAGCTAGAGCATTTGTCTCAAACTCAAATAGAACTGGGGACCATCAAGCTACATATCTCTGAGAGATGGATATTGACTTAGAAAACCACATGTTTATAGATTTCTTTTTTAAAAAATCAATACATCACCACATTAAAACCAGAAAAGAACTACATTTTAATCTGGTTTGGGTCACACTCAAGAGTGTTGTGGACCACATCCCAGCTGCATGTTTGACACCCTTAGCTAAAGAATAAGAATCCCCACAAATTGGTGCCTAGTGTGTTCATGGCCAAAGAAAATCTCTGACAAGCATTAGACACAGTGAACCCGTGTTCTTCCCTAGTGTTGTACTAGCAGAGAGACAGAGAGATGGGGTAGCTGATAAAGCCCTGAACTAGAAGGGGAAAGACCTGAGTTTGAATACTCTCCCTTGGATAATTCCTAGCTGTGTGACCTTGACTAGGTGTCTTAATCTCTGCCTTCCTTCGTTGTTCCATCGGTAAAGCAGGGTTAATAGCACCAATGCCCAAGGCTGCTGCACGGATCAAACGAGAGCACGGTAAATAGCAGTTTCTGAATTTAAGGGGCTATTGTTATTCTTAGGATCTGAGCAGAAGCCCCACAAGCTAGTTTAGCCACTGACCCAACACGGCCCCATGCCCAGGTAGAGATGCTCAGGCCACTCTAGAGAGGAGCCTGGGAGCCCAACACGGCTTCTAGAGGGCCCTGTGCCTTTAAGTGGCCTCATGCTCCCACTCAGCTTTCCACCCTGGCACCCTGCCTGACCACTTAACGCCCAGCTAAGCCTAATGAGCCTGATCCAGGCACACCAAGGCTAGAATCAAAGCTCATTCTCATTTCCAACAGACCAGACTGTGTCCGGGCTCTCTCTTCATGCATTGGCCTCCGCCCCTCTTGGCTGCTGCTATCTGCTTGGAGGTCAGCACTACATAAGACAGGACTGCTGAAGCCAGGTAAGCCCCGCCTAGAACCCGTGTGAACTGAACAGCTAAATGGCTTGACACCAGGAGAGAGCCTCAGGTGATGCTCCTTCCTTGAGCAACTTGAGTATCTGAGGCGCTTCCCCTCTCCAGCTTCTGGGGTACTCCCTCCTTCGACACCCTGGGTGCTTCCCTCTCCAGCTACTGGGGTGCTCCTTCCCCCCAAGCTCATTAGCTGAATGTAGACTGAAGCAGTCAAGGAGGGCTACTATGGGTCTTTTTTTTAACTACCTGACCATGGGCATTGTTACTGCATGTATCCCACAGCCATCCCAATACCTCCAGAACGAATGAGGCTTGCCTTTGGGAGCTGTTTCTTCCCAGTACAGTGGGTGAGCTCAGAAGCAGGGGAAGGCTGTAGCCTCTTGCTGAGGACAGGAGCCTGACCAAGCAAGCCCTGCCCAGGCATGGGGCATCCAACTGGATTCCTTGGACTACTCCTCTTCAGGTTGGGAAGCCGCCTGTGCAGGTGATGGCACACTCCAGAAACCAAAGGGTGGACTTTAAACAGAAGCTTCCTGAGAGCCCCTGGTCACACTTGTCCAGAGGGAGATGGAGTGAGATTTGTGACCCAGCTGAGTTTCCATGGCTCTGCCAATGGCAGGAAGATTTTAGAGTGTGAAGGTTACCTTCACAAAAAAATGAAAAGGACAGTGAGCCAAAGCCCAGGGGGACACTTAGACCGAGCTCATGTCACCCTAGAAAAGAAAAAAAAAGACCTCAGGGAAACTTAGGTCTTGGAAAACTAAGAAAAGAGTGGACAGCAGGGGTGATAGGAGGGTCATATATGAAAGATCCAAGACTGGAAGACACCTGAGCAGCCACCCAGTCAGCACGAATTTCACCTGTGGGTGCTAAGGCAGAGAATTGAAGGTCTTTTCCTGAAGTTACACAGGGAGTTACACTGGTGGGGAGGGATGGTTACACAGGTGATTACACTAGCAGTTACAGAGGAGGTCACACAGGGACTCACACAGGCGGTTACACTGGATGGGGGGTTAGTACACAAGTGGTTACACACTGAGAGTTACACAGGGGGTCACACGGGGTTACACTGGTGGGGGGCACAGTTACACAGGTGCTTATGGGCAATTGCATAGGAGATCACACAGATTGTTAGGGAGGGGAGGAGGAATGGTTGTACCAGTGGTTGCACAGGTCACAAGGGGATTCCCCAGGAGGTAGAACTGGTCTTCCATCCCAGGGTTCCCTCCCATCTACTGTTCTCTGCATCCCACCCCTTGCACTCAGGCCAAGCTGCTTGGGATGACCAGACAACTAAAATATCAAAGTCGTCCCATTTGGATGCTGCAAATACCAGAAACGGCCTTGGGCAATGTAATAAATATCCCCAAATACACTATAATAAGCTGGTGAATGTTGTCTTAGCGGTAGCCTGCCATAGGTTCTCTGATCTATGCCAAGAAGGCCCCAGTCAGGCCCCTGCTAGCAGCAGAAGGGGTGGGTTTTGAATTCCCTAGGTGCCAGGACCTCCTCCTTCTGTCTGGCCCTTTCCTCAAGTCAGAACAGCTTAGAGTGAGGCAGCCTCACTTTCCAGCTGCTGGTCACACTCCAGCCTCTGTTTCTGAAGAGCTACAAAGGATAGGGAAGAGAAGAGGCCTGGCCTGGAGGGCTGGAGCCCTCGAGGGTGAGGGGGGGGGTTGGAGGGGTTGTGGGGGCAGATATGCAATCCAGAGGGAGATTTGGTAGGATGACCACATTTAGAGATCTCTTGTGACCTCAGGATACCAAGCTAGTGACTCCCCTGCAGAAACATCTTCCCATCCCCCTGGACTGTGAGCCCTTGATAGAAAGGGCCCTGTGGCGACTCATCTTCATGTCTCCCTGCCCCCCCAAGCCCTCCCAAAAGCACCTGCCTAATGGATGAGTGAGTGGATTTGTAAGGGGACGTTAAAGCTCAGTTTTGAAGGCAGCTCATAATGCAGTGGAGCAAGAGAGGTCCCTTCAAGACTGGGAAATGGGAAAGGTCCAGAGACCAGGCCCTGTTGGGTTTTGTCTTTGCTTCCAGTACTCAATACACAGCATTTGCAAATGCTTTTTGAATGAATGGATGAGGGGGTGAATGAATGTGAAAGGTGTGGTCATTCACCCTTGGTTCAAAGTCCTCCAGGGAAAAGAAGCTCACTTCCTCCGGAGGCCATTTACTCCACTTGGGAGGTAGTTTGGAAGGATGACATGTTTGGAGTATCAGGTCTTTGGAGGAAAGGCAGAGATCCTAGGGCCTTAAATCCTAAGCCTAAGGAGCTGAACCTTTTCTTAGTGGGCAATAGGGAGCTACGGATGACTGGAGAGGAGAGGAGGGAACTGGATCTGCATTAGAGGCAGATGGCAGGACTTTACAAGGTGAACGGGAGGGCAGAAGATGGAGGTGGGAAGCCTAGTCCAAGCAGGTGGGAAATGGGACCTGCAAGTCACATGTCCCTCACCCTCTTTCTGCCATCTTCTCTAGGCTCCCCCCTACCAGCTTCCCCCACAGCCTCCCCCTTGCCAGCCTCCCTCACAGCCTCCTTCCTTCCAGCTCCTCCCCCGTAACCTCCCTCTTACCAACCCTTCCCCCAAAGCCACCCTCCTGCCAACCCCAACTCCAGCCTCCCTCATTTCAGCCCCAACAGCTTTCTTCCTGTGAGCCTCCCCCACCCCCACCTCCATTCTGCCAGCTCTTCCTCTCCTCTCCTCGTGAGAACACACCAGCTGGACAACAGCAGGTCTGGCTGGGGAAGCTGGGGGAGACAGCTCATCCTGAGGAAAGATGATGAGGGCCAGAGCCTGTGTGGATGCCCCACCACTGCCCAGTCTTCTACTCCCTCTCCACCCCAATAATCCTGAAAGTCTAGAGTTATCCAGCCTGAATCATAGTGAGCCACAGAGACCTAATGTTGGTACTCACTGACCCAGACTCCAGCCACCGTCATCCCCAGGACCTCTGCTTTGTAGAGAAAATACTCTCTGTAGGCTGATGTGCTGTCCTTTATGCCTCTCAGTTCATGCCTCCCTCATCATAGGACCCTGGAGAGTCCAGGCACCAGTGCTGTGTGACTGCTCTTTCTCAGTCTCCTCTCCTGGATTCTCCCGCTGGGTGCATCCCAGCCCACCATCATCTGCCCCTTAAGACTTTGCCCTGGTCCCTCTTCTCTCCCCTTCCCTTGCCTCCCCTCCCCTCTCTTGTCTTGTCTTCTCTTTTCTCTCCCTTTTCTTTTTTCTCTCCTCTTTCCCTGTTCTCTTTTTCCTTTCTCTTTCTCTTCTCTCCCTTCCTCTCTCCCCTTCCCTTTCCTCTCTTCTCCCTCTCCACTCTCTCTCCTAGTGATCTCACCAGCTCCCAGGGATTTGTTATCTGTATGCTGATCTCTCCTAGGGCAGTACCTCCACCTCTGGTCTCTCTTGTGAATGTGTGTCTGGAATCACTGGCCACCTGCTAGACATGATGGATGTCTAGTCCCAAATTCAACATGTCTAACATAGAACCCATTATCTTTTCCCCAAGCTTTCCTATTTCTGTGAAGGAGTTCACCCTGGTGCTAGTTACCTATATTTGTAATCTGAGAGCCACCCTTGATGCCTCCAAGGTCCCTCCCACCCACCCCACTACCAGATCCACCACACTCACAATGTCTTGTTGATTCTATCTCCACATGAACATCTTATTCACCCATCCCCTTCCCTCCTTTTAAAACTTTTTTCAACTAACAAGCATTTATTTTTTCTTTCTCAACTCTGTCCATCATCACCACCACCCCTGTCAACATTGAAAAAAAAAAGGAAAACTCATAACAAATATGCAGGATCAGGAGAAGCATTCCCACATGGGTCATATCCACAAACATATTCTGTACCGTGAACTCATCCCCTTTCCTTCAGAAGGTGAGGGAATTTTTCAGCATGGGTCTTCTAGATTCAGTGTTGGCCATTGCATTGATAGAATTCTTAAGTATCTCAAAGTGGTTGGTCTTTATAACATTGTTGCTTTGTATGAACCCTTCTGGTTCTCATTCCATTCTGCATCAGCTCATCCAAGTCTTCCTGGGTTTCTTTGAAAGCGCCCCTTTCATCATTTCTTATGGCACAATACTATCCATCATGCCCTTGTACCATAATTTGTTTAGCTATTACTCGATTGATGGTCACCCGCTTTGTTTCCAGGTTTTGCTGCTACAGAAGGAGCTACCTTAAATATGTTTATGTATAATGAACCTTTTTCTCTCTCTGATCTCTTAAGGGGATGGACCTAGTAATGGTGTTGCTGGGTTTGCTTTGTAACCTTAGAGGTATAGTTCAAAATTGTCGGGCCAAATCACAGTTCCATTAACGTTGCACTAAAATACCTGTTTTTTTGAAGCTTGCCTATATTTGCCATTTTTCACTTTTGTCACATTTAGTAATCTGATAGATTTGGGGTTATTAATTTGAAATATTTTTCACGTGACTATCAATAGCTTGGATTTCTCTTCTTGGAAAAAGCCCGTTCATAAACTTTGGCCATTTTTTCATTTGGGGAATGATTGTTATAAACTCGAATCAGTTCCATATATAGTTTGGATATATGTCAAAGAAACTTGCTGCAAAGATCTTTCTCCCAGTAAGCTGTTTCTTTTTTAATCTTAGCTACATTGTTTTTATTTATGTGAAACCCTTTAAATTTTATATAATCAAAACTGTTCCTTTTATTTTTTCTATTCTTTGGGCATGAACTCTTCCTCTATCCATAGATGTGAAAAGTGATTTTTTCCTTGTTCCTCTTATTTTTTATGATGTGACCTTTTCTATCTAAGTCATGTGTCCACTCAGAGCTCTTCTTGGTACATGACATGAGGTGTTAGTAAACCTATTTCTGCCAAATTCCTTTCCATTTTTCCTGAAGTTTTTGGTTGAGTGGTGAGTCCTTGCCTCAGTTGCCAGCGTCTTTGGACTTATCAAGCACTAAGCTACTAGGTTTGTTGGCTTCTATATGATAAAGACCTAATCTATTCTACTGATCATTCTCCTTGTATCTTAATTAATTCTAAATCATTTAGTTGATTATTGTTTTATAGCATAGTTCGAGAATTGATCCTGCTAAGCTCCTTCCTTCCCATTAACCCTAACCCTAACCCTAACCATTAGTTACTCTAGATGAATGTAATTATTATTTTTTCCATCTTTACAAGGCTATTCCTTTGGTAGTTTGATTGGCATGGAACTGAATAAGTAAATTAATATAGCATTATCATTTTTATTGGGTTGGTTTGACCCACCCATGAGCAATTAGTACTCCAATTATTTAGTTCTGTCTTGATTACCATAAAGAATATTTCACAAAGCACTTAGACAATATCTGACTTGATCTGCCTGAGAGGCAGGTACAACTGTTTTTTTTTCTTTTTTTCTTTCCATTTATTTATTTAATATATTTTCCCCCAATTACATGTAAAAAACAAATTTTAACAGTTTTTTTTTTTTTAAAAAATCGAGTTCCACATTCTCTTTCTCACTTCTTCCCTGCCCCCACTAGGGAAGGCAAACAATTTGATATAGATTACATATATGCAGTCATGTGAAATATTAGCCATGTTGTAAAAGAAAATAGTCCAAAACAAACAAACAAACAAGAAAAATAAACAAAGTTTTAAAAAGCGTGTTTCAATCCGCATCCAGACTCCATCAGTTCTTTCCCTGGTGGGATAGCACTTTTCATCATAAGTCCTTTGGAGTTGTCTTGGATTGTTGCATTGGTGAGAATAGCCAAGTCATTCACAGTTGATCATGCTATAATATTGTTGTTACTGTATACAATGTTCTCCTGGTTCTGCTCATTTCACTTTGCATAAGTTTATGTAAATCTTCCCAGGTTTTTCTGGAAGCATTCCGCTCATTATTTCTCAAAGCACAATAATATTCCATCACAATCATATGCACAACTTGTTCAGCCATTCCGCAATGGATGAACATCTCCTCAATTTCCATTTCTTTGCTGCCCCAAAAAGAAACCTGCTATAAATATTTTTGTACATATAGGTCTTTTTCTTTTTGTTTTTCTCTTTGAGATAGAGATCTATTACTAGCTTGTCTGGGTCAAATGATATGCACAGTTTGATTGTCCTTTGGGTATAGTTCCAAATTGCTCTCCAGAATGGTTGAATCAGTTACAACTCCACAAACAATGCATATTTTCCCATATTCCTTCCAACATTTGCCACTTTTCCTTTCTGTCATATTAGCCAATCTGATAGGGGTAGAGTGGCACCTCTGAGTTGTTTTAATTTGTATTTCTCCAATCAATTGTGATTTTGAGCACTTTTCATATAGCTTGATTTCTTCATCTGGAAACTCCCTGTTCATATACTTTGACAATTTATCAATTGGGGAATGAATTGTATTCTTATCAATTTGACTTAGTTTTTTATATATTTGAGAAATGAGGCCTTTATCAGAGAAATTTGATGTAATTATTTTTAGTTGTCCTTACTGTATATTTTCCTCCACGTTGTTTTCCCCTTTCATCTTATTCTCTCTCCTTTCACCCCATCCATCCTCAAAAATGTCTTGTTCTGACTTTCGACTCCCCCAATCCTCTCTCCCTTCTATCATCCCTGCCCCTTTCTTTTATCCCCTTCCCCTCCTACTTCCTTGTGGTATGAGATAGCTTTCTATACTCAAGTGAGTATATGTTATACCCTCTTTGAATCATTTTAAATGAGGAAAAGTTAACGCACTTCCCCCCACCCACCTCTCCCATCTTCTCCTTCATTATAAAAGCCCTTTATGTGAAATAATTTACCCCATTCTATCTTTCCCTTTCCATTTCTTCCCATGCATTCCTCTTTCTCACCTTTTAAGTTTATTGTTTTAGATATCATCCCATCATATTTAACTCATGCCCGTAAGTTCTGTCTAGGTATGCTTCTTTGAACTGCACTAATAATAATAGTGTTCTTAGGAGATACAAGTATCATCTTCCCATGTAGAAATCAAAGCAGTTTAATCTTATTGAATCTCTTATGAGTTCTCTTTCCTGTTTGCCTATTTATGTTTCTTTCGAGTCTTATATTTGAATGTCAAATTTTATGCGCAGTTCTGGTCTTTTCATCAGGAATGCTTGAAAGTCCTCAATTTCATTAAATATCAATTCCCCCCTCCCCTGAAGGATTATACTCAGTTTCGCTGGGTGGGTGATTTTTGGTTGTAATACTCTCTCCTTTGCCCTCTGATATATCATATTCTAAGCCCTCCAATCCTTTAAGGTAGAAGCTGCTAAGTCTTTTGTGATCCTGACTGTGGCTCTATGATATGTGAACTATTTCTTTCTGGTTCTTTGCAATATTTTCTCTTTGAATTGGGAGCTCCATAATTTAGTCATAATATCCAGGGAATTTGCATTTTGCCATTTCTTTCAAGAGGTGATCATTAGTTTCTTTCAGTTTCTATATTACCCTCCATTTCAAGGCAGTTTTCTTTGATAATTTCTTGAAAGGTGATGTCTAATGTTTCATTCTAATGGTAAAAACTCTATAGTGAAATTTATTTTCAAGAATTGTCAAAGGCTATATAAAAACAAAAACAAATATTTCTTGGACTTGTTTTAAACAATTAGATTATTCCCTGGTCAATTGTACATGTTTCTATGATGCCAGGACACAGCAAGGGGCTATGATTACTAAGTCTGGACAATACAGGATGACTGTTCTGGGCCCTTCCCTAAGATAGAGATTTAAAGAAGATCTTACCATAAGAAAAGGAAACTTCATAAACTCAGTAAGGAGGTAGCTGAGGGCATGTGAGGTAATTCATGGAAACACAGATAATACTGTATTGCCTTCCATGTAATAAGCATCAATAAATATTTGCTGATTACTATTGGAAAAAAAAAGAAAGATGATGTCAGGCTCTTTTTTTGATCATAGCTTTCAGGTAATCCAGGAATTCTTAAATTATCTTTCCTGGATCTACTTTCCATGTCAGTTGTTTTTCTAATGAGATATTTCACATTTTCTTCTTTTGATTTTGTTTTATTTCTTGATACATTCTGGAGTCATTAGTTTCCATATGCCTAATTCTACTTTTTAAGGAATTGTTTTTTTCATGAGCTTTTGTACCACTTTTTCCATTTGGCCAATTCTGCTTTTTAAGAAGTTCTTCTCTTCAGTTGATTTTTATGCCTCTTTTACCATTTGGCCTATCCTTTTGTTTATGGTGTTACTTTCTTCAATAATTTGTGTACGTCTTTTGTGTTGATTCTTTTTTTCATATTTTCTTGCATCACTCTCATTTCTTTACCAAGTTTTCCTCTACCTCTTCTATATGATTTTTAAAATCCTTTTTCAGTGCTGCCAGGAATGATTTTCGGGCCTAAGACCAAATCACGTTTTTCTTTGAGGCTTGGAATGTAGCAGTTTTGATGTTGTTGACTTCTCCTGAGTTTTGTTTTGGTCTTCCCTGTCACCATAGTAACTTTCCGTTTCCAGATTCTTTTGTTGCTGTTGTTAACTCATTTTTCCAACCTATTTCTTGACTTTTAACTTGGTATTAAAGTTGGACTGTGCTCCAGGGCTGGAGGGGCACTGCACTCTGGGGCTGGAGGGGGCACTGCCGCAAGCTTCAGGGTTTTTGTCCATCTATTTTTGGAGCTAGTTCTGGGAGTCTGAGTTTTCAGTTCTTTCAAGGTGTTATGGTCTTAGGAGAGATGTATTTACTACTCTTCTGACACCTATGAGTGATCACAAGCAGTCTTTATCACCCTGGAACTGTGGCCATTATCCCTACTCCCCTGTGGTCACAAGCTCCGGTGGGACTGTGACCAAGATCCATGTATGAGCAATGCAACAGAGTCTCTTGCACCCAGTGCCAGAAAAGGGACCCCTGTAATTTCCTTCTGATCAGATGTCTGACTCTCTTACCATCTGTGGGTTGCTGCTGATTCTGTGGCCCCAAAGACCTGCTGCTGTCTTACCTAGGCATTGCCTGCTTGGATGGCCCTCTACTCTGATCTCAGTGTGACAGACCTTCCCCACCAATGTTCTAAGTTGTTTTGAGCCGGAAAATTTTCTCACCCCATTCTTTTATGGGTTCTGCTGCTCCAAAATTTGTTTTGAGGCATTGTTTTTAAAGTTACTTGGAGAGGAATTTGGGAGAGCTCAGATGAGTTTTTGCCTTCCCTCTGCCACCTTGGTTCCTCCTCCTTCCCCACAGGTGCTATTAGTAACCTTATTTTTATTTATTTTTTAGTCAACCCTCTATGGTTCTCTCAGCAAACTATCATATAATCTAAAAAAAATACTTATTTACCTATACTTATCTCCTCAATTTCTTTATTCTTATCACTTTATCTAGCATTTCTGTCAAATTGTGGTGATAACATCCTTGTCCCTGATCTTAATGGAAAGGCTTCTACTTTATCCCCATTTCATGTAATATACACTACTGGTTTTGGATAAATATCACTTACCATACTGAGGAAAGGTCTATTTATTCATGTGTTTTCTAGTGTGAGTGTTTTTAATACAAAACAGAAATGAGTGTTGTATTTAAAAGCTCCTTTCTGCAACTGTTGATATCATCATATGATTTTCACTGTTCTTGCTGTAATATAGTCTATTATGTTCATAGTTTTCCAAATTTTGAACAGTCCTGCAATTCCATATAAATCCAACCTGGTCACAGTTTATTGTCTTTTTGATAAGATTCCTTTGATTCTTTGCAAATATTTTATTTGCAAATTTTGCATCAATGTTCATTAGGGATATTAGTCTATAGTTTTCATTCTCTATTTTGATTCTTTCTGCTTTAGACATCTGGACCATATTTATATCATGAGAAATTTAGTAGGATTTTTTCTTCTCTTATCTTTGCAAGTGGTTTGTATAGTGCTGGAATTAACCATTGTATAAAGGTTTGAAAGAATTTGTTCACATATCCATCTAGTCTTCTTTTCTGTTTATCTGTAAAATGTGATTAATAATGGCCCTCATCTCACAGGGTTTATGTGAAACTCAAACAGATCATGTGTGTAAGTGCTCTACAAAATTGGAGGCAATATGTGTGTGTGTGTGTTGGTATATATGGGGGATATGTGTGTATGTGGGGGGAGGATGCCTATGAGAGTAGAGAGCAGGGTGGGGGTGGAGTCTCATTTTCAGGAGTCACAGGTTCAGCCCTGGCCTGGCTATTGGTTACTGAACAAGACAAGAAAGCTTCCTCTGTGACCCTCGTTGGACTGGGCTGCCCACTGTCCACTATGCCACTGCAGCCCAGGATTGCTGGGTGGCAGCCTCTTCTGGGGAGTTCTTCTCTCTGGTCAGCCATCAACCTGGAACAAACCTTGCTCCCTCATTCCCAGGAGGATCATCACCTGGCCCCCATCCCCCTTGTCGTAGAGCAGATGCTTTTGCATCAGGTGCCATGATGTGGACCAGCTGCCCTACTCTGTGCCTGCTCCTTTGGGTGACTGTGGTGACTCTCCAAGTGCATGGCCAGCGGAAGAAGGGGCCAAAGGGAAACCCATTCTCATCCTCCAGGAGAGGTGACCTACAGGGTGAGAGAGATTTCTTATGACTTTCTTATCTAGTTAGAAGGATGCCATGAGGTTTTGAGAAGTCTCAAGGTGAGTAACCCCTTGCCTTGGTTCACATCCTATTCTTGGGCTGCCCAGTCCCTACTGCCCCACAGACCTTTTCTGGTTCACCCTGTGTCAGTGACTTCCAAAAGTGAACATCCCAGCAGCATGAGGTCTGAGAAGTGAATGGATCGCGATTTGCTATTGGAGCACATCTTGCCAGGTGTTCCCTATAAGATGGCCACCTTTCTGGGCTCTAGTGGGACTGACCATGGACTGAGGCTCAATAGACCATGGTTTGGTGTGTCCTGCCTTTCTTGGGGATGGGCAGGGGAAGGAGGGCTGGACAGCATCTCCGGGCCTCCACACTTGGTGCCCTCTGGGCATGTAGGGCTGCCCCCACTTTATATAGCCCAGCAGCCTCTTCCAGATGGGGTTCTCTGGCCTCACCTACTCCTTCTATTTCAGGTTCCACCTGCCTAATCGATCTGCTTTTCATTGTGGACAGTTCCGAGAGCTCCAAGATTGTCCTCTTTGACAAACAGAAGGAGTTTGTCCATAGTCTCAGTGACAAGATTTCTCACTTGCCTCTGGGCCCCTCCTGGAAATATAATGTCAGGCTGGCAGCTCTGCAGTTCAGCAGCTCTGTCCAAGTGGATCAGCCCTTTGCATCTTGGAGAGGCTTGCAGAACTTCCAGCAGAGTGTGCGGTCAATGAACTTCATCGGGCAAGGCACCTTCTCCTACTACGCCATCACCAATGCCACACGCCTGTTTCAGAAAGAGACTCGTGATGGCAGTGTGAAGGTGGCTGTGCTCATGACTGATGGCATTGACCATCCTAAGAATCCTGATGTCCATGGCATTTCAGATGCAGCCCGGAATCTGGGTATCTCATTTGTCACTGTTGGCCTTTCCCGGGTGGCCAATGAAGCCAAACTTCGACTGATCTCAGGCGATTCTCCTAGCAAACCCATTCCACTATTGAGTGACCTTAACGTTATTGAGAATGTACAGCACCAACTGGTAAGTTAGTCATTCATTCATACCCTTTCATCTTCTGTGCCTATGAGAGGGCTCCCCATGAGTCAGAGATGGACAGGCCTGTCTCCTGTGTGAGCTCAGGAGTGGTCCTGATCTCTCTTGGCAGCAGACAGAAGAAGAGGATCTCTGCCTTTTTCAGAGGTATGACAGCATATTAGATGGTGATCCATATTACTGGGTGGCTTTCCTAGCTGTGCATTACCACTGCCATCAGATGGTGGAAGGGTCACTTCCTCCCCTCCTATGTCCTCTAGGACTTCTCAGACCAAAGTTCCCTTTTGTGACCATGTCCCCACCCTAGATAGGACAGGGATTGTCTGTCCTCAGAACATGTCCCAGATCCTGCCTCCTAGTCAGTACTTGTAAAGATGCTCATGCACTTTAGTGCATTCTAGCACTGTATTGACCTTTGTTCAGGTAGGAGTCAGCTTGTATTCCACTGCAGTTTTTGGGTCTTTCTCAGCTCTACCTGGAGGTATCTTTGTCCTGGCCATATCTTTGGAAACTTTGGGGTGTGTTTCATCCCAAAGCCTAGCTACATAGCCTGCCCTTAATGGATCCCAAGAATTTTAAATTCCCCCTCATGGTCCATTCTTTGCTTTAGTGTTAAAGACTTTGCCTCATTTGGTATCACTGGCAAACTGCAGTCACTGAAGTCTGTCCTTTTGTGTTCACTAAGCAACTTGCCTGGCCTTGGCCTTCTATTACCTGCTCTCTACCAATGCAGTGCAGGACAGCAGTAGACCATTCATTCCAAAGTGTTGCTTAAGATGGAAACCTGTAGAGATAAATCCCATTAGCCATGTCTTACTCTCTTCTGGGCTTCCATTTCCTGAGCAGAAAAGGGTGCCTGTCTGACCCCTTTGTGGCACCCCGACCCAAGATATGTTGGTAAATACTTAGCTCCCCCTAAAATGTATGTGTGACAAGTTACAAAGTGTAATCTTCATTTACATTTTCTCTGTCACTTTCTTAAGTCTAGACAATGAATAAAACAAAACCCCAAGCCCAGACGTCGGCATTGCTGATATCTGGGATGTAAGTGCTCTCATTGAAATGTTCATGGTCCACTCTCCTGAGCTTGGGGAAGTTGCCTCCAGTCCCACCCCCGATCCCCAGGGAAGTCAGGCTACCCTTTGGGGCCTCTGGCTTCCTCCCTCTTCCCTGAAGACCTCTGGGAAGAAGCCACCTTTTCAGTACATCTCACCCCAAAAGACTCTAGTGTGAGTTCTGCTCACTCTGCACACTTCACTTCGTTCCATGATTTCTGGTCAGAGGAAGCAGATGAGTTTGTGTTCTCTCCAATCCCACCCTACTGCCTTTGACCACCTGTCAAAGACTCTGGGAGCCAGAAGTCTCTATGCACAGCCTCCCTGACCCCAGCGGGTCCCTAGCTCTGGGCTTCTCTATGTAGGAAGCTTATGACCCTCTGCAGAATCACTGACTCCTTGGGGGCTCTGTGTTTCTTTGTTGGAACCCAGGACTTTACCTAGAGCAGGCTCTTAATTGATAATATAATTCAATTTAATTCCCTATTACATGCCTCTAACCCTAATTCAAATAGAAAAGGCATGAATCTAGAGTCAGAAGACCCAAGTTCAAATCTTGGCTTGTCCTCTTAGGCTTGTGTATCTTTGGCCAAGCCATTCAACCTCTCTGGACCTCAGTCTCCCCCTCCACAAAAATGAGGGGTTTGCACTCACTGTCTTTACAAACCCCTTCCAGCCTTGAATGGATGAACCATGAGCTGGGGCTCTCCCCCTATCTCCCTCCAGAGCCCTCCCTTCTGCTTCCATCTAACCTACAACTCCTTCATGTCGTTCTCACTGTGGGAAGATTTCTCTCCAGCTTCCTCCTCACTGCTTCCTTTGTCTCCTGGCCCACTTTAGCCTCTGTCTTCTTTCTTAGACAATGACCCACCCATTCCAGGAAGTGGTTTCTCAGCCCAAGCTGGGCTCCTCCACACTACTGGTTCAGAGCCATCTACACAGGACAACTGGGCCCCACAGCCATCCTCCCAACTCATACTGCCCAGGGAGCCTGGAGAGGGTGGATTTAGTACTTCGCTGGAATTCCTTGGTCCCTAGTGTACTTCAAGGCCAATGGTGTTGTCATGGAGACAGTAAATTCAATCCTACAGGAGACCCCAGTATTTTTCTTTTTATTTGGTCACCACTATTATTATTTCAACTGCAAAATCACAAACTTTCCAAACCAAGAGTCAGACCCCCCAGACTTAGCAGTGACCCAGAGGTCACTGACCCCCAAACAAGAATTGTCTCCAAGAGACCTTGGACCAGGACCCTGCTCTCGCCAGGCAGCCCACCCAGCTTCTGGACCCTATCCTTTTTGTCACAGGGAGTTTCTCCTGGTGTCTTGGGCTATCCCCTCCCACCGTTTCTGGTTCTGTCCTCCAGGGCCAGAAGGCCTTTCTGTGGGACGTTTTCAAAAGCTTGAAGCTGATTCTCTGGTCTCCTACCCCCACCCTTTCTCACAGGGGCCTTCTCTGCTACAGGCTGAGCCTCTCTGCCCTTCCTGGATCAAAGCCTAAGCCATGGCAAGTCTTCCCTGGCCTGTGTTGTCCCTGAGAAGTTGGCTTTGTGAAACCAAGTGGAGAACTTTCCAAGCTTTCTTATAGGGGCCGTATTTGCAAGATTTCTGAAAGGATGGATGGATAGGTGGATGGATAGGTGGATGGATAGGTGGATGAAAGGAAGTGTCACTTTGGGACCTGAACTCACTGGGTCTCAGTTTCCTCAATTGTAGAATCAAGGAGTTGGATGAGGGGCCCCTTCCAGTACGAGACAAGGGATCCTCTGAAAGTGGAAGCTTCCAAAAACAGCTGATGTGGGACCAGAAACTACAACATTTCTGAGTTCACCCACACTGATAAAATGGGATGTTCAGTTCTTTTAGAAATAGACCTTACAATGCCTACTGTCATGTGTTTAGAGTTCTCTTTTGTTTTCAATATTTGATCTAAAAGAATAAAAGTCCTTTGGTTTGCTCAGCTCTGTACCATGGCAGGGCCTATGTGTGGTGGGTGATGTGGAGACATTGGGAAGACCAATTTTGCTCAGCAGAATTCCCCAGTGGGGAGCCAGCCAAGGCTCAGTGCTCAGCACAGGGCTTGACTGTAGCAGATAAAGAGACAGAAGCCTCAGGTTGGTCAGTGCCTTGTGGAGTCTTCATGTGATAAAGGGAGGCAAGGAGCATCTTCTCTCCAAATCTGAGGAGGCAGATCTCTGCCTGCTTCTGTGGCCCAAAGGGTTGGGCTGGTCTTGAACATGGCCTACACATAGAAATTCCCTTGTTTGTGACCAGAGAGTAATAAGTGAGTCCCCTCTAATGGCTGTCCCCCAGTCCCTGAGAAATCAGAACCAGAAGCTAAGGGAGTCTGGGTAGTGCAGGTTAGGGTGATGACCATGCAGGGAGTGACCTGGGGGACTCTCCAAGCTCCTGGTGCCCCCATGGCCTTTTCCCCCTCCCCTCTGCCCTTTGAGGAGCATCTGGTAGGGGTTAGGATAGGAGGAGGCAATGGGAGCAGTGAGGAGCAATGTGAGGCAGTGGGAGACTGTTCTTGGAGTCAGGATATGAACGAACGAATGAATAAATGAAAAATTATTAAGCACTTACTATGTGCCAGACTCTGTACTAAATATCAGGGATGTAAATATAAGAAAAAGATAGCCCCTGCCCTCACAGGGCTTATAATTTAACCGATGTAGACAGTTCAGATGGGGGAAGGTGATTGGGAAGGGAGCTGACTTTTGGGGAGTCAAGGAGATGGTGAGCTGAGAGACAGGACAGCCTGTTGGTGTGCTATTGATTTGACTGCCAGGTCCAGAGCAATAACTAGAAAGTGGGGGTCCTGAGGGTGTGGAGCACCAACCCTCCATCTGCATGGGCAAGGGCAGGGTGGATCCTAATTTGGGAATGTGCAGCACCACTGCCTAGGTTAATGGGTTTACTTTTCTTGTCTTTTCAGGAAACCCTTTTTGATAAGAAGGTGAGCACAACCAACCTGTCTTCCTCTGCCTTCCATTAGCATACTGGCACTGCCCCTGGCATTGCCCATCAGGCAACTCCTGGAAATGGCTTTCTATAAGGGAGGGTCTTCCTCTGACTCAGAAGCATTTCCTTCTGTTCACTGTTTTCACAGACAGATCCCAACCTCCCTTGATGGGACGGAGAAGGAAAGGGGTCAAAGGGCGAGGGCAGAGAGAGGGGCCAGGATCCCCTCTGGGCTGGACCTGGGTCAAGCTTCTCCTAAGCCCCAAAGAGCAGAGGGAGAGAGAGTCACATTTCCTGACTCACAGAACCAACCAAGGAAGGCAGACCCAGACCCCACTTGTTGTCTGGGCTACCTCTGCCAGAATGTTGGAAAACAGTGGAACCATGTACACATATGTGCACACGCCCATACCTGCACAAATACACATGCACACACATGTGAGGAATACCAGATCCCTGCAGCTGCTCTGCAGATCCCCAATCCATGAGTCCTACATGCCTCTCTCTCCTCACAAAGGTCTCTGACTGGCCAGTCACAGCAGCCCAGTGCTGCCCAGCTAACACAACTCTGGAAGGGAAGAAGTGCCTGGGACACCCTTGGCACCAGCCTCTGCACCCCACCCATTATCCATCACTCTGTACTGACCCAAGATGGGAGGAGATGTGAAGGAATTTGCAGGTTGACCACCAGTTATGATGCACCAGGCAGAAAACACGTCCTTTGTCACATTCAGAGTGTGAAAAGTTAGGTGGTGCCGTGGATAGAGTTCTGGACCTGGAGCCAAGAAGACCTACACAGTGAATGACTTCACTGTGAAGCCCTTACACTGCTGGGTGACCCTGAGCAAGTCACTTAACCATCACCTGCCTCAGTTTCTTCAACTGTAAAATACCAATTACATCTGTCTCCCAGGGTTGTTGTGATAATGACAACGATGCCTAGCATTTACATAGAACTTCAAAGTTTGCAAGGTACTTTACAGGCATTCTATCCTCGGAACAGACCCCGGAAGTGGAAGCTGTTATTTTCTACATTTTATAGTTGAGGAAACTCAGGCTCTTGTGTTGTCCTTCCTTTTCCAAGAGGACCATGATATCAAGATGATGACATGACTCCAAGTTGACTTGGATCTGAGTGAGGGAGGGCTGTGCAAAGTCACCAGCCTCACTTTCTCCTCCAGCGTCTTCTGGGTCCAGTGGCCTGATATTCATCAGGATGACTGGAGATGGCCCAGGAGGCAATGGGAGACCCTGGTCATTTTAAGCTAAGGTCTTATCAGATTCTCACTTTGAGTGAGATACACCCATTCAATGAATAGGCCTCTGGAAGTAGTTGCTCAAGGGATGGCCCTTTTTAATAAAAGAAAAAAATAACCAAATCAAACTGGGAGGGGAAGACCCTCAGGGTTCCTGGGTAAAAGAGAAACAGTTATGAAATGATTTGGCCAGGGTCACACAGCTGATGAGGATCTGAAGCTGGATTTGTTCTCAGGTCTTCCTTCCTTCAGATCCAGTGCCCTTGTGACAAATAGAAAAGTTTTGCAAACTTTAAGGTTTTATATAAATGTTAACAATGCTTGACATTTCAACGCGGTCCTTCTGTGTTTTAGTGTGTCCAGAAGGCCTGTGAATGTGAGAAGGGGGATCCCGGGGAGCCAGGACTTCCTGTGAGTATCTCTTCGTTGGACTCTGGGGTGGGGTGGGGGAGGCTATTCAGAATGATGGAACTCAAGGTTTGTTGCCCAGCACCAGGTTTTTAGCGGCAGAGGAAGCTGCCAGGTTCCTCTCGGAAAAGGTTTCAAGCCTGTCGAAGAGCTTAGGGCATTTGCACGGAACTGAACTCAGGGCAGATATGGGGAAATGGGGCACCACAGCTTAGAAGGGCTGAGGGCTTCACCAACTTCACCGTGGCAGAAGGGAATGATAAACCGAGTTGAATGGGTTGGTTAGCCATCAGCACCTCAGCCACCTCCCTCTCCCCCCACGCGCACACATCTTCCCCTGCTGGAGTTTTAAACTTTGTTCCTCTCTAGTTCAACTAAAGTTGAAGAAGAGGGTGCTTTGCAGAAACATCCTGGCCTTCTGACCAGAGAGGCTGGGGGTGGTGGAGAGAGCACCATATTTGAAGTCACAGTACCTGGGTTTGGATTCTCATGGGTGACCTGGGGCAGGTCCCTGCTCCCGTGTGAGTGTCAGTTCTCACTTCTGTAAAATGGCAGGCTTGAACATCCCATTCCTAACTGTCCTCCTTGACTCTGTGAGCAGAGAACCCAGGACTTGGTCTGGTGTGAAAGTGGGGAGCAACAGGAGCACTGGGGAGCTGTGGAGGGCAGACCCTTGCGAGCTTGCCTACCCCATTAGGTGTGGCTAAGGGGAGAGAGTGGGGGCTGGGAGAACCCTTCCCTCCCCACCATGCCCACCTTGCTTCCTTTTCAAGGACTCACATAGCTATGCTTGTGACTTCAGATCTGCTCAGTTGGGCAAAGCCTGAGTCCAGACAGAAGAGGCATTCTTTCCTAATCCCTGGAGAGCATCCTGATGGTCACTGCCTCTGGGGTAGCATCTCTTCCAGGCAGGCTATTGGACAAACGGGTCTCAAACCCCTTCTGGCTCCGGGTGAGAATTAGTCTTGCACTCAGCCAGACAAGGGGAGTGCCCCTGTTCATAATGATATTTCTCTGCTGTGCAGGGCATCCAGGGCTATCCAGGGAGCAAAGGTGAGCGAGGACCAAAAGGCCAGCCGGTGAGTCTTTCCTTCAAATTCTGTCCTCCCTGCCTCCACCCTCCTCTTTTCCAGTTTTATTTAAAACACAAAAGCCAAGAACAGAAAAAGCCCACATTCTCTTAGAGTTGTCAAAACTTGGCTGATTTTTGGGAGAGTCCTGCCACCTGCTACCCACCTTGGTCTCTCCTGAATGCCCTTGGCTTCCTGGTGCTGCTGAGGTCCGTAACTGGAAACAAAGCAGCTTGCTGGGGAAGGGTCGGACTCTACAGATGCCCCCAGAACTGTGGGAGAGCCTCAGATTCACAACTATCTCCTGCCTATCCTTAGCAAACCTTTTGAGGAAGTTAGGAAAGTGCCATGGAAATCTTCTGCCAGCTAAGATTGGAGTTCCAAATTCTCCTTGTTCCTACAGAGAGAGCTTGGATTTGGTTTTTCCAAGAGTTTCTGATGTGGGCTCCTGCCTTACACAGCATATTTGAAATGCTCAGGGTCTCTTTCATTTCGGAACGCTGGACACATGACCAGGATGTGCATGTGCATTCAGCTTAGCTCCTTCTGTCCCCGGTTTCTTGGAGGACCTCATGGGAACCATGCCTAGATGTAGCCATCCGCACAGATCCTCAGAGGCCAGGAAGCCCCTGACACTATGCAAAATTGACGTGGGACTTGAGATCATCCAGGCCCAAAGGCTTTGCCTGGGCTGTGACTGTCCAGGGTAACATGGATGGCTCTTCTCAAAAGGTCAAGGTTTCGCTTAATGAATGACTCCTGCTGTTTGCGGGCAGTGGCGGGGGGAAGGCAGTGACTGGGTCCCTTTGTGGGCGCTGAAGCTTGTCTTGCTGAAGAAGAGGGCTGAGAGGGAGGCAGGCATGCTGAAACATCACTTCTGACCAGGATGCTTTCTCTGTGACAGGGTGATGCCCAGAAAGGAGAGCCAGGAGAGAAAGGTCTGGGGGTAAGTCCCTGCATGAACAGGGCCACTCTGTCCAGTGATTTGGGGGTGGTGGGGCCTGGAAATGAGTCTGGAATGCAAAGAGGGGAGGTGGAAAGTCCCTTCTTTTTCTCCTCGGACTCTCGAACCAGATGCCTAGTCACTGTCCCAGGGCTACTTGTTGGTCCATTTTAACAAATACAGGCTTGGAAGGAGATTGGTGTTGACTTTCACTTACAATCTCCCCTTTCCTTTTCTTCCTCAGGGAGATCCTGGGTACAAAGGGGACAAGGTAAGATGTTAATGTGATCAGTAAACTTGAGTGGGAGGAGAGAGGGTGAAATGGAATGGGACAAATTATCTCTCATAGATGAGGCAGGCAGGAGTCTTCTTAATGGAGGGAAAAAGAGCTGAGAGAAAAAAACATGAAGTTTACTCTCATCACATTTGACTAAAGGAAGGAATA